>LR753348.1:1201297-1318128 GCA_902729485.2 Mus minutoides | reverse complement strand
GTTGAGAAGAGTTTTCCCTAGTCTAGGTTTTTTGTTATTCCAGATGAACTTGCAATTGTCTTTTCTAGATCCTTGAAGAATTGAGTTGGAATCTTGAGGGGGATTGCATTGAATCTGTAGATAGCTTTTGGCACGATATCCATTTTTACTATATTGATTCTGCCAATACATGAGTTTGGGAGATCCTTCCATCTTCTGAGATCTTCCTCACTTTCTTTCCTCAGAGACTTGAAGTTCTTGTCATACAAATCTTTCACTTCCTTTGTAAGAGTCACTCCAAGATATTTTATATTGTTAGTGACTATTGTGAAGGGTGATGTTTCCCAGATCTCTTTCTCAGCCAGTTCATCCTTTGTATAGAGAAAGGCCATCGATTTATTTGAGTTAATTCTATATCCAGCTACTGCACTAAAGCTGTTTATCAGGTTTAGGAGTTCTCTGGTGGAGTTTTTGGGGTCACTTATATATACTATCATATCATCTGCAAATAGTGATAATTTGAGTTCTTCCTTTCCAATTTGTATCCCCTTGACCTCCTTTTGATGTCAAATTGCTCTGGCTAGGACTTCAAGTACTATATTGAATAGGTAGGGAGAAAGTGGGCAGCCTTGTCTGGTCCCTGATTTTAGTGGGATTGCTTCTAGTTTTTCTCCATTTAGTTTGATGTTGGCCACTGGTTTGCTGTAGATTGCTTTTATCATGTTTAGGTAAGGGCCTTGAATTCCTGATCTTTCCAGGACCTTTATCATGAATGGGTGTTAGATTTTTTCAAATGCTTTCTCAGCATCTAAGGAGATGATCATGTGGTTTTTATCTTTGAGTTTGTTTATATAGTGTATTATGTTGATGGATTTCCGTATATTAAACAATCCCTGCATTCCTGGGATGAAGCCTACTTGGTCATGATGGATGATCGTTTTGATGTGTTCTTGGATTCGGTTGGCGAGAGTTTTGTTGAGTATTTTTGTGTCGATATTCATAAGAAAAATTAGTCTGAAATTCTCTATCTTTGTTGTGTCTTTATGTGGTTTAGGTATCAGAGTAATTGTGGCTTCATAGAATGAAATGGGTAGTGTGCCTTCAGATTCTATTTTGGTGAATACTTTGAGAAGAACTGGAACTAGGTCTTCTTTGAAGGTCTGATAGAACTCTGCACTAAACCCATCTGGTCCTGGGCTTTTTTTGGTTGGGAGACTATTAATGACTACTTCTATTTCTTTAGGAGAAATAGGGCAGGTTAGGTCATTAATCTGATCCTGGTTAACTGTGGAACTTGGTATCTGTCTAGAAAGTTATCCATTTCCTCCAAATTTTCCAGTTTTTTTGAATATAACCTTTTGTAGAAGGATCTGATGGTGTTTTGGATTCCCTCGGGATCTGTTGTTATGACTCCCTTTTCATTTCTGATTTTGTTGATTCGGATGCTATCCCTGTGCCCTCTAGTGAGTATGGCCAAGGGTTTTGTCTATCTTCTTGACTTTTCAAAGAACCAGCTCCTGGTTTGATTGATTCTTTGGATAGTTCTTTTCGTTTCCACATGGTTGATTTCACCCCTGAGTTTGATTATTTCCTGCCCTCTACTCCTCTTAGGTGACTTTACTTCCATTTGTTCTAGAGCATGCAGATGTGCTACCAAGCTACTGGTGTAAGCTCTCTCCATTTTTTTTTGTAGGAACTCAGAGCTATGAATGTACCTCTCAGGAATGCTCTCATTGTGTCCCACAAATTTGGGTATGTTGTGGCTTCATTTTCATTAAACTCTAGAAAGTCCTTAATTTCTTTCTTTATTCCTTCCTTGACCAAAGTATCATTGAGTAGATTGTTGTTTAGTTTCCAAGTGAATGATGGTGTTCTGCTACTTATGTTGTTATTGAAGAGCAGCCTGTAAGTAGAAACAATTAAGAAAAACCAAAAAGAGATAACCCTGGAGATAGAAACCATAGGAAAAAAATCAGGAACCATAGATATGAGCGTCAGTAACAGAATACAAGCGATAGAAGAGAGAATCTCAGGCACAGAAGATTCTATAGGGAGCATAGATAAGACAATCAAAGAAAATGCTAAATGCAAAAAGACCCTAACAAAAAATATCCAGGAAATCCAGGACACAATAGAAGACCAAACTTAAGGATAATAGGAGTAGATGAGAAGGAAGACTATCAAACTAAAGGGCCAGCAAATATCTTCAACAAAATAATAGAAGAAAACTTTCCATACCTACAGAATGAGATGCCCATAAACATACAAGAAGCCTACAGAACTCCAAATAGGCTGGACTAGAAAAGAAATTCCTCCCGACACATAATAATCAGAACAACAAATGCACTAAATAAAGACAGAATATTAAAGGCAGCAAGGGAAAAAGGTCAAGTAACATATAAGGGTAGGCCTATCAGAATTACTCCAGACTTCTCACCAGAGACTATGAAAGCCAGAAGATCATGGACAGAGATTATACAGATGCTAAGAGAACACAAATGCCAGCCCAGGCTACTATACCCAGCAAAACTCTCATTTACCATAGACGGAGAAACCAAAGTATTCCACAACAAATTCAAATTCACACAATATCTATCCATAAATCCAGCCCTTCAAAGGATAATAACAGAAAAACACCAATACAAGGACAGAAACTCTGCCCTAGAGAAAGCAAGAAAGTAATCCTTCAACAAACCTAAACGAAGACAGCCACAAGAACAGAATCCCAACTCTAAAAACAAAAATGATAGGAAGCAACAATTACTGTTTCTTAATATCGCTTAATATCAATGGACTCAATTCTCCGATAAAAAGGCATAGACTATCAGACTGGCTACACAAACAGGACCCAACATTTTGTTGTCTACAAGAAACACACCTCAGGAAAAACGACAGACACCACCTCAGAGTGAAAGGCTAGAAAACAATATTCCAAGCAAATGGCCCAAAGAAAAAAGCTGGGGTAGCCATTCTAATATCGAATAAAATAGACTTTCAACCCAAAATTATCAAAAGAGACAAAGAGGGGCACTTCATACTCATCAAAGGCAAAATCTTCCAAGAGGAACTTTCAATTCTCATTATCTATGCTCCAAATGCAAGGGCAGCCACTTTCATTAAAGAAACTTTAGTAAAGCTTAAAACACACATTGCACCTCACACAATAATAGTGGGAGACTTCAACACCCCACTCTCATCAATGGACAGATCCTGGAAACAGAAATTAAACAGAGACTCAGTCAATCTAATGGAAGCTATGAAACAAATGGACTTAACAGATATCTACAGAATATTTCATCCTAAAACAAAAGGATATACCTTTTTCTCAGCACCTCAAGGCACCTTCTCCAAAATTGATCACATAATTGGCCTCAAAACAGCCCTCAACAGATTCAAAAATATTGAAATTGTCCCATGCATCCTCTTCTGGGTCTTTAAGCCTATATGAGCACTACTGGGAGACCAGTTCTCTCCTTTAGGAACTTGTGTACAGAGAAATCTGTAACAGTCCAAGGAAGGATCCTGTCCCATCTGCTCAACTGTTTTTGCACATCATTTGTTCCTCACAGCCCAGCTCTAGACAGTTATTGGAGAGAAAGTGGCTATCTCACCTCTGAGCCTAGGCATGAAAATACTCTTGTGAGAACATGTCTCTCCTGGCGGGACCTGTGCACAGTGGGCTGTAGAAGAGCCTCAGCTTGCAGGTGCATATGTCTGACCAGAAGGATCCTGTCTCAGCTGCTACATTTTTTTTTAAATCTTATATTCTTCAAATATTTCCTAAGTGTAAAGGTCATTTCTGTATAGGTTTGCAATCAATTTTAAATACTTGTTTTTGTAAGATATCAAATTCTCCTTTATTTTGTTATTTATTTGTATACATGTGTGGGTGTATGTGTGGAAGTCATTGTTTCCTTGGAGTCATCTACAACCTCTGGCTTCTACAGTTTTTTTTTCTCCCTCTTCTTCTAAATAGATCCCTGAGCCTTGGGGTGGGGTGAATGTGATAAAGACATTGAATTTGGGTCCAAGTCTTACAAATTTCTCATTCTCTGCACATTGTCATGATTTCTTATATTTTTTACATTAAAGTACGCCAAGGACATAGAATAATATTTAGCCTATAGTTAAGAATTTTTTTGAGATCATTGGATGAAAAAAGTAGAGAATATTATAATATTATAAGCATTTCATACTGTCTTAGTGAGTCCTTGTACAATACTTATAGGGAAAAGTTTCTATATAGATAATTTAGTATAGATACAGAAGGGCAGAGATATGGAAATAAAAAAAGAGATATGGGGAGATACAGAAGTACAGATACCAATATGATGTGAAGATATGAATGTAAGGCCCACTTCATATTTATAATCACCAAACTTACGATATTATATAATTTACTATTTCAGATACTTAAAAATGATTATCTCTGAAGAAAAGATTGCTTTTATATTTTGACTTTAGAGCAATGGCATAATTCAGATGTTAATAAATAGAGAATGTAGGACAGTGGACAGATTTAAAAATTATTTATTTCTTCTGAGTTTTATATTATGCACCCTAATCCTGCTCATTTTCCCATCCCTCATATCTGTAATTCACCCTTGCAACCTTCTCCCCCCCCCACACACACACATACACACATACACACACACACACACACACACACACACACACACACACACACACAAATTAAAGCATAGAAAACATATCATTATGGAAGGTGTGTGTCCCACAGCATATCCCTCTGCCCCCATATCTTCACTTGCGTATGTTAATTGAAATGAATCAGTAGTCTGTTTTGAGATGTTTGGCTTCTGTTACTCATCAATATTGGATTATCATCAGGACGACTCCCTGTCATTCTGTTGCTGTTTCGTAGACCCTGAAGCTTTGAATCAACAGAACTAGGCATTTCATGTGTCACAACAGTTTCAGTGTGCTGATCCTGTCCCTTCCAGGCCGAAGCACTTGGGAGAATAGACACTGCCCATTGCCTGAGCAGCACGATTGAGCTGGCACTGGAGGAGAGAGTGCAAGTGTGTCATCCCTGAGAATAAGGTTTTGTGAGAACTGGTGATATGATGCCACCACTGTTCTGTAATGAGATGGCATGGATGCAGGGGTGATACCTTCCCCACTTTCTCCTGGTCACTTGCAGTAGTCAGAAGAGCTTACCCCAAGGACAATGAGAGTTAGAGAGCTGGCTCTGACTCTTCACTGACTGTAGCACTAGAAAGAGTAGGTCCTGCACTTACCCTGAGAAACAGAGCAAAGCTGGTATTGATGACCAAAACATGGGGATAGCCAGCCACTATGATATGAAAGCCAGAAAGGGCCTCACCCACTCAGAGAAGGGGAAAGGGGATGATGGAAGAGTTGTGTGTGTGTGGGCGGGGGGCGGGGGGGGGAGGTGACCATAGGGGTCAATGAGCAGGAATGTAAAGAGTACAAGTAATATATAGATAAATAAATAAAAAATTAATATCTGGATTATGATACAATCCACAGAACTCAAGAAGTTTGACATGCAGAAGGGTCTAAGTAAAGATGCTTCAATCACATTTTGGAGGGGGAAGAAAGCCATCACAGGGGGCAGAGTGAGGAACATGGGGAGGACAGTGGTTGAGAAGGGGAAAGGGGGACCATGATCAGGTATTAGGGGGGAAGGAGAGAATCCCCAAGGGCCAGCACAATGTATGGAAGTATAAAACCTCAGAGAATGGGACCCTCTAGAATGCACCAAGACACCTGGGAGGTTAGAAACTCTCAGGAATCAAAGGGAGGGACCTTAGATGAAATGCCCAACAGTGGGGAGAGTAAACTTGTAGAGTTCACCTCCAGTAGAAAGACAGGGCATCAAGTGAAGGTATGGGGTTGTCATCCCAGTCAAAAACATTTCTTTGTTCCTCAGACATTTGAGATTCATCTGCTAAGTACTCTCTGTTTAACAATAAACAGAATTGTTTTTTTTTTTTAATTGGTGTATTTAGGTTGTTTCCATCTAACTTCTTAAGTACTTTATAAATTTGTTATATTACCCCTCAACCAGATGTAGGGTTAGTGAACATCCTTTCCCAATCTGTAGGAAGCCCATTTGTCTTATTGACAGAGCCTTTGTCTTAGAGCATCTTTGTAGTTTTATAAGGACACATTTATCAATCTTAGAGCCTGAGCCCCTGGTATGCTGTTCAGGAAATTTTCTCCTGTACAAATGAGTTCAAGGGTTTTTCTCACTTTCTTGTATATCCAACTTTATGCAGAGGTTCTTGATTCACTTGAAATTAAGTTTTGTGCAGGGTAGTAAATATAGATGTATTTTCCTTAATCTACATCCACGTAGTCAAGCACCATTTGTTGAAGATGCTTTTTTTCCATTGAATGGTTTTGGCTTCTTTCTCAAAATTAAGTTTCAGTAGTTGTGTGGGTTAATTTCTGAGTCTTTGATTTGATTCCATTGATCAACATGCCTGTATATCTACAAACACCATGCAGTTTTTATCTATATTGCTTTGCAGTACAGATTGAAGTCAGGGATGATGATTCCTCCTGAAGTTTTTTATTCTTCAGGATTTTTATCTATACTGGGCTTTTTTCTTTTCAATATGTATTTCAGAATTGATTTTTCAGAGTCTATAAAATTTGTGTTGGGATTATGCTGGTGATTGCATTGAATTTGTAGACTGCCTCTTGTAAAATGGCCATTTACACAATGTAATTCCTATCTAATCATAATCATGGGAGATCTTTCCATCTTCTGATATTTTCTTCAATTTCTTTCTTCAGGGACTTGACGTTCTTGTTATATATCTTTGACTTCATTGGATAGAATTACACCAAGATATTTTAGATTAATCATGACTATTTTAAAGGGAATTGTTTCCCTAATTTCTTTCTCAGCTTCTTTTTTATTTGTATAAAGGACGGCTACTGCTTTCTTTGAGTTAATTTTGTGTCTACTTACATTTCTGAAGGTGTTTATCAGCTGTAGGAGCTCTCTAGTAAAGTGTTTGTAGTTGCTTAAGTATACTATCATGATCCACAAATAGCAATAAAAAGAATTCTTCTTTTCCAATTTGTATACCTTTGATCTCTTTAGTGGTCTTATTGCTGTGGCTAGATTTTCAAGTATCATTTCAAATAGGGAGAAAGTGGCCATCTTTGTCTTGTTCCTGTCTTTAGTGGAAATGATTTAAGTTTCTTTCCATTTAGTTTAATGTTGTCTATTGGCTTGCTGTATATTACTTTGATTACATGTATATTTTCTGTAGCCCTGATTTTTTTCTAATACATTTATCATGAAGGGATTTTGGATTTTGTCAAAGGCTTTTTCAGCATCTAATGAGATGATCATATGACATGTGGGACCATGAAATGTAGACTTGTTCCTGGTTAAGCTAAGGCTAGAAACTCTGGTAAACCTGGGGGGATGGTAGGCATTCAGTCTATTCCCACACACCAGGCTGCTGTCAGAAGTCACAGCCCTCTATATATTTGCAGCCATCTGTCACATAGGGGCTATGCCCCAAGCCCCTCCACAAGTAGATGACATGACCACAGGTCATGTAGGCTCAAGGAAGATCCCCATTTTAATGAGGAACTGGAGGACTTACCCAATAAACTTTCTTTGCCAGGCACTCCTCTCTGTATGACCCATAGTGAGAAGTGGGATATGGTTTCACTCATCCACTTTCCTCCATGACAACAAATGTTTTATAACCATGGATTGCTTTTTTCATTGGGATCCAAAATGTGGAGCCATGGAGTAGGCCTTCACCTACAGAGCCACCATCTAATCTCCTGCAGAAGCCCTCTGTGTGCTCTCTGCCACAGCAACCACCAAGAAAAGCCCCAGACCTGCTAAACCACAAACTCTCCCCATGGGACCAGCTGGAGCTCCTCCTTCTGCCCCCGAGCCCTGGAATAGACCTAGACCTTGGGTCCCCACTCCATTCTCAGCTCATCTGTAACTCCCTGCACTGCCTGGGTGTCTGAGACCGTGAAAAACAGATGGTCCTGGCCCCCATTTAGGCCCAGGAACCCCCAGCCAGCTCTGTTTCTCCTGAACCTCAGACTGTGCTTCCCCACACTAGGAACAGTGCCCTTGGGGCTGCTCTATAGCCTAATACCCTACCTAGAAGTTGTCCACTTTGTTAAGATTTTCCAATTTTGTGGAGTAGAGGCTTGTGGAGTAAGACCTAATGATACTTTTGAAATTTCTCAGTGTCTGTTATGTCTCCTTTTTCACTTCTGGTATTGTTTATTTGGATACTGTGTCTAGGTCTTTTATTTGGTTTGGTTTAGTGTTTCTATATCTTACTGATTTTCTCTAAGAAATAGCCCTTGATTTTGTTGACTCTTTGTATTGTTTTCCATATTTCTAAATGATTGATGTCAGCACTGATTTTGATTATTTCCTGCATCCTACTTATCTTTGGCATCCTTGCTTTGTTGTTGTTGTTTGTTTATTTTGGGAGCATTGAGGTGTACTTCTAAATTGCTAATGTGAGAACTTTTAAATTTCCTTACAGAGTTACTTAATGATATGACCTTTCCTCTTAGCATTACATTCATTGTTTCCCATAAATTTAGGTATGTTGTACCTGAATTTTCATTGAATTCAAGCAATTATTTAATTTCTTTCTGTATTTCTTTCCTGACCCAGAGATTGTTGAGTAGAGAGCTGTTGAGTTTCCATGAATGTGTATTGTTTCTGGGGTTTCTATTGTTGAAGATTGACTTTTTCCATGTGTTCTGACAAGAAACAAATAATTATTTCAATTTTCTTGCATCTGTTTATTATGAGTTTATTATTTTATGGGAGGGATTTCTTTTCTGGTCCTGTCTAATTGGCATTATGCAAACTTCTTGTACCTTTATAAACACGTCTTACTTTAGGTTAGGGAAATTTTCTTCTATCATTTCATTAAAAATAATTATTGGTCTTAGAGCTTGGAATCTTCTATATCCTTTATTCTCATTATTCTTGAGCTTGGACTTTTCATAATGTTCCAGATTTCCTGGAGGTTTGGTGTCAGGAGGTTTTTATATTTCATTTTTGACAAGTCTATTACTTCTAATGTAACTTCAATATCTGAGGTTCTTTCTCTGTCTCTTGTATTCTGTTGGCAATTCTAGCATCTGTAGGTCTGCTTTGTTTTCCTACTTCTTTTATTTCTAGAATTCCCTATTTGTGTTTTTCACTTATTAGTTCAATTTCATTTTAATGTCTTGAATTATTTTATAAATTTCCTTCTATTGTTTGCTTTTCTCTCTGATTAATTTGAAAGATTATTCATATTATCAAATTTTTTATGTTTTCCTGGCTTTCTTTGAGTAATTTATTAATTTCCTCCAATTGTTTGTGTTTTTCTTGAATTCTTTTAGTGATTTATTAATTCATCTTTAAAGATCTATGTTATCTTCATAAAGTTGGTTTTAATGATACATTCGTGTTCTTCAGCTGTGTTTGAATATTGAGAGTTTATTATGGTAGGATAGCTGGGCTCTGGTGCCCACTTACTGCCCTGAATGTTAAGACTGTGTTCTTGCACTTGTTTCTAGGCATCTGAATTTATGGTAATAATTGGTCTATGTACAAATTTCTAAGTTTTGTTTTGTTTCTTTGTATTTTGATTTTTGTCCTTGTTTACCATTTCCTCTGTATTATTCTAACTTGAGTAGGCTCTGATTGAGTTTAGGGTCTCTGCATGAAAAAGTCACTAGATTTCTTTCTTTCTTTCTTTCTTTCTTTCTTTCTTTCTTTCTTTCTTTAATTAGGTATTTTCTCTATTTACATTTCAAATGTTACACCATTTCCTGGTTTCCCTTCCAAAAAAAAAAAAAAAAAAAACAAAAAAACCCTATCCCAAGCTCCCTTCCCCCTGCTCACCAACCCACCCATTCCTGCTTAACTGTCCTAGATTTTCTCTACCTTGGGCATTGAGCCATCTTAAGATCAAGGGCCTCTTCTCAAAATGATGTCCAAAAGGCCTTCCTCTGCTACATATGCAGCTAGAGACATGGGTCCATCCATGTGTACTCCTTGGTTGGTGGTTTAGTTTCTTGGAGCTCTGGGGTTATTGGTTGGTTCATATTGGTGTTCCTCCTATGGTACTGCAAGCTCGTTCAGCTCCTTTGGTTCTTTCTCTCCCTCCTGCACTGGGGATATTGTCCAATGGTTGGCTTAGAACATCCAACTCTGTATTTGTCAGGCTCTGGTAAATGCAACTTAAGAGACAGCTATATCAGGCAAACACTTGTTGGCATCCACAACATTGTCTGAGTTTGGTGAGTGTATATGGGATGGATCCTCAGGTGGGGCAGTCACTGCATGGCCTTTCCTTCAGTCTCTGCTCTACATTTTGTATCTGCTTCTCCTCCCATGGGTATTTTGCTCCACCTTCTAAGAAGTACCAGTGTTGTAAGATCAAGAATTGACAAATTGGGGCACATAAAATTGTAAAGCTTTTGTAAGGCAAGGGGCACTGTTAATAGGAGAAAATGACAATGAACAGATTGGGAAAAGATTATTACCAATCCTACATCTGATAGAGGGCTAATATCTAATATATACAAATAACTCAAGAAACTAGAATCCACAGAACCAAATAACCCTATTAAAATGGGGTACAGATATAATCAAAGAATTCTCTACTGAGAAATACCGAATGACTGAGAAGAAACTAATGAAATGTTCAACATCCTTAGTCATCTGGGAAATGCAAATCAAAACAGCCCTGAGATTCCACCTCACAATAGTTAGCAAGGCTAAGATCAAAACTCGGGTGACAGGAGATGCTGGTAAGAATGTGGAGAAAGAGGAATAGTCCTACATTTTTGATCGGATTGCAAGCTGGTAAAACTGCTCTGGAAATCAGTTTGGTGCTTTCACAGAAAATTGGATATAGTACTACCTGAGTACCCAGCTACCTAGTCATATACGCAGAAGATGCTCCAACATGTAATATGGATTAATGCTCCAGGATGTTCATACTAGACTTATATATAAAATCCAGGAACTTAAAAGAACCCAGATATCCTTCCACAGAGTAATGGATACAGAAAATGTGGTATTTTAACACAGTGGAGTACTACTCAGTTATTAAAAACAATGAATTCATAAAATTTTTAGGCAAATGGATGCTACTAGAAAATATCATCTTGAGTGAGGCTACTCAATTACAAAAGAACACACATGGTATGCACTAACTAATGAGTGGATATTATCCTTGATGCTCAGAACACCTAACATACAATTCACAGACCACATGAAGCTCAAGAAGAAGGAAGACCAAAGTGTGGATACCTCAGTTACTAGACTTCTGATTGCCAGGATGGCATACAGGAATGACTTTAGAAAGTTCAAAACAGCCTCGCCATCTTCTCTCTGAGCCCAGCAGAAGGGCTTGGGCTGTTTGTGTGCTCTCCACACCCCAGAACATTAGGATCACCTCGGGATTACTGGTGAGTGGAGCAGTGTTGGCTTTGGGAACCGAGGGGGCTCTGGTGACAGTGGCAGTAGGAACAGAGGAACTCCACCCAACCGGAAGCTGGGACATCTTCCAGCCAGAACCACCCTGCCATCTCACCTCTGAGCCCAGCAGAGGCGGCTAGGGCAGTTTGTGTGCTCTCCACACCCCAGGACATTAGGATCACCTCTGGATTATGGGACCTTGAGATCACCTCGGTATTACAGAAGAGAGGCAGCCTGCTGTGAGAGTTCTGACCCTAGAACTCAGGAAGTGGATCAGAGCTGCAGTCTGCTAGACACCGGACTCATAAGAGAAGAGCTTGCCTTCAGAGAGTGCTCTGATCACTGGATCTCTAGGGGGAGTTGGTCTACCAGAAGTTCTGTCAGAGGCTAACAAAAAAACAGGAGGATCAACCTCAAACCAGTGACAGCTTGGACATTAACATCAGAAATCTCCAGATGGCTAAAGGCAAATGTAAGAATTTCACTAACAGAAACCAAGAGCAATAGGCATCATCAGAACCCAATATGCCCACTGCAATGAGTCCTGGATACCCCAACATGCCTGAAAAGCAAGACACAGATTTTAAATCATATCTCATCATGATGCTACAAGATAATAAGAAGAACGTTAATAGCACACTTAAAGAAATACAGGAGAACAATGCTAAACAGGCAGAAGCCCTTAAAGAAGAAAAACCAAAATTCTTCCAGGAACTACAGGAGAACACTGCTAAACAGGTAGAAGCCATTAAATAGGAAATACAAAAATCCCTCAAGGAATCACAAGAGAACACTGCTAAACAAGTAGAAGCCCTTAAAGAGCTATAGGCAAACACTGCTAAAAAGGTAGAAGAAACGCAAAATTCCCTTAAAGAACTACAGGAAAACACAACCAAACAGGTGATGGAATTGAAGAAAACCATTCAAGATCTAAAAATGGAAGTAGAAACACTGAATAAACCCAGAGAGAGATAACTCTGGATATAGAAACCCTAGGAAAGAAATCAGGAACCATAGATGTGAGCATCAGCAACAGAATAGAAGAGATGGAAGGGGGAATATCAGGTGCAGAAGATTCCATAGAGATCATGGACACAACAATCAAAGAAAACACAAAATGCAAAAAGATCCTAACTCAAAACATCCAAGAAATCCAGGACACAATGGAAAGACCAAACCTATGGATAATAGGAGTAAAAGAGAATGAAGATTCTTGACTTAAAGGGTCAGCAAATATCTTCAACAAAATCATAGAAGAAAACTTCCCATACATAAAGAAAGAGATGCCCATGAACATAGAAGCCTACAGAACTCTAAACAGACTGGACCAGAAAAGAAATTACTCCCGACACATAATAATCAGAACAACAAATGCACTAAATAAAGACAGAATATTGAAAGCAGTAAGGGAAAAAGGTCAAGTAACATATAAAGGCAGGCCTATTAGAATCACTCCAGATTTCTCACCAGACACTATGAAAGCCAGAAGATACAGGACAGATGTTGTATAGACACTAAGAGAACACAAATGCCAGCCCAGGCTACTATACCCAGCAAAACTCTCAATTACCATGGATGGAGAAACCAAAGTTTTCCATGACAAAACGAAATTTACACAATATCTTTCCACAAATCCACCCTTCAAAGGATAATAACAGGAAAACACCAACTCAAAGATGGAAACTACACCCTAGAAAAAATAAGAAAGTAATCCTTTAACAAAATTAAAAGAAGACAGCCACAAGAACAGACATCAATTTTTAACATCAAAAATGACAGGGAGTAACACTAACTTTTCTTTGATTTCTCTTAACTTCAATGGAATCAATTCCCAATAAAACGGCATAGACTAACAGACTGGCTACACAAACAAGACCCAAAATTTTGCTGCTTGCAGGAAACCCACCTCAGAGACAATGACAGAAACTACCTCAGAATAAAAGGCTGGAAAACAATTTTCCAAGCAAATGGCTCGAAGAAACAAGCAGGAGTAGCCATTCTACTATTGAATAAAATTGGCTTCCAACCAAAGTTATCAAAAAAGACAAGGAGGGGCACTTCATACTCATCAAAGGCAAAATCCATTAAATGAACTCTCAATTCTAAATATCTATGCTCCAAATGGAAGGGCAGCCACATTCATTAAAGAAACTTTAGTAAAGCTCAAAGCATGCATTGCAACTCACACAATAATAATGGGAGACTTCAACACTTCACTCTCAAAAATGGACAGATCCTGGAAACAGAAACTAAAGAGAGACACATGGACACTAACAGAAGTTATGAAACAAATGGATTTAACAGATATCTATAGAACATTTTATCCTAAAACAAAAGGATATCCCTTCTTCTCAGCATCTCATGGTACCTGCTCCAAAATTGACCATATAATTGGTCAGAAAACAGGCCTTAACAGATACAAAAATATTGAAATTATCCCATGCATCCTAACAGATCACCATGGACTAAGGTTGATCTTCAATAACAGCAGAAATAATAGCAAGCCAACATTCACGTGGAAACTGAACAACACTCTACTCAATGATACCTTGGTCAAGGAAGAAATAAAGAAAGAAATTAAAGACTTTCTAGAGTTTAATGAAAATGAAGCCACAACATACCCAAACTTATGGGACACAATGAAAGCAGTACTAAGAGGAAAACTCGTTGCTCGGAGTGCCTCCAAAAAGAAACTAGAGAGAGCATTTACTAGCAGTGTGACAGACACCTAGAAACTCTAGAACAAAAGGAAGCAAATTCACCCAAGAGGAGTAGACGCCAGGAAATAATCAAACTCAGAGCTGAAATCAACCAAGTGGAAACAAAAAGATCTATTCAAAGAATCAACAAAACCAGGAGCTGGTTCTATGAGAAAATCAGCAAGATAGATAAACCCTTAGCCAGACTAACTAGAGGGCAGAAGGACAGTATCTGAATTAACAAAATCAGAAATGAAAAAGGAGACATAAGAACTGCTCCTGAGGAAATCCAAAACATCATCAGATCCTACTACAAAAGCCTATACTCAACAAAACAGGAAAACCTGGATGAAATGGACAATTTCCTAGACAGATACCAGGTATCAAAGTTACATCAGGATCAGATTAACAATCTTAACAATTTCATTTCCCCTAAAGAAATAGAAGCCGACATTAATAGTCTCTGAACCAAAAGAAGCCCAGGACCAAATAGGTTTAGTGCAGAGTTCTATCAGACCTTCAAAGAAGACCTAATTCCAACACTCTTCAAACTATTACACAAAATAAAAACAGAAGGAACTCTACCCAATTCATTCTACAAAGCCACAATTACTCTGATATGTAAACCACACAAAGATCCAACAAAGAAAGAGAACTTTAGACCAATATCCCTTATGAATATTGATGAAAAAATATTCAATAAAATCCTTGCAAACCAAATCCAAGAACACATCAAAACGATCATACATCATGATCAAGTAGGCTTCATCCCAGGAATGTAGGGTTGGTTTAATGTACGGAAATCCATCAATGTTATCCACTATATAAACAAACTCAAAGACAAAAATCACATGAACATCTCCTTAGATGCTGAGAAAGCATTTGACAAAATCCCGTACCCCTTCATGATAAAAGTCATGAAAAGATCTGGGATTCAAGGGCCATGCCTTAAAAGAATAAAAACAATATACAACAAAGCAGTAGCCAACATCAAAGAAAATGGAGAGAAGCTGGAAGCAATCCCACTAAAATCAGGGACTAGACAAGGCTGCCCACTTTCTCCCTACCTATTCAATATAGTACTTGAAGTCCTAGCCAGAGCAATTTGACAACAAAAGGAAATCAAGGGGATACAAATTGGAAAGGAAGAAGTCAAAATATCACTATTTACAGATGATATGATAGTATATATAAGTGACCCTAAAGATTCCACCAGAGAACTCCTAAACCTGATAAACAGCTTCAGTGCAGTAGCTGGATATAAAATTAACTCAAGCAAATCAGTGGCCTTTCTCTACACAAAAGATAAACAGGAAGAGAAAGAAATTAGGGAAACAACATGCTTCACAATAGTCACAAATAAGATAAAATATCTTGGTGTGACTTTACGAAGGAAGTGAAAGATCTGTATAACAAGAAGTTCGAGTCTCTGAGGAAAGAAATTGAAGAAGATCTCAGAAGATGGAAAGATCCCCCCTGCTCATGGATTGGCAGGACTAAAATAGACGAAATGGCTATCTTGCCGAAAACAATCTACAGATTCAAAGCAATCCCCATCAAAATTCCAACTCAATTCTTCACTGAAATAGAAAGGGCAATTTGCAAATTCATCTGGAATAATAAAAAACCTAGGATAGAAAAAACCATCCTCAACAATAAAAGAAGATCTGGTGGAATCACCATGCCTGACATCAAGCTGTACTACAGAGCAATTGTGATAAAAACTGCATGGTACTGGTATAACAACAGAAAGGTAGACCAATAGAATAGAATTGAAGACCCAGAAATGATCCCACACACCTTGGGTCACCTTATCTTCGACAAGGGAGTAAAACTATCCAGTGGAAAAGGACAGCATTTTCAATAAATGGTGCTGGCACAACTGGTGGTCAACATGTAGAAGAATGCCAATTGAAATATTCCTATCTCCTTGTACAAAGCTCAAGTCTACGTGGATCAAAGACCACCACATTAAACCAGAGATATTGAAATTCATAGGGGAGAAAGTGGGGAAAACCCTTGAAGATATAGGCACAGGAGTAAAATTCCTAAACAGAACACCAATGGCCTGTGCTGTAAGATCACAAATCAACAAATGGGACCTTATAAAATTGCAAAGCTTCTGTAAAGCAAAAGATACTGTCAATAAGACAAAAAGGCCACCAACGGATTGGGAAAGAATTTTTAAAAATCCTAAATCTGATAGGAGGCTAATATCCAATATTTACAAAGAGCTCAAGAAGCTGAACTCCAGAAATTCAAATATCCCCATTAAATAATGGGGTAAAGAGCTAAACAAAGAATTCTCAACTGAAGAATGTCAAAGGGCTGAGAAGCACCTTTAAAAAATGTTCAAAATCCTTAATCATCAGAGAAATGCAAATCAAAACAACTCTGAGATTCCACCTCACACCAGTCAGAATGGCTAAGATCAAAAATTCAGGTGACAGAAGATGCTGGTGAGGATGTGGAGAAAGAGGAACAGTCCTTCTTTGCTGGTGGAATTGCAAGCTGGTACAACCACTTTGGAAATCAGTCTGGCAGTTTCTCAGAAAACTGGACATAGTACTACTGAAAGATCTAGGAATACCTTTACTGGGCATATACCCAGAAGATATTCCAACTGGTAACAAGGACAGATGCTCCACTATGTTCATAGCAGCCTGATTTACAATAGCCAGAAGCTGGAAAGAACACAGATGTCCCTCAACAGAGGAGTGGATACAGAAAATGTGGTACATTTACACAATGGAGTATTACTCAGCTATTAAAAACAATGAATTTATTAAATTCTTGAGCAAATGGATGGATCTGGAGGATATCATTCTGAGTGATATAACCCAATCACAAAAGAAGTCACTTAATATGCACTCACTGATAAGTGGATATTAGCCCAGAAACCTAGAATACCCAAGATACAATTTCCAAAACACAAGAAAATCAAGAAAGACCAACGCGTGGATACTTCATTCCTCCTTATAATAGGCATTAAAATATACATGGAAGGAGGTACAGAGACAAAGTTTGGAGCTAAAATGAAAGGATGGACCATCCAGAGAGTGCCCCACCAGGGTAGTCCATCACACAATCAGCCACCAAATGCAGACACTACTGCATATGCCAGCAGGATATTGCTGAAAGGACCCTTATATAGCTGTCTCCTGTGAGGCTTTGACAGTCCCTGACAAATACAGAAGTGGATGCTCACAATCATCTATAGGGCAGAACACAGGGTTTCCAATGTAGGAGCTAGAGAGAGTACCCAAGAACTGTAGGGGTCTGCAACCCTATGAAAGGAACAACAATATGAACTAATCAGAACACCTAAATCTCATGTCTCTAGCTGCATAGGTATTAGAAGATGGCCTTGTTGACCCCTTGTTCTAACAATGTTTATATGCCCCAGTACAGGGGAATGCCAGGGCCAAGTAGTGGGAGTGGGTGGGTAGGGGAGCAGGGATAGGGGAGAGTATAGGGGACTTATGGGATAACACTTGAAATGTAAATGAAGAAATTCTCTAATAATAAATAAAATTTAAAAAAGAAAGTTCAAAACATCATAGAGCAATAATTTAAAAAAGAAGAAGAGTATAGAAATGAAATAATTTATACATATCAATTCTCAATCTTAGCCATAATTCACTGACTCTCTTTTTGACTCAGTACTTTTCAATAACAAATTTCAAGATTAGGCAAAGGTAAACATTTAAGGAAATATTTAACTGATTTGAAGCTGAAACTTCAGGATTAGTAAAATTGAGTGATGAAGGTGACATTTTTTCTTTCAGACAAAGTTCTTCACTAAATATACAGACATGTGATAGAGATTTGTAAGGATGGCATCTTGTCTGTAGATATGTATTTGTCCTTATGTGCCCCAGCCTTTCAATGAAAGCCACTGTGAAGAACAGACTTGACCAATATATAGGTAATTAAATTTCCTTTTACCCAAGGGCATAAGTACCACACTTCTGATGATTGAAAATAATTCGGTGAAACAAAATATGTTATAGAAAGTATATACAGAGTTTTCTAGGTGTCCATTATTAAGGTAGGGGAGGTCCCTTTAACAGTGTCTATTACATAATCACATTCTTTTTAGGTAGAATCTTGGGTGAGTCACAAGATTCTGCTGGAACTAAGGCAGGCTCAAAACTCAAGAGCTCCTGAGAGAGGTTGGTTGGTGATAGTTCATTGAGGGAGGATTGAAAAGTATTATGTCTGTAGCTGTATATGTATTAGAAGATGGCCTAGGTAGCCATTATTCCGGAAGAAAGGCCCTTGGTCTAGCAATGTTTATAGGCCCCAGTACAGAGGAATGCCAGGGCCAAGTAGCCGGAGAGGGAGGGAAAGGGAGCAGGGCAGGGGGGGAGGGGGATATAGGGGACTTTTTGATAACACTAGAAATGTAAATGAAGAAACTCTCTAATAATAAATAAATAAATAAATAAATAAATAAATAAATAAATAAATAAATGAAAAAGAAAGAAGGAAAGAAAGAAAGAAAGAAAGAAAGAAAGAAAGAAAGAAAGAAAGAAAGAAAGAAAGAAAGAAAGAAAGAAAGAAAAGTATCAGGGTCTTCTCCCACATTAATCCCAATGACTTAGGGGCCTCTCTTAGCCTCTGCCCTTCATTTAACCCTCAGTAATCTATTCTCTTATGATTTTTCAGAATTTGAACCACAGGCAACATTCCTGGTCAAGGTAGCAAGTGATAGTTACTTTTGGCCAGAATATAAAAGCTGAAGTCTGCACAAGGATCTGGACTTCCAAGGCAAGGGCAGAGATCGATATGGACTACAAACTTCATAGAGGAAACGTCTATGTCATGGTGGAAAACAAGCATTGGAAAGACATAGGCATAAGGCAAATTTCATCCAAATACATTGAGCGGCTCCAGGGTATGTGCCTGCTAGTTCAGTCAGAATCAGATGGCTCAACAATTATGGAGTGCAAGATACATCCTAATGTGCCCTATCAGAAACAACAAGAGGATGTAATCATTTGGTCTGAAGCTAAGAACCATGGTATGGCAATACATTTCCAGGAACCAAACGGTTGTCAAGAGATCTGGAAAGACATCTGCCAAGTTCAAGGTAAAGATCCAAGTGTGGAAATCACACAAAAACATACTGATGACCTAGAAAGTTTTGAAGAACTTCCACCCATCAGCAATCTGATTGAGATGTCAAAGTGTGAACTCCGTACCCTTGAAAACATTGCAAATTTAATTTCTTGTATTGATGAAATGCCGAGCCACAAGGAAAGGCTGGTGATGGCCTTGGAGAATAAAGGTTACATTAAAATATTGCTACAGCTGTTCCAAACTTGTGAAAAGCATCAGAACATGGAAGGCTTACACTATTTGAATAGCATCATTAAAAGAATCCTGTTTCTAAATGATACTCGCTTGTTTAAGATCATGTTTTCTGATAAATTCATCATGGATGTGATAGGATGCCTTGAATATGGTCCTGGTTTCGATCAGCCAAAGCTGTACAGGAAATTCTTGACTCAAAATGTCAAATTCAAAGATGTTGTGCCAACAACACCCTCCCAACTTAGGCAAAAAATACACCAGACCTACAGAATGCAATATGTTCATGATATTATGTTGGCCTCCGTATCCACATTTGAAGCAAATGATCTTTCTGAACTTACCACCATGATTGATTTCAATAAAATTGAAATAATTACCATGCTGCAGAAAGATAAAACATTTTTGCCTGAAGTTTTTGCTCAGCTGAAAGATAACACTGTATGTGATGAGAGAAGGCATGAATTATTATTATTCTTTAAGGAATTCTGTGCATTTGTTAAGAAATTACACTCTAATAAGAAAATGTTATTAATGAAATCACTGATAAATCTTGGAATCATGAGTGCTCTGAAAGTTGTAGTGCACATGAATGATTACCAAATTCAAGTAGCTGCTCTAGATATATTTGCTTATCTAGTAGAATATAGTCCATGCCTAGTCCGGGCATATGCAATGGAAGAAGTCCGGGGCAGTGAGGATAATGATGACCTTCTCATTAATATAATGATCAAACAAATGATCTGTGATTCTGATCCTGAATTTTCAAAAGGCAACATTTTGACAGCAGTTCTTAAAGTGCTTCTTAATCTAGAAAAGATCCATGTCACAGGTAAGAGATGTGAAAGAAAGAAATTTCTGAATTTCTTCTATACCCATTGCATGAGTAACCTCATAGCACCAATTTTGTCTACAACAGTAAGAACTGACATTAATGATGGTAATAGGGCTAACATCTGCCCTGATGATTATCAAAATGCACAATTGCTTGGAGCAGTTTTAGAAATACTCACGTATTGTGTGCAACACCACACAATGTACATAAAAAGTTGTATTTTGAGTAACAACTTGCTCAGCAGAATCTTGGTGCTAATGAATTCAAAGCACACTTTTCTAATTTTGAGTGCTGTCCGGTTTATGAGAAAGATGGTTGGCCTTAAAGATGAAACTTATAATCTTTACATAATTAAGAAAAACCTTTTTGAACCAGTTGCAAATGCTTTTATGCTTAATGGAAATCGGTGCAATATGTTAAGTTCAGCTATCATTGAGCTATTTGAATTTATAAGAGAAGAAAACATCAAGAATCTTATTGCAAACATTGTAGAAAAATTTTTTATGGCTTTTGAATCAATTGAGTATGTCCAGACCTTTAAAGGGTTGAAAACTCAATATGAAGGAGAAAAGAAAAGAGAACGTCGAATAAGAAGACATTTACATAAAATAATCTACCAAATAGTATATTCCCGACATGTCAAAGTTATGAAGGTAAAAGTAAAGGCAGGCATGTGTTGTAGAAGAGTCAGGAAAAGAGGTGCTATTCTACCAAAGAAAAATGGCTTTCCATGTCATTGTGACATATTTATGAAAATTAGAGAAAAAAATGAAAGTGAAAATGAAATAGAACACCCAAAAAGAAAATCATCTGAAAGCTTTAAATCTCATGGGGATGCTTCTGCTAACAGAATGAGTAGGTCACACTGTAGCAGCCTGGTTCCTTTAGTGGATTACCCATATGATACTGATGATGAGAATGATGATGATCCTCATGATAATGATGAAAATGAAGATGAAGACAAGGATGAAGAACCCCCCAAAAAAGACCTAATCTTAATTCATAAAACCCTATGAGGCCTTCAATTCCTCATTTAATTAAAATTCTATAAATACCATCAACTGAAAAATGCAACTTAAAAAATCTTTCCTCTATGGACTTTAAAATATGGTATAATGTGGAGCAAAATAATGAATAAGAGACCTCAATTTTATATAAATAAAACATCCTAAAATATAGATGCATAGTATAAAATAAACAGCAACTAAGTCATAACTTCTAATTAAGAACATTCTACACTTTAAAAAAACAACCCTCTACTTTAGCAGCATGATTTGGGAAGAGGAAAGAGCTTGATAAAGTAATACAACTTTTACTAAGTTCTTTATAATTGAAGTGGCTACAAAGTTTTTATTGCAAAACCTACTTTCTAAAATGATCTAGCACTGACATTCTTTGCATAAATTGAAGTTTGTTTAAAGTATCATTTGTATGTATGGAAGACAAAGTCACATGAAAGTAAAACTAAAGTGAGAATTTCAGCATTTCTGTGAAGATTTAACAGAACTCCAACATTATAAATAATAATAGGGAAACAACATTCAGTGCATTTTAGTATGTATTTTCTTATATTAATAAAATGCTAAGTGCTAGATCCATAAGGACCTGTTGTTGATGTAGTTCTTTTGTAGATAAGAAATAACAACCAAAAGAATCAATATAGTATAATTCGTAATGTGGTTTCTATATGGTTTTCAGGTGATAAAACATGATGCATCAAAAATACAGCTTATGAAATTTAATGAAGCTTTGTCCTTTTCCTAGCAGTAGTAGTTACATACGTAGGTACACACACACTCACACACACACACACACACACACACACACACACACACACACACAAACACACACACACTCACACACACATACAAACACATATATTTGTAAGAATCAACTCACAGAATGTTAGCCTTTAGCTTATGGCTTTAGAAAGAGGACCCAATAAATGACAATGGATGCATGGTAGCAGATGGCCAAGAAGCAAGCTGTTAATTACATTTTATCCTTATATAGGAAGGGGAGAGAAGAGAGAGGGAGGAGGGAGAGAGGGAGGAAGAAGGTTGGAAGGGAAAAAGGAATGGAAGGTGGGAGGGAGGGGAAAGGGAGGGAGAGAGAGAGACACAGAGACAGAGAGACAGAAACAGAGAGAGTGACAGAGAGAGTGACACACAGAGAGAGAGAGAGAGAGAGAGAGAGAGAATTGGATAATCTCTATATGCTCAAAGCCAAATTTTAGTGAATTTCATCCTTTAACAAAGCTTGACTTTCTCAACTTCCCATACCTTTCTCAAACAGTGTGGCCAACCATGGGCCAAGTGTTCAAATACTTGGGCCAATGATGTGGGGACAATTTGCTTTTAAACCACCATATACTTCCCCCTGTTTCCCATATGACTCTAGCTATGTCACAATGCTGACATGTGACTAAAATTTTCCTGGGGAGATGACATATACATGTTTACTCACCCCAGATATGGAACCCATGGCAGACCAAAGTAGAGATACCAATGAAGTCTAACATCGTGAGTCAATGAAATTTATTGGAGTAACTTACAGAAATTTGGGCAAGCAGAATTAACAGAAAGACAGCTGCATGACTAAAGCCCATCTTAGCAAGGATGGGAGATCATGACATATGAAACCCTGGGGCACTTGCACAGCCTGCACACAACACAATATATTGAGGAGTCTCTTTTTCATGCAAGACATTTGGTACTAATCTCTTTCAGGCATCTTTTCTGGTTTGTGCTTCTTGCAGCAACAGACCTGTTGTCAATCTTTTTTCAGGTTGTCTTGTCTGAGGGTGACTCTTAATAACATTTTATTGTGTATTTATTTTTATTCTTTGCATATATTACATCCTGCCTGAAGTTTCTCCTCCCTCCATTAAACCCAGCACCCTTTCTACCCTAAATCCACTCCACCTCAATTTCCTTTCAAAAAAAGAACTGGAATCCCAGAGATATCATATGAATATAACATAACAAGTTGTAATAAGATAAGGCTAAGTATATATTTTTGAATTCATATCAACATGGTCTCTAGAGGAAGCACAGACCAAGGACTCCCAAACATCCCTGAGCTGCAGCACAGTTCCTAGAAATCAATATCTATTTAAGGGGCATCACATACCACTGAGTTTCCCAGGGCCTCCAGTGGTAACATGGACCACAGATATCAACACAGCCTCAGGCACAAAACAGAGCATGGGCATTATCATGGTTCTCACATATGTGGCTTGTGATGACACCTCAGGCCATATTGATGTCCCATGGTGTATACTGCAAATGAAGTACATGTTGGAGTCCTTAGTTGTGCTGCAGCTGGAGGTCATGTGACTATTGGTGGCCCATGTTAAGACTGAAAGCCATGTGGATATCCTTAATCTATGCTGCCATCTGAGGACATGCTGTGGTTAGAGGGCCAATCCTGCCGCCAAGAGCCATGTTGATGTATATGGTCTGGCCTGCTTCTTGAGATCCTGTTGATATCTGAGGTCTGTGCTGTTGGCAGTGTCCATGTTGAAGTCCGTAGCCTTGCTGCAGCAAGGGTGGTGTTTATGTGCATGGGCAATGTTACTACCAAAGGCTATGGGCATGTCCATTGTCTGTGGTACCAACTGAAGGCATGTTGATGTCCATTGACTGTGTTGCCACCAGAAACCTTGTGGAAGACTGTCATCCATGATGCCACTGGATATGAAGGGCAGGGAAGCTTCTTTTGCAATAGTATCAGAGACTGCAGAATCACAGTTGAGAATGAGACATAGGAATATTCTGTGTGAAATTCTCTTCCATATCCCAACCCACAATTAGAACATTCTAGAGAGAAAGCCATAAAAGTAATCTAAAAATAGTAATGAGAATGCTGAGGTACAGATCTTCACAGTTGACATATTTCTGTCAGAGACAAGAGTGGGAGTAGAGAAGGACTCAGTTTTGTATAAGGGCCTGGATGCTGAGAGTTATAACATACTCCACTGAGTATATGAGGAACACAATATTAAGTTGGTATTGTTTTCTTTTCTCTTATTTTATTTTTGTTTGCTATTGAGGGGAATCAAATGTGTTTGGGTGTACAAGGGAGGACTGGAAAGTGAATCTCATTGAGGTATATTAATTAAATTTCCCAATAAACAATAAAATGTTATATTAAAAAAAGAGTCAGAAATACTCCATACTTCCCCTGTTTGGTGTGCCACAAGAATACCAACCATAATATATATGTATATGACCTAGCTCAGATGCATGGAGGGTCCAAGATATTTGCTTCTCTTTTGGTGAGCCCATCTGTGTCCTGTTCAGTTGCTTCTGTGGTCTGTGTTCTTCTAGTGTCTTCAATCCTTTTTGTTCCTAGAATCCTCTTCCTCTCTTTAGGGTTTGAGTGAATGCATCTGTATTGGTCAGGTGCTGGTAGAACCTTTAAGGGAACAGTCATATCTGGTTCCTGTCAGCAAGCACTTCTGGGCAACAGCAATCATGTAGGGGTTTGGTGTCTGCATATTGTATGGATGCTTAGCCTGGGCTGTCTCTGGGTTGCCTTGGCTTCAGTTTCTGTTCCATTGTTTTGTTCCTGTATATCTATTGGACATTTTGAGATCTGTGGGTGGCACCACCCCTCAAGTGGGGTTGTGCCTATCTACTGGAGGTGGGCTCTACAGGTTGATTTGCATTTCCCTGATGATTAAGAATGTTGAACACTTCTGAGATTTCTCAGTTGAGAATTCTTTATTTAGCTCTGTACCTCATTTCAATATTGCTATTTGGTTCTCTGGAGTCTAAAATCTTGAGTTACTTACAGAATCTTTTCAATTTTATGAGGTTCCATTTGTCAATTGTTGATCTTAGAGCATGAGCCATTGATGGTTTTTTTTTTTTTTTTTTTTTTTTTTTTTGTTTTTTTTTTTTTTTTTTTTTTTTTTTTTTTTTTTTTTTTTTTTTTTTTTTTTTTTTTTTTTTTTTTTTTTTTTTTTTTTTTTTTTTTTTTTTTTTTTTTTTTTTTTTTTTTTTTTCAGGAATATTTCCTCTGAGCAAATGTGTTCAGGGCCCTTTTCCACTTTCTCTTCTATTAGATTTCTAGATTTGGCTTATCTGGTTTTATGTGGATGTCCTTGATCCACTGGGACTTGAGGTTTGTACAAGGAGATAAGAATGGATCAATTTGTATTCTTCTACATGCAGACCACAAGTTGAACTAGCAACATTTTTTTTTTTGAAAATGCTTTCTTTATTCCAATGGATGGTCTTGGCTTCTTTCTCAAAAATTCACTGATGTGTGTATTTATTTCTGGGTCTTCAATTCTATTCCATTTATCCATCTGCCTGTCACCTTAGGAATAACCTGAAGTTTTTTTTTTTTTTTGTTTGTTTGTTTGTTTTGTTTTTTGTTTTTTTTGTTTTTTTAGCTCTGGAGCACAGCTTCAGTTCAGGGTTGGTGACTCCCCAAGAAGTTCTTTTATTGTTGATAACTGTTTTCACTATCCTGTGGTGTTTGTTTGTTTGTTTGTTCGGTGTTTGTTTGTTTTTGTTTTGTTTTTTGTTATTCCAGGTGAATTTAAAATTTGCTTTTTCTGTCTCTGTTATGAATTGAGTTGGAATTTTAATGGGAATTCCATTGAATAGGCAGATTGCTTTTGGTAAAATGGGCATTTTTACTACGTTAATCCTGTAATCCATGAGCATGGGAGATCTTTCCATCTTCTGAGGACTTCTATTTCTTTCTTCAGATCCTTGATGTTTTTGTCTACAGATCTTTAACTTGCTTGGTTAGACTCACACCAAGATATTTTTTTATTATTTGTAAGTATTGTGAAGGGTGTAATTTCCATAATCTCTTTCTCAGCCTGTTTATCCTTTGAGTGGAGGAAGGCTACTGATTTGTTTGAGTTAATTTTTATATCCAACCACTTTGCTGAAGTTGTTTATTAGCTTTAGATGTTTTCTAGTGGGATTTTTGGAATTTGCTTCTTATTGTTCAAGAGCTTTCAGTTGTGCTGTGAAGCTGCTAGTGTGTGATCTCTCCAGTTTCTTTTTGGAGGCACTCAGAGCTATGAGTTTTTCTCTTAGGACTACTTTCATTGTGTCCCATAAATTTTGGTATGAAGTATCTTCATTTTCATTAAATTCTAAAAGTCTTTAATTTCTTTATTTATTTCTTCCTTGACCGAGTAATCATTGAACAGAATGTTGTTCAGCTTCCACGTGAATGTGTGAATGTTGGCTTTCTATTATTTATGTTGTTATTAAAGAACAGCTTTAGTCAGTGATGATCTGATAGGGTGCATGGGATTATTTCAGTCTTCGTATATCTGTTGAGACCTGTTTTGTGGCCAATTATATGGCAATTTAGGAATGGTACCATGAGGTGCTGAGAAGAAATAAATTCTTTTACTTTAGGATGAAATGCCTATACATGTTAGATACATTTGTTTCTTAGCTTCTCTGAGTTTCACTGTGTCTCTGTTTAGGTTCTGTTTCCAAAATCTGTCCATTGCTGAGAGTGGGGTGTTAAAGTCTCCCACTAATATGTGTGGGGTGTGAGGTGTGCTTTGAGCTTTAGTAAAGTTTCCTTTATGGATGTGGTTGCCCTTGCATTTGTAGCACAGATGTTCAGAATTGAGAGTTCATCTTGGTAGATTTTTTCCTTTGAGCAGTATGAAGTATTCTTCTTTATCCTTTTTGTTAACTTTTTGTTGAAAATGGATTTTATTTGGTATTTGAATTGCTGTTCCAGCTTGTTTCTTGGGACCATTTGCTTGGAAAACTGTATTCTAACCATTTACTCTGAGGTAATATCTGTCTTTGTCACTGAGGTGCATTTCCTGTATGCAGCAAAATGCTGGGTCCTGGTTATGTAGCCAGTCTGTTAGTTTATGTATTTATTTATTTTTTTTTAATCTTTGAATTGAGCTCATTGATTTTCAGTGATGTTAAGGAAAAGTGACTATTACTCCCTGTTATTTTTGTTGTTAGAGGTAGCATTTGTGTGCCTATCTTCTTTATGATTTTTTTATAGATTACTTTCTTGCATTTTCTAGGCTGTAGTTCCCTTCCTTATATTGGTGTTTTCCATCTATTATCCTTTGTAGAGCTAGATTTTTGGAAAGATATTGTGTAAATTTGGTTTTCTCTTGGAATATCTTGGTTTTATCTGTCTATGGTAATTGAGAGTTTTGCTAGGCATAGAAGCCTGGGCTGGCATTTTTGTTCTCTTAGGGTCTGTATGACTTATGCTCAGTATCTCCTAGCTTTCATAATTTCTGGTGAGAAGTCTGAAGTAATTCTGATAGGTCTGCCTTTAAATGTTGCTGGATTTCTTTTTTTCTTGCTGCTTTTAATATCCTTTCTTTATTTAATGCATTTGGTGTTTTGATTATTATGTGATGGGAAGAATTTCTTTTATGGGCCAGTCTATTTGGAGTTCTGAAGGCTTCTTGCATGTTCATGGGCATCTCTTTCTTTTGGGTTAAGGAAGTTTTCTTCTATAATTTTGTTGAAGATATTTACCGGGTCTTTAAGTTAGGAACATTCACCCTCTTCTATATCTATTATCAGTAGGTTTGGTCTTCTCATTGTGTTCTGGATTTCCTAGATGTTTTGGGTTAGGGGATTTATGCATTTTGCATTTTCTTTGACAGTTGTGTCAATGTTTTCTATGGTATCTCCTGCCCCTGAGATTCTCTCTTCTATCTCTTGTATTCTGTTTGTGATGCTTGCATCTATGACTCCTGATCTCTTTCCTAGGGTATTTATATCCACGGTTGTCTCTTTTTGTGATTTCTTTATTGTTTCTATTTCCCTTTTTAGATCTTATATGGCTTTGTTCATTTCCTTTGCCTGTTTGTTTGTGTTTTCCTATAATTCTTTAAGGAATTTTTTGTTTCTTGTTTAAGGGCTTCTACCTGTTTACCTATGTTCTCCTGTATTTCTTTATGGGAATTATATATGTCCTTAAAGGCATCTATCACTGTCATAAGAAGTGATTTCTGATCTGAAACTTGCTTTTTCTGGTGTGTCTAGGACTTGCTATGTTGGGAGAATTGGGTCCTGACAATGTCAGGTAACCTTGGTTTCTGTTGCCTATGTTTTTTTTGTTTGTTTGTTTGTTTGTTTTTCACTTTTTTCTCTTTAATAGATATTTTCTTCATTTACATTTCACATGTTATCCAGAAATTTTCCCTTACCCTCCCGAATCCCCGCCCTGCTCCCCTACCCATCCCCTCCCACGTAATGGCCCTGGCGTTCCCCGGTACTGGGGCATGTAGAGTCTGTATGACCAAGGGGCCTCTCCTCCCAATGATGGCCAACTAGGCCATCTTCTTCCATATATGCAGCTACAGATATGAGCGCAGGGGGAACTAGTTAGTTCATGTTATTCTTCCACCTAGAGGGTTGTAGATTCCTTCCGCTCCTTGGGTACTTTCTCTAGCTCCTTCCTTGGGAGTCCTGTGTTCCAACTAATAGCTGACTGTGAGCATCCACTTCTGTGTTTACCAGGCACTGGTATAGCCTCCCACAAGACAGCTATATCAGGTCCCTTTCAGCATTATCTTGCTGGCATATGCTATAGTGTTTATTTTGGTGGCTGATTATGGGTATTATGTATAAAGCTGCTATGAACATTGTTGGGGATGGTGGAGCATCTTTTAGGTTTATGTCCCAGAGTGATATATCTGGGTCTCAAGGTAGAACTATTCCAGATTTTCTGAGAAAGTACCAAATTGACCTACAAAGTGGTTGTACAAGTTTACACTCCAACTAACATTGGAGAAGCCCCCCACCCCCATTCCACATCCTGACCATCAAGTGTTATCATTTGAGGTTTTTATCTTAGCCATTCTGATGTGTGTAAGATGAAAAAAACCTCAGGGTTGTTCTCATTTTTATTTCCTTTATGACTAAAGACTTTGAACACTTTTTAAAATTTTTTTCTTATCCTTTTGAGATTCCTATGTTGAAAATTCTTTAGCATTATATCATATTTTTAAATTTGGGTTCTTTAAGGTGTTGATGTCTAGCTTCTTGAATTTGTTAGAAATTTTGTGTTTTAACCCTCTGTCAGATGTAGGGTTGGTGAAGATGGTTTTTTTTTTTTTTTTTTCCAATCTGCAGACTCTTCTTTTGTCCTATCTACAGTGTGTTTTTCTTTACAGAAGATTTTCAGTTTCATGAGGTCCCATTTATCAATTGTTGATCTTAGAGCCTGAGCCACTGGTGTTCTGTTCCTGAAATTGTCTACTGTACTAATGTACAGTCAGTTGTCTAGAACCAGCTCTTGGGTTTTTTTTATTCTTTTTATTACTTTCATTATTTTCTAAATGATTGATTTCTGCACTGGTTTCGATTATTTCCTGAATTCTCCTCCTTTCTGACATGCTTGCTTCTGAGCATTCAGCTATATGAAAACATTTTAATTTCTTCATGGGAGCACTTAATCGTATAAACTTTCCTCTTAAGCATTGTTATCATTGTATGCCATAAATTTGTGTATGTTGTGCCTTCATTTTCATTGAATTTAAGAAATTCTTTAATTTCTTTCTGTATTTCTTCCCTGACTCAGAGACCATAGAGTAGAGCACCATGCAGTTTCCATAGTGTGCATTCTTTCTAGTGTTTCTGTTGTTCTTGGAGGCCAGCTTTAATGAGGGGCTCTCGGATAAGATACAAGGAGTTAGTTCAATTTTCTTGTTATGTTGAGGCTCGCTTTGTAACCAACTATTTGGTCAATTTTGGAGACGAATCCATGAGGTGCTGAAATGAAAGTATAGTCTTTTCTGTTTGAGTAAATTATTCTATTAATGTCTATTGGGTCCATTTTGTTTTTTTCCTGTCTCTTAGTTTCATTATTTCTCTGTTTTTGTCTGGATGACCTGTCAATTGATAAGAATGGGATGTTGAAGTCTCCTACTATTAATGTATGGGGTTTGGTATGTGATTTAAGCTTTAGCAATGTTTCTTTTACAAATGTTGTTTCCCTTTTGTTTATGGCATGGGTGTTCAGAATTGAGATATCATCTTGGTAATGTTTTCCTTTGATGAGGACTATATTAGTCAGGGTTCTCTAGAGTCACACAGCTTATAGGTAGTCTCTATATAGTAAGGGAATTTGTTGAAAATGTACAGTCCATAGTCCAACTCGCTACAATGGTCAGCAGCAGATGTGAATGGAAGTCCAAGGATCTAGCAGTTGCTCAGTCCCACATGGCAAGCAGGCAAAGAAGAGAGAGTAAATCTTCAGTCTTCCAATGTCCTTAAGTAGGTCTCCAGGAGAAGGTTTAGCCAGATTAGAGGTGTGTGCCACCACTCCCTTAATCCCAGATGACCTTGAACTCTGAGATACCCCTGTCTTAGTCTTCTGAAATTCATAGACACGATGCCTCAAGATCTCCATGCCAAGATCCAGGTCAGAGACTTGTATCTTCCAGCCTTCAGATTAGGATCACTGGTGAGCCTTCCAATTCTGGATTGTACTTCATTCCATATAATCAAGTTTACAACCAGAAATAGCCACTACAAGTAATAAATGTCCTTCCCTCTCTCTTTTGATTAATTTTTGTGTAAAGTATATTTTATTAGATATAAACATGGCCACTTCAGCTTGCTTCTTGTATCCATTTGATTGGAAAATATTTTCACATCCCTTTACCTGAAGTAATGTCTATTTTATTGCTGAAGCATATTTCTTGTATGTAACAGAATGATGGATCCTGTTTCACATCCATTCTATTAGCCTGTGTGTTTTTATTGGGCAATTGAGTCCACTGATGTTGAGATATTAACAACTGGTGATATTTGGTTTTTATTATTTTTATGGTGTGTGTGTGTGTGTGTGTGTGTGTGTGTGTGTGTGTGTGTGTGTGTGTCTGTGTGTGTGTGTGTGTGTCTGTGTCTGTGTGTGTGTTTGTGTGCTTGACTTGTTTTTGAGGGAATGGAATTATTTATTTCCTGTGTTTTTTTAGGTATAGTTAACCTTCTTATGTTGGAGTTTTCCTTCTAGTATTTTCTTTAGTCCTGGATTTGTGGATAGATATTGTTTGAATTTGAATTTGTCTTGAAATGACTTTTTTTCTGCATTTATGGTCATTGACATTTTTTTCTAGGTATATTAATTTAGGTTGGCACCTCTGGTTTTTTAGTGGTTGCAGGATATCTTTCCCGGCCTTTGTTTTTAGAGTCTCTGTTGAGAATTAGAGATAGATCTGCCTTTTTATGTTACCTGGCCTTTCCCTGTTACTGTTTTTAATATTCTTTCCTTGTCTGTAACTTTTGTGTTTTGATTATTATATGTTGGGAGGATTTTCTCTTCTGCTCTGATTAATTGGTGTTCTATAAGCTTCTAGTATGTTTATAAGCATCTCTTTCTTTTGGTTGGGAAAGTTTTCTTCTATGATTTTGTTGAGAATATTTTCTGAGACTTAGAGCTGGGAATCTTCACATTCTTCTATTCCTATTATTCTTAGGTTAAGTCTTTCATGGTATCTCAGATTTCCTTCATGTTTTGTGTCAGGAACATTTTAGGTTTAGCATTTTCTTGACTGATGCATAAACTTCTGCTATTATATCTTTTATGCCTAGTTTCTCTCTTCCATCTCCTATATTCTGTTTGTGATGCTTGCATCTATTGTTCCTGTTCTCTTCCCTAGGTTTTCCATCTCCAGGGTTTCCTTAGTTTGTGTTTCTATTTTTACTTGCATATTTTACAGTTGTATTAATTTCCTTCACCTGTTTAATTGTATTTTCCTTTATCTTTTAAAGAGATTTATTTGTTTTCTTCTTAAGTATCTCTAACTCTTTGACTGTATTTATCCATATATTTTAAGGATGTATTCATTTCCTATTCAAAGGCATCTATATTCCTTATAAGATTGGATTTCAGGTCACTTTCTCATATTTTGGTTGTGTTAAGGTATCCTGGGATTGCTGTGGTTCCGTAGCTGTGCTTTGGTTAGGTTATATTGCCCTGGCTTTTGTTGATTGTTTTCATTTGAAGGGCTCAACTTCTCTGGACTTTTTTTTTTTTTTAAGACTTGTCTTTTTTATATTTTAATTTCATTTTTGAGAATCTTATACATGAGTATACTGTATTTATATCATTTCTTCATCTTCCTCTCCCTCATCCAACTCCTTACTTGGTTTTCCCACCACCCATTCATAAATTCACAGTTAGTCGAGCTGATATTGTCTGAAAACATATGCTTAGAACTACTATGAGCTCATTCTATTGCATGATGATTTTTTTAATTATAGATAATTGTGTCTACATGGGGTCTTTGTTTCTGTTTTCTTATTTATTAAATTATATATTTATATTGGCATTGACTCATTGGTCCATCTTTTATGCTGTTGGTGTTAAGGCAATGTTAAACAACTTTGTTTTTTAAATTATCACAGCTTGGCGAATGAGAAATCATTTAATTAATATACATTTATATTAATGAGAGTAAAAGGAAGTTTAAAAGTCAAAAAGAAAACAGGTACTCTATGCTAGGTCTTCCAGTTGGTAATTATGCTGTCGTTTCTTTACACTTTTTCAACAACTATATATATATATATATATATATATATATATTACATTTACATATAAGCCACACTTAAATGCAATTATTATTTTATATTTAATTGTTTTTTCCAATTCTTCACATTATTTTTGCTCCTTATTTTTGCCCATTTTCAATTCATAATGCAACAGTGAGAAACTTGGCTGTCCATCCTCATTCACACAGCAATTTATTTCTTTCACATGTATAGTAGTTCAATATCATGAATTCACACTAGAAAGAAAAGCAACATTATCAAGTACATTTCAGCACTTAAATGTAGTTACTGTTTTTTGATGTTTTTAGTCCCCAGATGTTCTTGGTGTAGTAGGTATTGGCTGGGGGTGGACCTCAATGGTTTTGGCGTGGTAGGCCTCTGATGGGTATTCTTGGGATATATGGTACCACAAAAGTAGGTCTGCAGGGTTCACAATCTGCAGGTCTGTATGTTTCAGGAGACACAGTCTGTATGGACCAGTAATTATATGTCCAATGAAGGTGTGCAGAGAGTTGGAAGGAGAATGGAGGTCTCCCTGGGATAGCAGGCTGCTTGGGCTGCTTGGCTTGGCCCAGAGGACTAAGAAAACAGGAAAGATGAGTTGGGGAAGTGAAACTTACTGTCTGTTTCTGGAGTCTGATGGAGGTAGAGGAGAGGTGGTAGGAGAATGGAGGTCTCCTTTCAATATCAGGATGCTCAGGGTAGTTTGGCTTGGCTCAGAGGTCTCAGCAGGCAGAGATGATAGGTAGGGCAAGGGAAGCTAACCTGTATGGTTCAGGAGTATCAGCTCTGATAAAGGTGGAGGAGATGAGGCAGGAAAGTGGAGGTCTGCCTGGAATAGCAGGCTTCTTATTGCTTATAATCCACATTTTCAACATAGCTGTACTGGCTAGGTTTGTGTCAACTTGACACAGCTGAAGTTATCACAGAGAAAGGAGCTTCAGTTGGGGAAATGCCTCCATGAGATCTAGCTATGAGGCATTTTCTCAATTAGTGATCAAGGGGGAAGGGCCCCTTGTGGGTGGGGCCATCTCTGGGCTGGTAGTCTTGGGTTCTATAAGAGAGCAGGCTGAGCAAGCCAGGGAAAGCAAGCCAGTAAACTACATCCCTCCATGGCTTCTGCATCAGCTCTGGCTCCCTGACCTGCTTGAGTTCCAGTCCTGACTTCCTTGGTGATGAACAGCTGTATGGAAGTGTAAGTCAAATAAACCCTTTCCGCCCCAACTTGCTGCTTGGTCATGATGTTTGTGCAGGAATAGAAACCCTGACTAAGACAAATTGGTACCAGCAGAGTGGGGTATTCCTGTGACAACCTGGCCATGTTTTGGGGAGGACTGTGGAAGGACTTTGGAACTTTGGGCCAGAAGATCCATTCTGTGTTAAGAGCTCTGTGGGATGTTGTGTAGGAAATTGGAAGATAATGTTGAGAACAGTGCAGAAGATGTAGGCCTGGCTTGTGAAATTTCAGAGGGAAAATTAAAGACTCTTTTCAGAGCCATTGTTACTTTGTGAAGATTCTGTGGTTCTGGTTAGCTGGGGCTGAAGAATCAGCTGTGATTAACAAGATACCAGAACTACTAAAGCAAAAACTTGGCATTACTGGGACTATTGATGCTGGTTAGCTGGAGCTACGAAATTAGCAGTNCTTGACACAGCTGAGGTTATCACAGAGAAAGGAGCTTCAGTTGGGGAAATGCCTCCATGAGATCTAGCTGTGAGGCATTTTCTCAATTAGTGATCAAGGGGGAAGGGCCCCTTGTGGGTGGGACCATCTCTGGGCTGGTAGTCTTGGGTTCTATAAGAGAGCAGGCTGAGCAAGCCAGGGGAAGCAAGCCAGTAAAGAATATCCCTCCATGGCTTCAGCATCAGCTCCGGCTCCCTGACCTGCTTGAGTTCCAGTCCTGACTTCCTTGGTGATGAACAGCTGTATGGAAGTGTAAGCCAAATAAACCCTTTCCTCCCCAACTTGCTGCTTGGTCACGATGTTTGTGCAGGAATAGAAACCCTGACTAAGACAATAGCTAAATATGAGCCTCAGATATGTTACATCATTTTACTGATAATAATATTTTTTCAATAAAGCAACGCAAATAAGGAAGACAAGTAAACAAATGTTGGCATACTTGCCTTGTAAAATGCTTTTATGTTTCACTTATTATTTAAAAGATTTCTTAAATTTAATTATTTGTGGTCATATATTTCCCTCCCCCAAATTCTTCTAGATTATTTATTTCTTGTTACCAATCAACTTAAGTTCCTTCTAAAAAATAGATAATATCCCAAGTAAGCATCCAAACCCATCAAAACAATAAAACAAAATAAAAATATTACATAAAAAAGGAAAGAAAAAATACATATAAATAAATGAAAGCATCAAAAAGTTATGGAATCAATTAAATGTTGGTCAAGTATTCCTCAAATGAGGCCTGCCTTGAGCTGTTGACATATCCAGTGTTACACTAAAGGATAAAACAGATTTTCCCTTTCCCAGCAGGTATAAAAATATAACAAAATCAAATATAAGCTAAACAAAATCACATATAAATTGGATAGGACAAACCAATAGAAGGAAAAGAGCTCAAGAGAAGACATAAGAATTCAGGACCCACTCATTCACTCAATCCATAAAAACACTAAACTGAAAGTTGTAATATATAAATTTAGATTCTGTATATAACTATATTTTTAAAATGTTACCTTAAATATATATATAGAAGAGGATGGACTAGTTGGCCATCATTGGGAAGAGAGGCCCCTTGGTCATGCAGACTTTATATGCCCCAGTACAGGGGAACGCCAGGGCCAAGATGTGGGAGCTGGTGGGTAGGGGAGCAGGGCCGGGAGGGTGAGGGTATAGGGAACTTTCTTGACAGCACTTGAAATGTAAATGAAGAAAATATCTAATAAAAGTTGGAAAAAATGTTACCTTAAATATAACTTATGCATCATCAAAATCCTTTAGCAACTTTTTTGTTAATTATACCTCCAGTGTCTTAGGTTTAAAGTTTCATTTTTTTTTTTAATTTGTGAAACAAGTTTATTAGGCAAGTGTTACATATAAGAAGCGCACAGTACTTAAGAAAATGCCAATTTCTAGGGTAAACTCCATACTCTAGTTAGGTAACTGTTTAAAAGAATGTTATTGATTACAACACATATAGAAACAAGTATATTATATTAATTATATTATGTAATATAATATCTCCATAGATGCATAGTGGAATCAGACACTGCGGAAGTATAATTGTTTTTTTTTAATTTTTTTCACTTTATTAGATATTTTCTTCATTTACATTTCAAATGTTATCCAGAAATTTCCCCTTACCCTCCTGCATCCCCGCCCTGCTCCCCTACCCACCCCCTCCCACGTAATGGCCCTGGCGTTCCCCTGTACTGGGGCATATAGAGTCTGTATGACCAAGGGGCCTCTCCTCCCAATGATGGCCAACTAGGCCATCTTCTTCCATATATGCAGCTAGAGACATGAGCGCAGGGGGAACTAATTAGTTCTTGTTATTCTTCCACCTATAGGGTTGAAGACCCCTTCAGCTCCTTGGGTACTTTCTCTAGCTCCTTCCTTGGGAGTCCTGTGTTCCAACTAATAGCTGACTGTGAGCATCCACTTCCATGTTTGCCAGGCACTGGTATAGCCTCCCACGAGACAGCTATATCAGGTCCCTTTCAGCATTATCTTGCTGGCATATGCAATAGTGTTTATTTTTGGTGCCTGATTATGGGAAGGATCCCTGGCAGCCTCAGTCACTGGTTGTTCCATCCTTTTGATTCAGCTTCACACATGATCTCTGTAACTCCTTCAATGTGTGCTTTGTTCTAATTCTAGGAAGGGGCGAAGAGACCACATTTTGAACTTCATTCTTCTTGAGTTTCATGTGTTTAGTAAATTGTATCTTGGGTAGTCTAGGCTTCTGGGCTAGTATCCACATATCAGTGAGTACATGTTATGTGAGTTCTTTTGTGATTGGGTTACTTCACTCAGGATGATGGCCTCCAGATCCATCCATTTGCCTAGGAATTTCATATATTGTTTTTAATAGCTGAGTAGTACTCCATTGTGTAAATATACCAAATTTTTTGTATCCATTCCTCTGTTGAGGGACATCTGGGTTCTTTACAGCTTCTGGCTATTATGAATAAGGCTTCTATGAACATAGTGGAACATGTGTCCTTATTACCAGATGGAACCTCTTCTGGGTATATGCCAAGTAAGGTATTGCTGGATCTTCCGGTAGTACTATGTCCAATTTTCTGAGGAACTGCCAGACTGATTTCCAGAGTGGTTGAACAAGCTTGCAGTCCCACCAACAGTGGAGGAGTGTTGCCCTTTCTCCACATCTACGCCAGCATCTGCTGTCACGTGATTTTTTGATCTTAGCCATTCTTACTGGTGTGAGGTGGAATCTCAGGGTTGTTTTGATTTGCATTTCCCTGATGATTAAGGATGTTGAACATTTTTTTCAGGTGCTTCTCAGCCATTCGGTATTCCTTAGTTGAGAATTCTTTGTTTAACTCTGTGCCCCACTTTTTAATGGGGATATTTGATTTTCTGGTGTCCACCTTCTTGAGTTCTTTATATATATTGGATATCAGTCCCCGATCTGGTTTAGGATTGGTAAAGATCGTTTTCCAATCTGTTGGTGTCCTTTTTGTCATATTGACAGTGTCTTTAGCCTTACAGAAGCTTTGCAATTTTATGAGGTCCAATTTGTCAATTCTCAATCTTACAGCACAAGCCATTGCTGTTCTATACAGGAAACTTTCCCCTATGCCTATATCTTCGAGGTTTTCCCTACTTTCTCCTGTATAAGTTTCAGTGTTTTGGGTTTAATGTGGAGTTCCTTGATCCACTTAGACTTGGCCATAGTACATGGAGATAAGAATGGATCAATTCACATTCTTCTACATGATAACTGCCAGTTGTGCCAGAACCATATGTTGAAAATACTGTCTTTTTTTTCCACTGGATGGTTTTAGCTCCATGGTCAAATATCAAGTGACCATAGGTGTGTGGGTTCCTTTCTGGGTCTTCAATTCTATTCCATTGGCCTACTTGACTTTAGCTATAACAGTAACATGCAGTTTTTATCACAATAGCTCCTTAGTACAGCTTTAGGTCAGGCATGGATACTCTACCAGGGATTCTTTTATCAGTGAGAAGAGTTTTTCCTATCCTAGGCTTTTTGTTATTCCAGATGAATTTGCAAATTGCCCTTTCTAAATCCTTGAAAAATTGATTTAGAATTTGATGGGGATTGCATTGAATCTGTAGATTGCTTTTGGCAAAATAGCCATTTTTAGTATATTGATCCTGCCAAACCATGAGCATGGGAGATCTTTCCATCTTCTGAGACCTTCTTCAATTTCTTTCTTCAGAGACTTCAAGTTCTTATCATACAGATCTTTCACTTCTTTAGTTAGAGTCACACCAATGTATTTTATATTGTTTATTACTATTGTGAAGGGTGCTGTTTCCCTCATTTCTTTCTTAGCCTGTTTATTCCTTGGATAGAGAAAGACTATTGATTTGATTGAGTTAATTTTATATCCAGCTACTTCACTGAAGCTGTTTATCAGGTTTAGGAGTTCTCTGGTGGTATTTTTAGGGTCACTTATATATACTATCATATCATCTGCAAATAGTGATATTTTGACTTCTTCCTTTCCAATTTGTATCCCCTTGATATCCTTTTGTTGTCTAAAATCTCTGGCTAGGATTTGAGTACAATATTGAATAGGTAGGGAGAAAGTGGGCAGCCTTGTCTAGTCCCTGATTGTAATGGGATTGCTTTGAGTTTTTCTGCATTTACTTTGATGTTGGCTAGTGGTTTGCTGTAGATTGCTTTTATTATGTTTAGGTATGGGCCTTGAATTCCTGATCTTTCCAAGACTTTTATCATGAAATGGTGTTGGATTTTTTCAAATGCTTTCTCAGAATCTAAGGAGATGATTATGTGGTTTTTATGAGTTTTTTTATATAGTGGATTACGTTGATGGATTTCCATATATTAAACCATCCCTGAATTAATGGGATAAATCTTACTTGGTCATGATGGTTGATTTATTTAATGCATTCTTGGATTTTGTTTGAGAGGATTTTATTGATTATTTTTGCATCAAGGGAAATTGGTCTGAAGTTATCTTTCGTTGTTGAATCTTTGTGTGGTTTAGTTACCAGAGTAACTGTGGCCTCATTGAATGAATTGGGTAGAGTACCTTCTGTTTCTATTTTGTGGAATAGCTTGAAGAGAGTTGGAATTAGATCTTATTTGAAGGTCTGATAGAGCTCTGAACTAAACCCATCTGGTCCTGGGCTTTTTTTGGTTTGGGGACTATTGATGACTGCTTCTATTTCTTTGGGAGCAATGAGACAGTTTAGATTGTTAATCTGATCCTGGTTTAACTTTGGTACCTGATATCTGTATAAGAAGTTGTCCATTTCCTCCAGGTTTCCTAGATTTGATGAGTAAGTATATCCTTTTGTAATACGATCTGATAATATTTTGGATATCCTCAGGTTCTATTGTTATATATCCTTTTTCATTTCTGATTTTTTTATTTAGGATACTGTCCCTGTGCTCTCTAGTTAGTCTGGCTATGTGTTTATCTATCTTGTTGATTTTCTCAAAGGACCAGCTCCTGGTTTGGTGATTCTTTGAATAGCTCTTTTTGTTTCCACGTGGTTGAACTCTGCCCTGAGTTTGATTATTTCCTGCTGTCTACTTTTCTTGGGTGAGTTTGCTTCCTTTTGTTCTAAATATTTTAGGTGAGCTGTCAGGCTGCTAATGTATGCTCTCTCTAGTTTCTTTTTGGAGGCACTCAGGGCTATTAGTTTTCTTCTTAGGAATGCCTTCACTATGTCCCATAAGTTTGGGTATGTTGTGGCTTAATTTTCATTAAACTTTAGAAAGTCTTTAATTTCTTTCTTTATTTCATCCTTGACCAAGGAATCATTAAGTAGAGCGTTGTTCAGTTTCCACGTGAATATTAGCTTTCTATTATTTATGTCGTCATTTAAGATCAGCCTGAGTCCATGGTGGTCAGATAGGATGCATGGGATTATTTCATTATTTTTGTATCTGTGGAGGCCTGTTTTGTAACCAATTACATGGTCAATTTTGGAGGAGGTACCATGTGTAGCTCAGAGGAAGGTATATATTTTGTTTTAAGATAAAATTTTCTGTAGATATCTATTAAATCCATTAGTTTCATAACTTCTGTTAGTATCCATGTGTCTCTGTTTAGTTTCTGTTTCCAGGATATGTCCATTGATGAGAGTGGGGTGTTGAAATCTCCCACTATTATTGCATGAAGTGCAGTGTGTGTTCTGAGTTTTACTAAAGTTTTTATTTTTTTTTTTTTTAATGAATGTGGCTGTCCTTGTATTCGGAGCATAGATATTCAGAATTGAGAGTTCATTTTACCTTTTATGAGTATGACTTGCCCCTTCTTGTCTTTTTTGATAACTTTTTGTTGGAAGTCAATTATATCTAGTATTTGAATGTGTACTCCAGCTTTTTTCTTAGGACCATTTGCTTGGAAAATTCTTTTCTAGCCTTTTACTCTAAGGTAGTGTCTTTTTCCCTGAGGTGGGTTTCCTGTAATCAGCAAAATGTTGGGTCCTGTTTGTGTAGCCAGTCATTTAGTCTATATGTTTTTTATTGGGGAAATGAGTCCATTGATGTTAAGAGAACTTAAAGAAAGGTAATTGTTGCTTCCTATTTTTGTTGTTAAAGTTGGGATTATGTTCTTGGGCTGTCTTCTTTTAGGTTTGTTCAGGATTACTTTCTTCTTTTTTCTATGGTGTAGTTTCCCTATTTGTGTTGGTGTTTTTCCTTTATTATCCTTTGAAGGGCTGGATTGTGGAAAGATATTGTGTGAATTTGATTTTATCATGGAATACTTTGATTTCTCCATCTATGATAATTGAGAGTTTTGCTGGGTATAGTAGCCTGGGCTCACATTTGTTTTCTCTTTGGGTCTGTATAACATCAGTCCAGGATCTTCTGGCTTTCATAGTCTCTGGTGAGAATTCTAGTGTAATTCTAATAGGCCTGCCTTTATATGTTACTGAACCTTTTTCCCTTACTGCTTTTAATATTCTATCTTTATTTAGTGCATTTGCTGTTCTGATTATTATGTGTCAGGAGGAATTTCTTTTCTGGTTCAGTCTATTTGGAGTTCTGTAGGCTTCTTGTATGTTCATGGGCATCTCTTTATTTAGGTTTGGAAAGTTTTCTTCTCTTTTTTTTTTTTTAAATATATTTGCTGGCCCTTTAAGTTGAAAGTCTTCATTCTCATCTACTCCTATTATCCATAGGTTTGGTCTTCCCATTGTGTCCTGGGTTTCCTGGATGTTTCGAGTTAGGAACTTTTTGCATTTTGCATTTTCTTTGATTGTTGTGTCCATGCTTTCTATGAAATCTTCTGCACCTGAGATTCTCTCTTCCATCTCTTGTATTCTGTTGCTGATGCTCACATTTGTGGTTCCTGATTTCTTTCCTAGAGTTTCTATCTCCAGAGTTGTCTCCCTTTGGGTTATCTTTATTGTTTCTACTTTCCTTTTTAGATCTTGCATGGTTTCCTTCAATTCTGTCACTGTTTTGGTTGTGTTTTCCTGTAATTCTTTAAGGGATTTTTGTGTTTCCTCTTTAAGGACTTCTACCTGTTTAGCAGTGTTTTCCTGTAATTCTTTAAGGGATTTTTGTGCTTCCTCTTTAAGGACGTCTAATTGTTTAGTTGTGCTCTCCTGTATTTCTTTAAGGGAGTTATTAATGTCCTTCTTAAAATCCTCTACCAGAATCATGAGATACGATTTTTGGGTATGTTTGGGTATCCAAGACTCCTTGTGGTGGGAGTGCTGGGTTCTGATGATTCTGGGTGGTCTTGGCTTCTGTTAGTATGATTCTTATATTGGCCTTTTTGCCATTTTGTAATCTCTGCTGTTAGTTGTTATAGCCATCTCTGGCTGGAGCTTGTTCCTCCTATGATTTTGTTATCCTCTGTCAGCACTCCTAGGAGTCCAACTCTCTCCTGAGTCTCAATGGTCAGTGTACTCTCTGCAGGCAAGCTTTCCTAGTACAGGAAAGGTACACAGAAGTCTGAAGTTCAGCTCTGCCTCCTGGCTAAAGATGAAGGCCCAAAAGGCACCCTGTCCCAGAATCTATGTTGTTTCTGCCACCCATGAGCTCTTCTGTGCAAACTGGTTTCTGAGGAACCTGGGATAGAAGATGATGTTCTCACCTGGTCCCATGGTCAGAGCCCTCACTTGAGGCAAACCCTCCTCTGGTGGGGAAACTGTGCAGGGGTCTGGGGCTCAGTTTTGCCTCCTGACAGATGCAAGCCTAAAACGGACCATGGCCCAGAAGCTATGTTGCTTCTACAGACTTCATGCTCTCCTGTGCAGACAGGTCTCTCCCAAACTTTTTCCTGTTTAACTGTAAACACAAGTAATAAGGTTGGCTGGCTGTGATCTTGCCCTGAGATCACCATTCCCTTAATCTCTTTAACTCTTTGAAACCAATATTCAGCTCTGTCTCAACTGTTGCTTTTAATACTCCAAACATCATTTTGTTCCAATAGTTGACATCCAGTTCCACATGTTAATTTTTTCAATGTTTCATTTTACTTGAAAATTTAGTTTTATCACCTACCTAATTTTGAGTCTACTTCTTGTAGATACCAACTTATTACTTCTTAGAGTTTTTCAATATTTGCCTTCACTTCTGTAATTACTGTGTGTGGTTATAACCTCATTGAATATCGGGGAAAGAGAAGAAATAGAGTAAGCATGAAAGTTATATTTTTCTTAACTGCATAATAATCTAGCCCCAGTACCTTTTAGATTGGATACTTCATTAAATCTGACCCCCCCCCACCATAGGCACTGTGATAGATTAATTGTAAGAAAATATTCTCCTATTTCTTCCTGCCTTCCTTGTATATCACCTTAGACCTACAAGTTGAAAGCAAGTTTTCCTCTAACTCTGGAATTGGTTGTATAATTTATTTAGGTCAATGAAATGAGCACAATTATTATAGAAATAGCCTGCTCAAAAGATGGATGATGTGCAGAAGGAATTTTCTCACATTTACTTCTGTCACTGTAGTCTTCAACACTTCTAGTGCATAAGAGACATTTGACCTTGGTGTTTCAGCCATAAGTAACTGAATGTTACCTGGTCCCTGAAAGTAGATATTAGCTAAGTCTAGAGGAGTAGCAACATTTTGTTGACAACCCCAAATACACAGCCAGTTACTGCTTGTGAATGTTTTGATGTTGTTTGCTATGTGATGCTATCATTACAAGAAGTAACAATTATTGCTTATAGTTCCTTTACGGTTCCCATATTGGTAGGAATATTGATCATATTTTTTCTCACCAGTGAAGAAAATCATGTGTTTTTTTATTGCATTAAGTTACCCTTTCTTTTATTTTCCAGTCCCTAAACACCTTTACAAGTCTCCAATTCATGTAATTCTATGACATAAAACATTTTCAGGAGCCTCACTATTTATGTAGATAATATTTTCCTTTTTCTGGATTATGATCCATATCTGTAATACAGGATTCATGAATATTTTTACCCAACTATACATTGCAGTACAATCTAGCTACTACATGTAGATGTCTCTTGTACTACTTTTTTGAGTTAACATTCAGTTCCATGTGCATACCAAATAATTATGAATATATTTTAGTTGATTCATCATCTGTTTAAAGTTCATTTCTTTTGAAGTAAGATTTTGAATAAATATAGTTTTCATCTCTTGAGTGAGAAAGCTATTCTTTCCAAATAAATCTAAAAATATTTAAATAAAGTACACAAAGCTTCTATTGTTCTAATTGAGATTAACAAGTTTACTTTCGTATTTCACTTGAGACACAAGTTAGAAAGACTAAAACCTTTATGTTTCTGTTACATAAAACTATTTATACCTTGGTTTAAGAAATTATTCTGCAATGTATTTCAACTAACTCTTTCATTTTGAAACTTCCATTTGTTATGATATGTTTCATGCACATGTACTTAGTCCAGAAAATAAGTCTGAACACTACTATTTATCTACCAAAATGTGTTGTCTCTGTAAAAACGGTATTTATCTTGAACACTGAGTCATTCAAGCTAACTGTTCTTAATCAAAAAGAAATCCAAAAGGTATTATGTTTTGATGCATATCATTTCATTATTTCTTTGCACATATTACATGATATTATCTGATCATCTTAATTATGGGATAGACATATATAGCTAAAATTCAATGATTCAGATATAGAAACATGTCTCATTAAAGCTAAAAGTTAATACCCAAAACAATGTATGGCTTAACATGTAGAAATATTTTGTTCAGCTACAGAGATCTCATCCACTTCTGAGAGAAGTTCAATTTTCAATGAGTACAGATAAACATATGCACAAATGTCATCAAGGGCCCACAATAAATACAATAAAATAAACAGAGAACAAAAGCAACACATTCTAGTAAACATCTGTAGAATAATCGTGGGTTATTTCAATCACAATATTCCAGGACCATGATTAGGTAAATATTCTGAATCATGGTAGGCCAACAGCTATGATAAAGAGTCCTCCTGATTATTATTTTTTTATTTGATTAAGGCAGAATCAGAAGAGGATTCAATTTATAATATTAAAAATATTTACAAGACAGCACCTCTTAGCAAGAATGTGTTCAAAGGGGAACACTCATTTATAGCTGGTGGGAATTGTAAACTGGTATATGCACTCTGGAAATCAATCTAGTGATTTCTCAGAAAATTGGAAGTAGTTCAAACTGAAGACCCAGCTATTCTGCTCCTTAGCATATATCCAAACTATGTTTCACAATATCTGAAGGACATGTGCTCCACTTTGTTCATAGAAACCTTACTTGTAATAGCCAGAAACTGGAAGCAACCTAAATGTCCCTCCATGGAAGAATGGATACAGAATAATGTGGTTCATTTATACAATAGGATACTATTCAGCTATTAAAAACAAGGAGATCATGAATATTACAGGCAAATTAATGGAACTAGACAATATCATCCTGAGCAAGGTAACTCAGACCCAAAAGGACATGAATGTCCTAATAAGTGGACATTAACCAAAAAATACTCGAGATACACTCCATGGACCATAAGAAGCTAAACAAGATAGAAGGCACAAGCAAGGATGTTTGAATCTCACTTAGAAAAGGGAACAAAATTATAATAAGAGGCAGATGGAGGGATAGACTACGTGGGGGTTGGGAGGGAGAGGGGGAAGGGAGCAGGGGCAGGTATGGAGGGAGACAGAAGAGCAATACAGAGGGCCAGGAGAAGTAATAGAAATATGCAGCTTCTGGAGGTAGGAATATGGAAGGAGCCTCTAGTTCCAAAGATTTGAGATGGGGCAACTTCCAGGACTCAATGTGGGTGGCCTTAGCCAAAATGGCAAACAATGTGGAGATGGAACCTGAAGAGACTACCTCCAACAGTTAGAGAAGGACCCCTGGAGAAAGATGGGGTCACCAACCTACCTTCAAAATGTAAAACACAAATTTGTTCCTATCTAAAAAAAATGCATGGACAAAAATGGAGAAGAGACTGAAGGAATAGACACCCACTGATCAGCTTAACTTGGGATCAAGCACATGGGCAGTCACCAGAGCCTGACACTATTACTGATGCTATGTTGTGCTTTCAGACAGGAGCCTAGCATGGCTGGCCTCTGAGAGGCTCTACCAGCAGCTGACTGAGACAGAAGCAAATACTCACAGCCAATCATTAGACTGAGCTGGGGAACCCCTTTAGAGGAGTTTGAGGAAGGACTAGGGAACTTCAGGGGATGACAACTCCATAGGAACACAAAAAGTGTCAACTAACCTGGGCCCCTGAGAACTCCTAGAGACTAAGTGACCAGCCAAAGAGCATATGGGTAGCAGAGGACTACCTTGTCTGACCTCAGTGGGAAAAGATGTGCTTAAACCTGTAGAGACTTGATGACTCAGGGAAGGGTATGCCCGGGGAAGGTGGAGTTGTGTCAGAGGGGAGGGAGAATTGAGGAAGAAATCTGTGAGGGAAGACTAGGATGTAAATAAATAAGATAATGGATTAATTAATAAAAACTAAATTAAAATCCATTTGATATAACATAGGTTTTTCTCATGCAATACATTCTGAGTACAATTTCCTGTACTTCAACTCCTCCAGAATCCTCACCACTTCCCCTCCTGTCTGATTCTACTCACATTTTATCTTTCATTAGAAAACAAAGTGGCATATAAATAATAAATACAATAAAATGAAACAAACAGAAGAAATATTTGAAGAGAAACACAACAAATAGATAAAAACACCAAGACATACACTTTCGCACATACAGAAAGTCCATAAAAACATAACAAGAAGACATAATAGAGACACAAAGGACCTATAAAGTAAAGTGATGATGATGATGATGATGATAATAATAATAATAATAATAATAATAATAATAACAATAACAATACTTGACAAAACCTTATGATATACTCAAAAATACTGTCAATTTTATTTCAGCCATCTACAGCTGGGCATGGGCCTTGCCATTAAGAATAGTTTGTATCCCCAGTGAGATTCCTTTGAATAAAACTAATTTTTCATTTGTGAGACTTTTTCAATTGCAGATAGCTTCGGAGCCACAGGGAGACAATGTGTAGAAAGTGAGAAACCTTTGGAACACTCAGTACTACATGGGATGTTTCTGTCAAATCTCTCCCCTCAGGGCTCATAACTCTTGAAGAGGAGACAGATTTTAAGAGCCAGAGGGAATGGAGAATACCAAGGAAACAGGGCCTTCTGAACACAGCAGGAGCTATGCATTTAGGAACTCACAGAGACTTTGGCACCATGCACAGGTCTTGCTGTACCACCAACACTGAGAAAAGAAATGGACACAAGCCCCCATCTCTAAAAGTACTTTCTTCCTCTTCTCTTTTGCCAAGTGTTGTCTCTATGCAAATAGCTACAAGGACCTAGATTGTCATAGAATGATGAGATGGGGGATGGGGGTGGGGGTGTGGAATATAGTCTCATTCATTATAAGGTTAAAAACTACCCCTGAGTTTTTCTATTTTGTTGTTATGTATTTTGTTGTATAAGGAAGTAATAACTGTCTGTTATAGCAGCAAATTGATGGCACATTGATCATGGCACCCATTACCTATACCAAATACAATCCTTTACATCACTATAACATATGAGTATCATAGAAGAACTGAAGTAACCATAAGACGCCCTAACTGAGTGTCTACTTTGAGGAGTTGCTGTGAGAAAGTTGTTCTTGTGTCTGTATAAATCTCTGGACTTATGTGCATAAATATCAGTAGAACCACATGTTTGTAATAGCTACAATGCTGACAATAATAGTGACAAAAACAAGAATATTTCTAAGATTTACTTTAAATGCATTCTGTCATTTCCAACTGAATTATTCAAATTTAAGAGGCACAAAAAGTACATATCAGAAGTATCAAACTTTGTGACAGAGATGAAACAAACACCAAATACTTTTAAGCTGAAACCTATGTGAGAGGCATTTGTAAGGGTAAGACTGTGAGGAGAGGAGCTGTGATCAGGATGTAAAGTGAATAAAATGAAAACTCTTTGGGTTCTTTTTCTTCAACATTATGACATCCATAAAGACAAAAACAAGACAAGAAAAATAAAATCACTTGCTTACTAACCTGGTATAGACTAAAATGCTGCAGATGAAACTGAAATTCAGAATTTTATGTATTCTACTTAGCATACAAGATCAAGGATAAGTCAGATGATGGGTTCTATGATAAATTGCTTAAATTTCTCTAAAATTAAGATTAAAATAGAAGGCTTCAGTTTTATAAATAATAACAGTTTTGTTCTATATGCTTTTGTCTTGAAATATTCTTATTACATTTGTGGATATATAAATAAAATGAAAATAAGTAAATAACCTGCTAGGAATTTGCTCAATTAAAAATTAGTACCTTTATTTTATGTAAATAGAAATTATTGAAGTAAGAAGATGATAGTGGTTCTATATAACCATCAACCAATATCACTTTCTTCCATAATAGAATTAACAATGTTCATCATTAGGCCCCATGAGGCTATTGGATGTTTCAAATGTGGTTAATGTGTCTGAGAAAGTAAACTTTTAGTTCACTTAATCTTTAACATTTAAATACCGACACATGATTACCAGCAATTATTCTAGACAATGCAATTTAAAATTAGTAATTGTTACTTTTAGTAAAGGAACTACTTTTCATGCATATGTATGTGTGAGCATATTCATGTTGAAGCCAGAGGATAAATGTATGGCAGTTTCTCATAAAATCAGTTGAACAGTACCTGTCTATCCAAGAATAATGAACACTTCAGTACAAAGACCCATACATTAAAACTCACAGCTGAAAAACTCATAATAGAAAAATAAGTATTCATTAACATAGAAATATATAGACAAAACAAAGCACACAGATAGAGTAAAATATTCTATAAAAATAAGAAACAACAAACCACTCAGAAATAAATTTCAGGGATAAACCTCAGAAACTATTTTTCTAAATTTTCCCATACTGGTTATATTTTAATGACTGACAATACAAATAATTTTTAAAAATTCAATAATGATATACCATTAAATTAAAGTAGATGTAGGAGTGGTCAATGAAATATCTCAGCAGAAAGGAATACTTGCTGCCAAGGCTGGTGACCTGGATCTGATCCTAAGGACCCACATGGGAAAGGTGAGAACTGACTCGCACAAATTTTACTCTAAATTCCACATGCAAACCATGATACATAATGTCACACATACAAAAATTTTAGGGGCTTGAGATAGGACTAGAAAAATGGGAGGAAGAAGGAAAATATTCTAAACTTGACACAAGATTCCTTTTTTTTTTTTTTTTTCCTCTTTTACATGGTCAACTTTATCTTTTTTTTCATTTTTTATTAGATATTTTCTTAATTTACATTTCAAATGCTATTCCCGAAAGTGCCCTCTACACTCCCCCTACCCAACCACTCCCACTTCTTGGCCCTGGCATTCCCCTGTATTGGGGCAGATAAAGTTTGCAATACCAAGGGGTCTCACTTCCCAATGATGGCCAACTAGGCCATCTTCTGCTACATATGCAGCTAGAGACAAGAGCTATGGGGGTTCTGGTTAGTTCATATTGTTCTTCAACCTATAGGGTTGCAGACCCTTTCAACTCCTGTGGTACTTTCTCTAGCTTCTCCATTGGGAGCCCTGTGTTCCATCCTATAGATGACTGTGAGCATCTACTTCTGTATTTGCCAGGCACTGGCATAGCCTCACAAGAGACAGCTATATCAGGGCCCCTTCATCAAACTCTTACTGTCCTATGCAATAGTGTCTGAGTTTGGTGACTGAATATGGGATGGATCCCCGGGTGGGGTAGACTCTGGATAGTCCATCCTTTCGTCTTAGCTCCAAACTTTGTCTCTGTATCTCCTTTCATGGGTATTTTGTTCCATATTCTAAGGAGGAATGAAGTATCCCCACGCTGATCTTCCTTGTTCTTGATTTTTTTGTGTTTTGCAAATTGAATCTTGAGTATTATAAGTTTCTGGGCTAATATCTACTTATCAGTGAGTGCATATCTAATGACAAGATTATTTCTTGTTGCAGGAAAAAATGTTTAAGTTATTAATAGTACAATTAAGATTTTATAAATTTTATAATTATGAACTCAATTTAAGTAAAAGTTCTTAAAGATATAAACCAGTAAGCTAATCAAAAGGCTTAGTCAAAAGAAGAAATGATAATGACTTTTGTTCAGTAGAGAACATGTGTTCAACATTGCCTATATTTCAAAGTTAAGGTCAATAGGATTTACATTTTATTTGATTTGAAATCTGAGAAAGGAGGAGAGTTATATCAGGGATTTTTTCCTCTAAAACAATCAATAGAATGGAAGTGTCATATACCTGCATGGCAAATACTATGCATTATATTGGCCAGTGATAAATCAAAATTTTCCTTTAAACATGTCAAGATTGAAATGCCTATTAAATTATCAAGTGCTTCTAGAAATACAGCTGCAGTTTATAAAGGAACGAAAGGCTGAAAGAAAAAAGAACTGGTCACTGGCACAAATAAAATGTAAGCTGGTTGAGTTCATGTGCAGGGTAGATGCATAAAGAGAAGATATGATGTTGCAGACTAAGATTTAAGATAATCTAAAGTTTAAAGACAGGGAAACTTTTAGAGGAAGTCTCAAAACGATTGAAATGAGACAGTAAATTTGAGTTTAAAAAATCTAGGATCCTAGCATAACTGCCTTCTGAAAGGCTCCACTCAGCAGTTGACTGAAGCAGATAGAGTCCCAAACATTAAATGGAGCTTGGAGCATCTTGGGGAAAGGATTGAGGAAACTGAAGAGAATAGAACTCTACAGGAGGACCAACAATGTCATCTAACCCGGAGACTTGAGGAATCTCAGAAACGGAATCACCAACCAAAGAGCACACAGGGGTTGGACCTAAGTCTCTGCACATATAAAGCAGATGTGCAGCTTGGTCTTCATGCAGGTCCCCCAACAACTGGAGTGGGAGTTTACCCTGGCTCTGTTGCCTGCCTGTTGGTCCTGTCTCTTACCTCAGCTGCCTTATCTGGCCTCATTGAGAGAGGATGTGCCTAGTCATACAGTGACATGATGTACCAGGGTGGGTTGGTACCAGTGTGGGGGTCTCTTCCTTCTCAGAGGACAAGGGGATGGAGCTTTTTGAGTATGGGACTGGAAGGAGGGGTACAATTGGTTTAAAGTGGGTAAATAAATTATACAATGGAAAAATAAGAATTCTAAACTTGAGTTATATACAAGAATGTTTCAAGGGGCAAGAGTAACATGGTTTGAAGAAGATGAAAACTAAGAATTATTTAGTTGGCAGGATGATGAAAAGTAGCAATTTTCAAGACATGTTTGTGATGTAGTATTTGGAATTAAAATCTGAATGTAGTCACAGTTAATTTTATGTGTTAACTTGACTGAATCATGAGTATACGGGTACTTAGTTCAGATTTATTTCTGGTTACATTTTTGTAGAGTATTTAATAGATTTCTATTTGTCTATGTAGTTGCTAGTCTGTCTTTCTCATTTTCAGAATCTGACTTAAAGCTGGAACATGATGATTCATTATCTTTGAAGTAGGACTCAGACTACATCATGACTTTCCTTATTCTGAGGCTATGGGTCTTACACTCAGTTTATATCAATAACTCTCTTGATCATGGGACTTTTAAGGCTCCATAATCACAAAATAATTCTATGAATTTCAGATTCTTAAAGAGGTCATGCAAATATATTTTAGAAATATAACAATACTATGCATGTGTCACCTCCTGGACCTCAAAGGGTCGCTCAGACCCAGTCAGTGCACAGCAGCTAATGGACTGCAAAGGGTGAGTGAGCAAACAGCTGAGCAGTGCACCTTTTGCAACAGAAACAGCTTAGGGCTCTAGACATCCAGGCTCCCTCCCCACCTGAGGAGAGGTCTCCCTCCGCCTGGGAGGGCCTTCCCTGCCAGTACTTGTGAGAGAGCCTTATTGAGTCCCAGGTCACTCAGAAACAAGTCTGTTCAGGTCAGCTCAGGGACTACAAAGGGTACCACAGAGACCAGTCTGTGCAGGTGAGTGTGCAGACCACAGAGGCAACACATCTTTTAGGACAGGCCCTATATAGGGTCTTCAACTTTACCTAAAAGGCAGATCTGAACACCAAAACTCCTTGCACCTTCCCTGCAAGAGGAGAGCTCGCCTGCTGAGACTACTCTGACCACTGAAATTCAGGAGAGAGCTGGGCTCCCAGGTCTGCTGACAGAGGCCAACAGAATCACAGGAGGAACAAGCTCCAACCAGAGACAACTATAACAACCAACTCCAGAGATTACCAGATGGCAAAAGGCAAACGTAAGAATCTTAATAACAGAAACCAAGACCACTCACCTTAATCAGAACCCAGCACTCCCACTACAGCCAGTCCTGGATACCCCAACACACCCGAAAAACAAGACTCAGATTTAAAATTGTATATCATGCTGCTGTTTGAGGACATGAAGAAGGACATTAAGAAGGACATGAATAACACACTTAAAGAAATGCAGGAGAACAATGCTAAAGAGGTAAAAGTCCTTAAAGAGGAAACACTAAAACCCTTTAAAGAACTACAGGAAAACACAACCAAACAGGTAATGGAATTGAACAAAACCATCCAGGACCTAAAAGGGGAAATAGAAATAATAAAGAAAACCCAAGTGAGAGAACTTTGGAGATAGAAACACTAGGAAAGAAATCAGGAACCATAGATATGAGCATCAGCAACAGAATACAAGAGATGGAAGAGAGAATCTCAGGTGCAGAAGATTCCATAGAGAACATGGGCACAACAATCAAAGAAAATGCAAAATGCAAAAAAATCCTAGCTCAAAACATCCAGGAAATCCAGGACACAATGAGAAGACCAAACCTACAGATACTAGGAGTAGATGAAAAAGAAGATTTTCAACTTAAAGGGCCAGCAAATATCTTCAACAAAGTAATAGAAGAAAACTTCCCAAACCTAAAGAAAGATATGCCCATGAACATACAAGAAGCCTACAGAACTCCAACTAAACTGGACCAGAAAAGAAATTCCTCCCAACACATAATAATCAAAACAAAAAATGCACTAAATAAAGATAGAATATTTAAAGCAGTAAGGGAAAAAGGTCAAGTAACATATAAAGTCAGGCCTATTAGAATTACACCAGAGGTCTCACCTGAGACTATGAAAGCCAGATGATCCTGGAAAGATGTTATACAGACCCTAAGAGAACACAAATGCCAACCCAGGTTAATATATCCTGCAAAACTCTCAATTAATGTAGATGGAGAAATCAAAGTATTCCATGATAAAACTAAATTCACACAATATCTTTCCACAAATCCAGCCCTTCAAAGCATAATAAAGGGAAACCACCAAAACAAGGATGGAAACTACACCCTAGAAAAAACTAAGAAGTAATCCTTCAACAATCCTAAAAGAAGACAGCCCCAAGAACAGAATCCCAACTTTAACAACAAAAATAACAGGAAGCAACAACTATTTTTCTTTAATTTCTCTTAACATCAATGGACTCAATTCCCCAATAAATAGACATAGACTAACAGACTGGCTACACAAACAGGACACAACGTTTTGCTGCTTACAGGAAATGCACCTTAGGGGGTTAAAACAAACAAACAAACAAACAACAACAACAACAACAAAAAACAGACACTACCTTAGGGTGAAAGGCTGGAAAACAGATTTCCAAGCAAATAGTCCGAAGAAAAAAGCTGGAGTAGCCATTGTAATATCAGATAAAATTGACTTTCAACCCAAAGTTATAAAAAAAGACAAGAAGGGGCACTTCATACTCATCAAAGATAAAATCAACCAAGAGGAACTCTCAATTCTGAATATCTATGCTCCGAATACAAGGGCAGCCACATTCATTAAAGAAAATGTAGTAAATCTCAAAACACACATTGCACCTCACACAATAATAGTGGGAGACTTCAACTCCTCACTCTCACCAATGGACAGATCCTGGAAACAGAAACTAAACAGAGACACATGGACACTAACAGAAGTCATGAAACAAATGGATTTAACAGATATCTACAGAACATTTTACTTTAAAACAAAAGTATATACCTTCTCAGCGCCACATGGTACCTCTTCCAAAATTGACCATATAATTGGTCACAAAACAGGCCTCCACAGATACAAAAATATTGAAATTATCCCATGCATCCTATCTGACCACCATGGAATAAGGCTGATCTTCAATAACAACATAAATAATAGAAAGCGAACATTCTCATGGAAACTGAACAACACTCTACTCAATGATTCTTTAGTAAAGGATGAAATAAAGAAAGAAATTAAAGACTTTCTAGAGTTTAATGAAAATGAAGCCACAACATACCTAAACTTATGGGACTCAATGAAGGCAGTCCTAAGAGGAAAACTCATTGCCCTGAGTGCCTCCAAAAAGAAAATAGAGAGAGCATACACTGGTAACTTGACAGTACACTTAGAAGCTCTAGAACTGAAGGAGGCAAATTCACCCAAGAGGAGCAGACAGCAGGAAATAATCAAACTCAGGGCCAAAATCAACCAAGTAGAAACAAAAAGAACTAATCAAAGAATCATCCAAACCTGGAGCTGATTCTTTGAGAAAATCAACAAGAGAGATAAACCCTTAGCCAGACACACTAGAGTGGACAGGGACAGTATCTTAATTAACAAAATCAGAAATGAAAAAGGAGACATAACAACAGATCCTGAGGAAATCCAAAACATCATCAGATCCTACTAAAAAAGCCTATATTCAACAAAGCTAGAAAACCTGGAGGAAATGGGCAATTTCCTAGACAGATACCAGGTACCAAAGTTAAGCCAGGATTAGATTAAAAATATAAACAGTCCCATTTCCCCTAAAGAAATAGAAGTAGTCATCAATAGTCTTCCAACCAAAAAAAGCACAGGACCAGATGGGTTTAGTGCAGAGTTCTATCAGACCTTCAAAGAAGACCTAATTCCAACTCTCCTCAAACTATTCCACAAAATATAGACAGAAGGTACTCTAGGCAATTCATTCTATGAAGCCACAATTACTCTGATACCTAAACCACACAAAGATCCAACAAAGAAAGAGAACTTCAGACCAATTTCCCTCATGATTATCCATGCTAAAATACTCAATAAAATCCTCTCAAACCGTATCCAAGAAAATATCAAAATGATCATCCATCATGACCAAGTAGGCTTCATCCCAGGAATGCAGGGATGGTTTAATATAGAGAAATCCACCAACGTAATCCACTATATAAACAAACTCAAAGACAAAAACCACATGAACATCTCCTTAGATGCTGAGAAAGCATTTGACAAAATCCAACACCCTTTAATGATAAAAGTCTTGGAAAGAGCAGGAGTTCAAGGCCCTTACCTAAACATAATAAAAGCAATCTACAGCAAACCACTAGCCAACATCAAACTGAATGGAGAGAAGCTGGAAGCAATCTCATTAAAATCAGGGAGTAGACAAGGCTGCCCACTTACTCCCTACCTATTCAATATAGTACTTGAAGTCCTAGCCAGAGCAATTCAACAACAAAAGGAGATCAAGGGGATAAAAATTGGAAAGGAAGAAGTTAAAATATCACTGTTTGCAGATGATATGATAGTATATATTCGGGACCCCAAAAATTCCACCAGAGAACTCCTAAACCTGATAAACAGCTTCAGTGCAGTAGCTGGATATAAAATTAACTCAAACTAATCAATGGCCTTTCTCTACACAAAGGATAAAAGGGCTGAGAAAGAAATTAGGGAAACAACACCCTTCACAATAGTCACAAATACTATAAAATAGCTTGGTGTGACTCTAACTAAGGATGTGAAAGCTCTTTATGACAAGAACTTCAAGTCTCTGAAGAAGGAAATTGAATAAGATCTAAGAAGATAGAAAGATCTCCCATGCTCATGGATTGGCAGGACTAATATAGTCAAAATGGCTATCCTGCAGAAAGCAATCTACCAATTCAATGCAATCCTCATCAAAATTCCAACTCAATTCTTCACTGAGATAGAAAGGGCAATTTGCAAATTCATCTGGAATAATAAAAAACCTAGGATAGCAAAAACTATTCTCAACAATAAAAGAACCTCAGGGGGAATCACCATGCCTGACATTAAGCTATACTACAGAGCAATTGTGATTAAAAAAAACAAAAAACAAAAAACAAAACTGCATGGTAATGGTACAGTAACAGACAGATCGATCAATGGAATAGAATTGAAGACTCAGAAATGAATCCACACACCTACGGTCACCTGATCTTTGACAAGGGAGCTAAAACCATCCAGTGGAAAAAGGACAGCATTTTCAACAAATGGTGCTGGCACAACTGGCTGTTAGCATGTAAAAGAATGCAAATTGATCCATTCTTATCTCCTTGTACAAAGCTTAAGTATAAGTGGATCAAAGACCTACACATAAAACCAGAGACACTGAAATTTATAGAGGAGAAGATATGGGCAGAGGGGAAAGATTCCTAAACAGAACAGCAATGGTCTGTGCGATCAGATCAAGAATTTACAATTGGGACCTTATAAAATTGCAAAACTTCTGTAAGGCAAAAGACACAGTCAGCAAGACCAAAAAGGCACCAACAGATTGGGAAAAGATTTTTACCAATCTTAAATCTGATAGGGGACTAATATCCACATCTACAAAGAGCTAAAGAAGCTGGACTCCAGAAAAATGAATAACCCCATTAAAAATGGGGTACAGAGCTAAACAAAGAATTCTCAATTGAGGAATTCCGAATGGTTGAGAAACATCTGAAAAAATGTTCAACATCCTTAATCATCAGGGAAATGCAAATCAAAACAACACTGAGATTCCACCTCACACCAGTCAGAATGGCTAAGATCAAAAATTCAGGGGACAGCAGATGCTGGAGAGGAAGTGGAGAAAGAGGAACACTCCTCCATTGCTGGTGGGATTGCAAGTTTGTACAACCACTCTGGAAGTCAGTCTGGCGTTTTCTCAGAAAATTGGACATAGTACTACCGAAAGATCCTGCAATACCTCTCCTGAGCATATACCCAGAAGGTGTTCCAACTGGTAAAATGGACACATGTTCCACTATGTTTATAGCAGCCTTATTTATAATATCCAGAAGCTGGAAAGAACCCAGATGTCCCTCAACAGAGGAATGGATACAGAAAATGTGGTACATTTACACAATAGAGTACTATTCTGCTATTTAAAAAATGAATTTATGAAATTTTTGGGCAAATGGATGTATCTGGAGGGTATAATCCTTACTGAGGTAACCCAATCACAAAAGAAGTCACTGGATATGTGCTCACTGATAAATGGATATTAGCCCAGAATCTTAGAATACCCAAGATACAATTTGCAAAACACAAGAAAATCAAGTAGGAAGACCAGCAAGTGGATACTTCATTCCTCCTTTGAATAGGAAACAAAATACCGATGAAAGGAGTTACAGAGACAAAGTTTAGAACTAAGATAAAAGGATGGACCATACAGAGACTACCCCACCAGGGGGGAATCCATCCCATAATCAGTCACTAAACTCAGACACTATTGCATAGGACAGCAAGTGTCTACTTAAGGGACCTTGATAAAGCTGTCTTGTACAGAAGTGGATGCTCATAGTCATCTATATGATGGAACATAGGGCCCACAATGGAGAAGCTATAGATAGAACCCCAGGACTGAAGGGTTCTGCAACCCTAGAAGAGGAACAACAATATGAACTAACCAGAACCCCCACAACTCGTGTCTCTAGCACCATATGGAGCAGAAGATGGCCTAGTCGGCCATCATTGGGAGGAGAGGCCCCTTGGTATTGCAATCTTTATGTACCCCAATACAGGGGAATGCCAGGGCCTAGAAGTGGGAGTGGGTGAGCAGGGGAACTGGGCAGGGGAAGGGGGGAGGGAACTTTTGGTATAGCATTTGAAATGTAAAATAAGAAAATATCTAATAAAAATAAAAACAGCTTAAAAGAAAAGAAACATTGAGTACATTAGAAAAAAGTAGTAGAAATGCCCAGCTTAGGTTAGGACGAAAAAGTCCAGATGGCATTTATAGCAACATATTATATCATAGTCTCCATATTTGAAAATGACTCAACTACACCAAAATCTCTTAAAATATTCTATAATGCTCATTCAGCATTTTGTAATAAAAGAAATGTTTTTGTTTTCTTTGTGTTTGGAATTATTTTACTTTAATAAGTGATCATGGCAAAAAAAGGAGTCATGGTTATTCTTAAAAGGAAGCAAGTACATTATCAAAACTGAATATAATAAAAAGATGTGGAAGACATAATCAGTTGTACAGCGCAATGTTATTTGATAATAATAAATCTTATTTATATGGATTCTATATTTGGTCAATAATTCATATGGTATATATCCAGGCATGGTGTTGCACACTTTTAGTACCAGTAATCTGGAGGCAGAAGCATGCAGTTGTGTGAGGTTGAGACCTGCCTGATCTATGTAGTTACTTTCAGGACATCCAGAGCTGTATAATAGCAAAACTTTGTCTTCAAAAGACAGGGGGAAAAATCCCATTTATCCGGCCAAAGAAGGGGAAAGATCATAATTAGCCAAAGAGCCAAAGATAGACATTTTTCACCAAGAGCGGGAAATACAGAAGTAAAACACATAGATTAGATTTACCAGAAAAGAAGCTATCAACTGATATTACACTTGGCTCATGTCAATGAGGGATTGAGATTTCCTTAGTTCTGATAATTGATTTTTCTACTCTATTTTCATTTTAGGTTCTATTAAATATATTGGAATCACTAGTTTTGTTAGGATTTAAGAACTATTTCTTATTAAGCTGAAATAAATGGCTAACATTTGTAAAATGTGAAAATCTGGGTTTCATAGTGAGTTTCAGGTCAGTATAGGCTACAGAAGGAGACCATAGTTCAAAAAATGAATAAATAAAAAGGTTATGTCTTACAAGTTTTCAGGGTGATCTCATAGTAAACCCAGAGAGGCTAACCCCTGAATAGACCAAGCTGTTGCTACATTGTCTCACCAGGTAAAGGTAATTTGACCACATTCTTTGTAAGCATAGTTACTAGAAAATATTTGTACATATTTAATTCTGTACTCATTATTAGAGATATTGGTTATTTTATGCATATTAAATCAAACTTTCAATTTTTCCAAACACTCTTCTACATCTTTATTGTACACAAATTTCAGAGCAACTTTTAAAAAGTGTTAATAAGCTTTCAGTTGGCCCCAGCCCTGGGCCACCTTGGGCCTGAACTCAGCAGATGGTCCCATGGTCCCCAGAGGACTCTCCACACCACAGGAATCCTAGCATGTCCAGGATCTTAGGATCACTGGTAAGTCAAATGCAACGTCTGTTTCAAAACAATCATCAGTGAAGTTATAAAAGGAGCAGGGACACAGGAAACCCACCAGACCAGCGGCCCAGGTTCCTTCCTGTCAGCTGTATCTCTGGGCCACCTTGGGTGTGAACTTGGCAGATGGTCCCACAGTTCCCAGAGGACTCTCCATGCCGAAGGCACAGGCACCCTAGCACCCACAGGGTCTTAAGATTACTGGTGAGTGGAATGAAACATCTGTCCCAAAACAATCATGAAGGGCCTGTGACAGCAGGAAGAGGGACACGGGAAACCTTCCTGACCAGTGGCTCAGGTTCCTTCTGGTCAGTCAGTGCTGGTCAACTTTGGTTTCAAACACAGTGCACAGCACCACAGTCCCCAGAGGAGGTACCAATTCCAGGCAATGTAACATGCCCAGGATCTTAGGATTCCAGGATCCCAGGATCCCAGGAACTTGGTCTCACCAGAATTTCAGGGTCTCAAAGGAAGCTTGAATGCCAAGAACTCTGACACACCAAGAATCTCAGGTTCACAGGATCCTGGAATCACAGCATCACAGAGAAAGCTGAACTCTAAGGAGATCTGAATCAACTGGGATTACAGGAAGGACAGGCTTCAATCAGATATATTGAGAGCAGTAAGCACATGAGATAATCAGATAGCAGGAGGCAAGCTTAAGAACAGAAGCAACAGAAACCAAGGTTACTTGGCATCATCCAAACCAAAATCTCCCACCAAAGCAAGTACTATATAAACCATCACACCAGAAAAGCAAGATATGGATCTAAAGTTACTTCTCATGATGATGATGGAGGACTATAAGAAGGAAATAAATAAGTCCCTTAAAGAAATAGAGAAGAACACATCTGATCAGATGAAAGAATTGAACAAAACCATCCAGGATCTAAAAATGGAAATAAAAACAATAAATAAATCTCAAAGGGAGACCACTCTAAAAATAAAAAAATATATATAGGAAAGAAGTCAGGAGACATTGATGCAAGCATAGCCAACAGAATATAAGAGATAGAAGAGAGAATATCAGGTGCTGAAAATACCATAAAAAACATTGACACAACATTAAAAGAAAATGTGAAATGCAAAAAGATCCTAACCCAAAACATCCATGAAAACCAGGACACAATGAGAAGATCAAACCTAAGGATAATAGGTATAGATGAGAAGGAACATTTTCAACTTAAAGGGCCAGCAAATATCTTCAACAAAATTATAGAAGAAAACTTCCCCAACCTAAAGAAAGTGGTGGCCATGAATATAAAAGAAGCCTACAGAACTCCAAATAGTTTGGGCCAGAAAAGAAATTCCTCCCGTCACATAATAATCAAAACACCAAATGCACAAAACAACGAAAGAATATTAAAAGCAATAAGGGAAAAATGTCAAGTAACATATAAAGGCAGACCTATCAGAATTACACATGACTTCTCCCCAGAGACTATGAAAGCCAGAAGATCCAAGGCAGATGTGATACAGACCCTAAGAGAACATGAATGCCAGCCAAGGCTACTGTACCCAGCAAAATTCTTATTACCATAGATGGAGAAACCAAGGTATTCCATGACAAAACCTAAAAATTTACACAATATCTTTCCACAAAACTAGCCCTTCACAGGATAATAAAGGGAAAACTCCAACACAAAGAAGGAATCTAAGCTCGAAAAAAAGCAAGAAAATAATCCATCACTAAACCTAAAGAAGATAGCCACATGAACAGAGTTCCAATTCTAACAACAAAAATAACAGGAAGCAACAACGACTTTTCCTTAATATCTCTTAATATCAATGGATTCAATTTCCCAATTAAAAAATAATCAAAAACAAAACAAAACAAACAAACAAACAAACAAAAAACATAGACTAACAGACTGGTTACATAAACAGGACACAACTTTTTGCTGCATACTGGAAACCCACCTCAGTATAAAAGACAGACACTACCTTAGAGTAAAAGGCTGGAAAACAATTTTCCAACCAAATGATCCCAAGAAACAAGCTGTAGTAGCCATTCTAATATCTAATAAAATTGACTTTCAACCTAAAGTTCTCAAAAATGGTAAGGAGGGACACATCTTACTCATCAAAAGTAAAATTTACCAAGATAAACTCTCAATTCTGAACATCTATGCTCCAAATGCAAGGGCATCCACATTCATTTAAGAAACTTTGCTAAAACTCAAAGCACACATTACACCTCACACAATAATACTGGGAGACTTGAATACCCCACTCTCATCAATATACAGATCCTGGAAACAGAAAATAAAGAAAGACACAGTGAAACTAACAGACGATATGAAACAAATGTATTTAACAGATATCTATAGAACATTTCATTCTAAAATAAAAGGATATACATTCTTCTCAGCATCTGATGGTATCTCTCCAAAAGTAACCATATAATCAGTCACCAAAATGGCCTCAACAGATATAAAAATATTGCAATAATCCTATGTACCCTAACAGATCACCACAGACTAAGGCTGATCTTCAATAGCAAAATAAATAATAGAAAACCCACATACATGTGGAAGCTGAACAACACTCTACTCAATGATAACTCGGTCAAGGAAGAAATAAAGAAAGAAATTAAAGACTTTTTAGAGTTTAATGAAAATGAAGCCACAACATACCCCAAATTATGGGACATAATGAAAGCAGTACTAAGAGGAAAACTCATAACTCTGAGTGCCTCCAAAAAGAAGCTGTAGCAAGCATACAATAGCAGCTGTGTGTGTGTGTGTGTGTGTGTGTGTGTGTGTGTGTGTGTGTGTGTGTGTGTGTGTGTTTTGTTTGTTTGGTTTTGGTTTTTTTGTTTTTTCGAGACAGGGTTTCCCTGTATAGTCCTGGCTGTCCTAGAACTCACTTTGTAGACCAGGCTGGCCTCAAACTCAGAAATCTGCATGCCTCTGCCTCACTAGTGCTCTGATTAAAGGCATGTGCCACCATGCCCGGCTTAAAGATTTATTTATTTATTTATTTGTTTGTTTGTTTGTTTGTTTGTTTTATATGGGTACACTGTAACTGTACAGATGGTTGTGAGCTTTCATGTGGTTATTGGGAATTGAATTTTAGGCTCTCCCCAGTCCACCCCACTCACTCCAGTCAGCCCCGCTCTCAGTCCCTGCTTGCTCCAGCCCAAAGATTTTTTTCTTATTATGCATAAGTACACTGTAGCTGTCTTCAGATGCACCAGAAGAGGGTATCAGATCTCATTAAGGGTGTGAGCCACCATGTGGTTGCTGGGACTTGAACTCAGGACCTTTGGAAGAGTAGTCAGTAGCAGCTTTAAAGCACACCTAAAATCTCTAGAACCAAAGGAAGCAAATTCACCCAAGAGATGTACACACCAGGAAATAATCAAACAAAGGGCTGAAATCAACAAAGTGGAAACAAAAAGAACTATACAAAGCAAAGCATCAACCAAACCAGGAGCTGGTTCTTTGAGAAAATCAACAAGATTGATAAACCCCTAGCCAGAGTTACTAGATGGCACAGAGACAGCATCATAATTAACAAAATCAGAAATGAAAAGGAAGGCATAATAACATATCCTGAGGAAATCCAAAACATCATCAGATCCTACTACAAAAGGCTATACTCAACAAAACTGGAAAACCTGGGTGAAATGGACAATTTTCTAGACAGATATAAGGTACCAAAGTTAAATCAAGATCAGCTTAGCTATCTAAATAGTCCCATATCATCTAGAGGAATAGAAACTCTCATTAAAAGTCTCCCAACCAAAAAAGAAAAAAGAAAAAAAAAAAAAAAAAAAAAAAAAAAAAAAAAAAAAAAAAAAAAAAAAAAAAAAAAAAAAAAAAAAAAAAAAAAAAAAAAAAAAAAAAAAAAAAAAAAAAACAGGACCACAGGACCAGATAGGTTAATCCAGAGTTCTATCACACCTTCAAAGAAGATCCAATTCCAATACTCATCAAACTATTACACAAAATATAAACAAAAGGAACTCTACTCAATTCATTCTATGAAACCAAGATTACTCTGATAAATAAACCACACAAAGACCCAACAACGAAAGAGAACTACAAACCAATTTCCCTTATGAATATTAATGCAAAAATACTCAATAAAATTCTCACAACCCGAATCCAAGAACACATCAAAATGATCATCCCCTGGATCTGGAATTACAGATGGCTGCAAGTCACCCCATGGGTGCTGTGATTGAAACCCAGGTTCTCTGCAAAAGCCCCAAATATTTTAACCACTTATCCATCTCTCCAGACATCTGTCTAAATTTTTAGACAGAAAAAGTAAACACAGGCACTTTGACTGAGGACATAGGATGATGATGATGATGATGATGATGATGATGATGATGATGATGATGATGATCATGAGTAGTAGCAGTAGTAGTAGTAGTAGTAGTAGTAGTAGTAGTAGTAGTAGTAGTAGTAGTATCTATATGGTAAAGAATAGAGAAGATATGCCTTAGTTTAAACTGTTCTAATAAAATATCCTACATTGTGTGGCTTAAACACAGACATATTTCATATACTTATGGAGGTTAGGTATCTCAGATCTAATTATCCCCAGGTTTTTTGTCTGTCTTCTCAGTGTCCTCTTCCTAGTTTACAAACTTCTCTTTTCTTATATATTAACATAAGATTGAAAACTCTGATTTATTCATATTCTCCCAATTGTGCTAATTCCATAATGAGACCTTTCCTTGAGCTTGTGTAAAACTAATTACCTACCTAGCCTCGCACCTTGAAATATATTCGTGTTGGGAATTTGTGCTTCAATAAACTAATAGATGAGGGCACAAATATCCAAGTCTGTAACAAGGAAGGATGAAAAAGAACAGGGTAGGGAAATTATAAGAGGGGAATTCAATGGGATATTGTAAGGAGATTCTGGAAATGATAAAAATGATAGTTTTGTATTAGTAAAAATTACACCTAAGGTCTATTTCTTGACTACGTCTTAGATCACATCTGTTTTTGCCTTGCTCACTAATCACTGTATTTTAGCTACTATTTTAAGATGCTAAATATTTCCTCCTGATACCTATTTCATTTGAAGTTTTAAGACCTCTCTCAGGAGGTTACAGAGATATATCTCTCTCTTCAGTCATATCTAATTATGTTCTCTAACCATCTTTTCCTGACTATTTTACCAAAACTAGTAATGCTATCCTTCTTTATCATATTTGCTATGTTTAATTTAGACTGCTTATTATAACCTCTACTTATATCATTGATCTATGGAAGGTGCTTTGGATTTAACATGCATGCTTGTGTATTTATCAATCATTTATCTAAGTAAATTTGTTATGTTTCCTTTTTAGAATGTAAATTCTCAGAAGTATGTAATTTTAAGTTTTATTATATACTATATTATTTATTCAAAGGTCACCCAGTACATATATGATATTTAGTACATTTACATATGATAAGGAATAGAAGAATTCTTATATAATCAGTAATGAAAAGAAATTTATTTTGTAAAGGTAAACTTACATAAGATTATCCATGGTGTCAGAGAAATTACCTGTTAAGAATGTCCATTTGGTAAGTAAATTATGAGAAAGAGAAAGTCTGGTGGGAAAGGACCAAAGACAAAAGACCTGCTTTCAGAAATCAAAGCTGAATAACACTATCCAGGTTTGAGAAAGAATATCTATATTTTGTAACAGTGATGAACTCAAATTCTCTCACACTATGATTCTCTCACACTATAACTTTGAAGATTCTATTACAGATGGCCAGGAGTAGTACTAGAAACACAGAACAAAAATTAAAACAGAAAATTTATGAATACCACCTCCTCTCAGTTTCTAAAACTGAAAATTAAGCTGAACAAATAGAACAAAACAAAACTGTCCCAGACCAACTGAGCTTTTTCTTTGCTTTTGGTGAGGTAGGTTCATTCATTCCTTACTTTTCATCCGTGATCAATTCAAAGGATTCTCAACTTTATATTTGTAGATGGAGCTTTTCTGTAATAATCTTAGAGAGAGAAGTGGTGATCTGGATTTGGAGAATCTAAAGTTATAAGGGGTAGAGAAATAAAGGAAGATGCCAGACTCATTCTCTTGCTTATACGTGTGCGTGCGTGCACTCACTCACACACACACACACATACACACACACACACACACACACACACACACACACACACACACACACGCACACGCACACACACACAGGCATACACACATGCACACACACACACAAATGTACACACATGCATATACCACACAGAAAATATATAAGCATAACACACAGTGCAATATAAAGATACAAAGTCAAAGCCAGAGACAGATAAACCAGATAATGATGCATTGTCAACATTAGGTAATTTTCACAAGCGTGATCCTGAAATCCAAAACTGCCTACTTCAGAATGCTTTAACATAAAAAGCCATAGACTTATAACCTTATTCTGTGACCAGAGCATTTGACCAAGTATCAGTTTTGGTCAACCAAGCCTGCCATTATTTCTAAGTCCTTCATTTGCAGGAGAGAGACTCATAACTAGAAATTAGGTGCACCGTGGCTCATGCTAACCTAGAAATGTGTGCAAGGCAATCTGTAACACCCTTGTTTATGTGCTATGAATAGCTTCCAGGACACTATAATTAGAAAAACTCAGTTTAAGCTGAAAAATCTATCTCTAAAATGGAGACAACTTCACCCTCCTTCAGTGAATTGCCCTACTCTAAAAGTAATATATTACTGCTTATCCCACCAAAATGTACTCTATAAACCATTCTTCATCCTTGAAAAAGGTATGACTATCTTCTCCAACTATTGAAGATCAGTTAATGGAATGGTATGAAAATGAGCTAGATAATAGCATCAATACTGAATGTTTTGTTTTGTCATGTGACAATTGTATATGCCTGGCCTTCTTATAATTTTCTGTTGACAGTGACAATACTTGTCCAAATCTGTGATCTCCCAATCCCATTATTTATGACTTTTCATAAGCATTTTGTTGTACAGAGAATCTGAATATTATTTCTGGGTGGTTGTTATGCTCATTTCTTCTTGACAAATACAACTTTGTAAGAAATGATATTCAGAAATGTCCCAACTGGTAATAAGGACACATGCTCCACTACGTTCATAGCAGCCTTATTTATAATAGCCAGAAGCTAGAAAGAAACCAGATGTCTCTCAACAGAGGAATAGATACAGAAAATGTGGTACATTTACACAATGGAGTACTATTCAGCTACTAAAAACAATGAGGGAGTGGGCAGGTAGAGGAGCAGGGCCAGGGGAGGGTATAGGGCACTTTCTTTCGGGATAGCATTTGAAATGTAAATAAAGAAAATATCTAAAAAAAAAAGAGTAAATGTATAAAAACAAACAAACAAACAAAAAATGAATTTATGAAATTCTTGGGCAAATAGATGTATCTGGAGGATATCATCCTGAGTGAGGTAACCCAATCACAAAAGAAGTCACTTGATATGCACTCACTGATCAGAAACTTAGAATACCCAAGATACAATTTGCAAAACACAAGAAAATCAAGAAGGAAGACCAACTTATGGATACTTCATTCCTCCTTAGAATAGGGAAGAAAATACCCATGGAAGGAGATACAGAGACAAAGTTTGGAGCTAAGACAAAAGGATGGACCATCCAGAGACTATCCTACCTGGGGATCCATACCATAATCAGCCACCAAATGCAGACACTATTGAACATGCCAGCAAGGTTTTGATGAGAGGACCCTGATATAGCTGTCTCTTGTGATGCTATGCCAGTGCCTAGTAAATACAGAAGTGGGTGCGCATAGCCATCTATTGGATGGAACACAGGGCCCCCAATGTAGAAGCTAGAGAAAGTGCTCAAGGAACTGAAGGGGTCTGCAAACCTATAAGTGGAACAAAAATATGAATTAACCAGTACCCCCAGAGTTTGTGTCTCTAGAGGCAAATGTAGCAGAAGATGGCCTAGTCGGCCATCATTGGGAAGAGAGGCCCCTTGGTCTTGCAAAATTTATATGCTGAAGTACAGGTGAACACCAGGGCCAAGAACTGGGAGTGGGTGGGGAGGGGAGCAGGGCACGGGGAGGGTATAGGGGACTTTCAGGATAACACTTGAAATGTAAATGAAGAAATGTCTAATAAAAAATTGAAAAAAAAAAATTGTTCTATTTCCCCCTCCCAGGTAGATCCATACAGAAAGTGATGGACATAAAGATACAAGAAGCCTATAGAACACCAAATAAATGGGATCAGAAAAGAAAAACTTCTCATCACATAATTACCAAATACTGAATGTACAGAGTAATGAAAGAATATTAAAAGCTACAAGGGAAAAAGACCAAGTAATATACAAAGGTAGACCTATCAGAATTACACCAGACTTCTCAACACAGACTATGAAAGCCAGAAGAATCTGATCATTGGGCATGCAGCCTCAAGAGAACACAAATGCCAACCCAGGCCACTATACCCAGAAAAACTTTCAATCAATATAGATGGAGAAAACAACATATTTCAGTAAAAACAAATTAAAATACTATCTATCTACCAACACAGCCTTACAGAGAATCCTGGGAGGAAAACTCCAACAGAAGGAAGATGCCTGCACCAAAGAAAGGACAGGATACTAAGCATCTCACAACAAAGTCAAAAACAGGGAGCCGCAAGCACATACAACCACCTACCAAAAAAAAAAAATGTCAGGAACCAACAGTCTTCTCTCTCTAATATCTCTCAATATCATGGACTCAATTCACCTATAAAAAGACATACACTAACAGACTGGATATGCAAACAAGATCCAGTATTTTGCTGCATACAAGAAACACACCCCAACAACAAATAGAGGCACTATCTCAGAATAAAAGTATGGAAAGATATATTCCAAGCAAATGGTCCAAGGAAACAAGCAGTAGTTGCCACCCTAATATCCAATAAAATAGACTTTAACCAACAGTTAACAAGCATGATGAAGAAGATACTTCATATTCATCAAGGGGAAAATCTACCAAGAACATCTATGCCCCAAATGCAAAAGCACCCACATTCATAAACAAAACTTTACTAAAGCTCAAAACACATATTGAACCCCACACAATAAGAGTGGAAGACTTCAAAACCTCACTCTCACCAATGGACAGGTCATTGAGACAGAAACTAAACAGGGACACAGTGAAACTAAGACAGGTTATGAACCAAATAGATTTAAGAAATATCTACAGAACATTTCACCCTAGAAGAAAAAAAATGCACATTCTTCTCAGCACCTCATGGTACATTCTCCAAAATCGACCATATAATTGGTCAAAGAACAATAGATACAAGAAGATTGAAATAATAAAATGCATCCCATCAGACCACGATGGCCTAAGGCTAGTCTTCAATAACAGCAAAAACTACAGAATGCCCACATACACATGGAAAATGAAAAACTCTTTACTTAGTGACAACTTGGTCAGGAAAGAAATAAAGAAAGAAATTAAAGACTTTCTGGAATTTAATGAAAATATTGACGACACATCATACCCAAAACTATGGGACACAATGAAAGCAGTGCTAAGAGGAAAGTTCATAGCACTAAGTGCCCTGGTAAAGAATCGGGAGACGTATTACACTAACAACTTAATAGCATGCCTGAGAGCCCTCTAAGAAAGCAAGAGGAAGCAAACTCACCCAAGAGGAGTAGAAGGCAGAAAACAAACTCAGGGCTGAAATTAACCAAATACAAATGAAGAAAACAATACAGAGAATCAACAAAACCAAAAGCTTATTTTTTGAAAGAATCAACAATATAGATAAACCCCTAGCCAAACTAACTAAAGGGCCAAGAGACAGTTTCCAAATTAGTAAAATAAGAAATGGAAAGGGAGACATAACAACAGAAATGGAGGAAATTCAAAAGCTCATCAGATCCTACTATAAAAGCCTATCTTCAACAAAACCGGAAAATCTAGATGAAATGAATGGTTTTCTAGACAGATGCATACACCAAAGTTAAATCAAGAAGAGGTGAACTATCTAAATGGGGCCACATCACACAAAGAAAGAGGGGAAGTAATTAAAAACCTCCAAACCAAAACAAAAAGCTTAGTGATAGATGGATTTAGTGCTGAATTCTACCAGTACTTCAAAGAAGACCTAATATCAATTTTCCTCAAACAATTCCATAAAATAGAAATAGATGGAATACTACCTAATTCACTCTTTGAAGCCACAATTACTCTGATACCTAAACCACATAAGGACTCAATCAAAAGAGAGACCTTCAAAACAATCTCCCTTATGAATATCTACACAAAAATATTCAATAAAACTCTGGAGGCAGAGGCAGGCAGATTTCTGAATTCGAGGCCAGCCTGGTCTACAGACTGAGTTCCAGGACAGCCAGAGCTACACAGAGAAACCATGTCCAAGAAAAAAGAAAAGAAAAGAAAAGAAAAGAAAAGAAAAGAAGAGAAGAGAAGAGAAGAGAAGAGAAGAGAAGAGAAGAGAAGAGAAGAGAAAAGAAAAGAAAAGAAAAGAAAAGAAAAGAAAAGAAAAGAAAAGAAAAGAAAAGAAAAGAAAAGAAAAGAAAAGAAAACAACAGCAGCAACAACAACAAAAAATCAAAACCATCATTTACCATGATACAGTAGGCCTCATCCCAGGGATGCAAAGTTGGTTTAATAAATGAAAATCCATTACCATAATCCACTATATAAACAAACTCTCAAAGAAGAAAATCACATGATCATCTCCTTACATGCTGAAAAAGCATTTGACAAAATATAATACTCCTTCATATTAAAAGTATTGGAGAGATCAGGAATTCAAGGCACATTCCTACACATAACAAAAGCAATTTACACAAACCAACAGCCAATATCAAATTAAATAGAAACATACTTGAAGCAATCCCACTGACATTGGGGACAAGACAAGGGTGCCCAGTCTCCCCATATTTGTTCAATATAGTACTTGAAGTGTTAGCCAGAACAATAAGACAACAAAAATAGATCAAGAGGATACAAATTGGTAAAGAAGAAAGAAAGGAATCACTATTTGCAGATGATATGATTGAATACATAAGTGACCCAAAAAATTCTACCAGAGAACATCTTAAGCTGATAAACAAAATGGCCAGATATAAAACTGTCTCAAGTAAATCAGTAGCCTTCTTTATTCAAAGGATAAACAGGCTGAAAAAGAAATTAGGGAAACAATTCCCTTCACAATAGCCACAAATAGTATAAAATGTCTTGGAGTCACTCTAACCAAAAAATTGAAAGATCTTATGACAATAACTTCAAGTCTTTCAAGAAAGAAATCAAAGATCTCAGAAAATGGAGAGATCTCCCATGCTTATGGATTAGCAGAATGAACCTAGTAAAAATGGCCAAAGGCAATCTATACATTCAGTGCAATCCCCATCACAATCCCAACACAATTCTTCAAAGACATGGAAAGACCAATTCTCAAATTTATCTGGAAAGGCAAAAAACACAGTAGAGTGAAAACAATTCTTAACAATAAAAGAACAGCTGGGGGAATCATCATCACTGACCTCAAGCTTTATTACAGAGCAATAGTGATAAAAACTGCATGGTATTGGTGCATAGACAGACATGTTGATCAATGGAATAGAATTGAAGACCCAGAAATAAAACCACACACTTATTGTCACTTGATCTTTGTCAAAGACACCAAAAAATATATACAATGGAATTAAGAAAGCATCTTTAATAAATGTAACTGGTCTAACTAGTTGTCTGTATGTGAAAGAATGAAAATATTCCTATATTTGTCACATTGTACAAAGCTCAAGTCCAGGTGGATCAATGACCTAAACATAAAACCAGATACACTGAATATAATATAAGAGAATTTGGGAAAGAGCCTTGAGCTCATTGGCACAGGGGAAAATTCCTAAACAGAACTCTAATGGTTCATGCTCTAAGATTAAGAATTGATAAATGGGACCTCATAACACTTGAAAGCTTCTGTAAGGCAAAGGACATAGTCAATAAGAAAAATCGACAACCTACAGATTTTGAAAAAAATCTTTACTAACTCCACATTGAATAGAAGGCTAATGACCAAAATATATAAAGAACTCAAGAAGTTAATCACCAAAATTATTAAAAACCCAATCAAAATAATGGAGTATAGAACTAAACTGAGAATTCACAACTGAGGAATCTCGAATGACTGAGAAACAACTAAGGAAATGTTCAAAGTCCTTAGTGATTAGAGAAATGCAAATCGAAACAACTCTGAGATTCCACCTTATACCCATCAGAATGACTAAGATCAAAACCTCAGGTGACAACCCATATTGGAGAGGATCTGGAGAAAGAAGAATATTCCTCCTTTGCTGGTGAGATTGCAAACTGGTACAACCACACTAGAAATCAATCTGGAGGTTCCTCAGAAAATTGGAAATAGGTCTACTTAAAGACCCAGCTATACCACCACTCTTGGGAATATACCCAAAAGATGCCCCACCATACCACAGGGGCACATGTTCTACTATGTTCATAGTGGCCTTGTTTGTGATAGCCAGAAGCTGGAAACAACCTAGATGTCCCATGACAGAAGAATGGATACAGAAAATGTGGTTCATTTACACAGTGGAATACTATTCTGCTATTAAGAATGAGGACATGCTGACTTCTGCAAGAAAATGGGTCTAGAAAATATCATCTTGAATGAGGTAACTCAGACCCAAAATACATACACGGTATGTCCTCACTAATAAATGGATATTAGCCAAAATAAAAAATAAAACATACAGAATACCCAAGATACAGTTCACAAAATTCAAAAAGCTCAACAAGCTGAAGTACCCAAGTGAGGACACCTCATTCCCACTTGGGAGAGAGAAGAAAGCAATCAGAAGTGGGGAGACAGGGAGAGACTTTGAAGGGAAAGTGGACAGGGTATAGAGGGGAGTAAGTAGTAGAGGGCAATCTGGTCTGGTATTGGGTGAGGGAAATGGACTGAAGCCCTGAGGGCCAGCAGAAAAAATATAAACAGGCAACCTCAGGAAATAGGAGATTCTTGGGGCCCCCAGAATGCACCAGAGACTTGGGAGGTAAGAGACACACAGGACACATAGGGAGGGACCTTTGATATCCTGAGAGTAGGGAGAGGGAACTTATAGAGCAAGTGCGGAGTGGGGTTGTCATCCCAAAGTCACACCTCTGACCCAAAATTGTTTCTGTCTGAAAGAACTACAGGGATGGAAATGGAAAGGAGCTTGTGGAAAAGAAAGCCCAGAGACAGGCCTAAAGTGGGATCCAGCTTAAGGGGAGGTCCCAAGGCCTGACACTATTACTAAGGCTATGGAATGCTCACAAAAAGGGATCTATCAGAACTGCCCTCTGAAAGACCCAACAAGCAGCTGAAAGAATCAGATGCAGTTATTTGCACTGAACCAATGGACAGAAGTAGCTGACCCCTCTTGTTTAATTAGGGAAGGCTGAAAGAAGCTGAGCTAAAGGGTGATCCTGTAGGAGGACCAGCAGTCTTAATTGATCTACACCCCTGAGAGCTCTCAAACACTGGACCACCAAAGAGACAGCATACACCTGCTAATATGAGGCCTCTAATACAAATACAGTAGAGGACTTCTGGGACTCTGTTCATTCAGAGATGATGCACCTAACCCTCAAGAGACTGGAGGCCCCAGGGAGTTTAGATGTCAGGTGATTTGGGGGGGGGGGTAGAGCCATCCACGTGGAGAACTATTGAGGTGGGGAACAGGTGTGAGGTGTGGAGCAGTTGGAGGGTGGATGGAAAGGGGCATGGAATGGAATTTGGAGTATAAAAATGAATTACAAATAAAATTAAAATTTAAAAACACAAGAAAAACTGTACATACATGGGTAGCATATATTTCCTCACTTTTACTCTGGACATAATTAAATATGAATCACTATTTTTCCATTTACTATAAAAGCTATATCAGAGTCTCCAACAAAACTATCTTCCTGAAAAAAATACTCAGTCTCTTCCCTCAGAGCTCAGGGAACTCTGCAGAAGATGATATGGAAAGATTGTAAAAGCTAGTATGGATGGAATACAGCAAGTAAACAAGGCCTTCTAGACACAACAAGAGAGATGCACACATATCACAGAGACTGTGATAGTATACACAAGGCCTGAATAGGTCCAAATCTTATGGAGTCTCAGTACTGAAATGGAGTAGTAGACACAAGCTCCCATTGCGAAACAGGAAACTGTTTCCAATGGATAACTGCTCACATAGGAAAAGTTAAGTTTCTTCAAGAGAGTCTCATTGGTCTGGGAATCACACTTTGGGGTATGCACAGTGTCCAGCAACAGATGATGGCCAACACAAAACTAACTCAAAGGTATAGTTGGATATGTTTTGTTTTGTTTTGTTTTGTTTTGTTTTGTTTTGTTTTGTTTTGTCTTGTCTTGTTTTGTTTTTGTCTAATGTCTTTGTTTGGGATTCTTTTGTATTCTTACTATATTTTGGTTGTATGTTATAGTTTATAATTTTATATGCTTGTATATAAGGTTCTCTGTTTTTATGGTGTATGTACATCTATGTGCCTATTTATACATGCATTTTTCACACTGAGTATCGTATTGTGTTTGTTACTTTATTCATTTTGTTTTCTATGTGTTTTTTGTCATTTTTATTTGCTTGCTTAAGACAGAGGAGGAAGGAACTTGTACAGTTAGAAGGATGGGGAAGTGGGGAGGATGTGGGAAGAGATGAGAGAAGGAAAAATGATCAGAATAAATTGTGTGAATATAATGGATTTTATACTGCATTCATGTTTACTGCAGTGTTATGATAGCCAAATTATGGATTCAGTCTACCTGCCAACATATGAATGGATAAAGGATATATATATATATATATATATATATATATATATATATATATATCCAAAATAATTTTACTCAGTCATAAAGAATTTAATTGCAATTTAATTGCATTATCTGCAGAAAAAAATGGAAACAACTAAACTTCATCATGTTAAGTAAAACAAGTCAAACCCAGAAAGACAAATATCATATTTTTTCTCTCATTTATGGATCATTGATTTACATAGACATAGAAAATCATATACACATACATATACTCATACCCATACCCATACACATATGTGTCTATATAAAACATACCTACATATATATGACATGAATATAGAAGTGAGATTAGGGTACTAGTTAGAAGAGAGTTAAGAGGAAGCTGTAGGGAGGTGAATATCATTGAAATACATGATATATTTGAATAAAAGTAACTTGATTTTTAATAAAAAGTTTTTAAAAGATACTATTCAGTTACAAATAGAAATGACATTAATATCATAAATTTAAAATATAATAAGCAAAGTGCTGGTGCCATGTTGCTAATGCTAACTTCTTAGGGATGCTGAGATGGGAATGTTGAGAGTTGAAGGCAAGACTCCACAAAAAGGAGATATATAAAATATGTGATAAATGCTTTAAAAAAATAAAAAGTAAATATTATAAAATTTAAATTTTATTAATATGCAGATATTAAAATCTAAAGATTTATATGTAAACTTGAAGAAGAAAGGACAAAAATAAAAATAACGTTTAATATATTCAAAAGGATAAAGAGTTATTTATCAGCTACACATGAATAGAAAGCTATATAAAGAAAAGTAAGAAACAGAACTTGGAAGTTAAAAACTACATAGTTGAAATAAATAATACCATTTGACTACAGAACTTCTTAAGTTCCAGTTGTTTTAGAGAATGAAAGGATGCCAATAGTACTTTGTGGTCTCATAAATTAGTTATTGTAGTTATATGTGGAAAATACAAGAAAAAAGAAATTAAAATTGCAGTGAGATTAGTGATTAGTATTATTAAGTTATTGGGTAAAAAATAGAGGAAAAGGGCATACATAGAAAAGGGAATGATAAGTACACACATACAAAAAACAGAAAAGTGGTTCAAAGGTGGGGAGTACAATTTGACTGCTTGGTTGTGAATATCCTTCATCCTCTATTTAAACTTGGGTCTCACTTCAGTACTACAAGACTAATTTGGATTTCTTTATTCCTCTTCCCAATGTGGATACATTAAATAATTCACTGTGTTTTTTTTTCTGCCTTTATTATATTTGATTACGTTATTTAATGCTGTGGGTGTTTTACCTTCATATATGTGTACCATGTGAGTGCCTAGTGCCCAAAGAGGCCATAGGAAGATGTTGCATACCTTGGAACTGGAGTTGAAGTCAGTTGTGAGTTGTCATGTGGATTGTGGGCATCAAACCTAGGTCCTGTGGAAAGGCAGCATTGCCTCTTAACTTTTGCAACATCTCTTCAGTCTCTGCTCTCTACTTTTTAAAACTGAACATTGTGGATTGTTACAATTCTTTTTCTCAATGACAATAGATTATTTTCCATACATATATTCCGATTATGGTTATCATTCTCCCAACTTCTCTGAGATCCTTCCTACCTCCCCACACATAGGATTTCATACCTTTTCTGCCCCACATTAGTGAACAAAGAGGCACTTAAGGAACAACAATAAAATAAAATAAAAATAAACAAGTCAGAATAGGACAAAACAAAGAGAAAAAATGGGCCAAAGTAAAAGCACATGGAATACATTAAATTTGACTCTTTTAATTGCCTTATTGAGGATAGATGGCCAGAAAAGTTGTGACACCCAAGTTTCATGAGAAACTTAGGTGTGTCAGAAAGTCTTAACAAACACAAAATGAGAAATTCCAATATAAAACCACTAGTAATGTTATATAGGGGTCACTCATCCTCGATAAGCTAATAAAAGGAGCCAAACTAATGGTGGAAAGTAGAAAAAAGAAATCTATGTATTCAATGTCTCGTGGTGCAAAGAGGGCCTGAGAGGTCCACCTACACTGCCAAGTCCATAGGGATTCTGAAGTGGGATTATAATTTAAATAAAGGGCCAATACTATAAATATCTAAGCAGTTCCACTCAATGGTCTTACAAGTTGTTAGAACTGTGTGAAATCTCTTTGTGTGAGACAAGATTTCTCTCCTGCTGGGTCCCTTTTCTTCTCTCAGTTTGAAATTCCAGGGGAAATTCTGATTTCTTTGTACTCCATTGTTTTAGTAACCTGCTAGCCAGATTTGAGGTAATATTTTTCTTAAAAAAATATTTCTTCATTTCTGCTAGGTCAATTGAAGTAGCAAGAAAATTCACAACAAGATATATCCTCAAAAATGTACATTCTTATAATAATAATATCTGCTTACAATGGTGATGATGTAATTGAAATTCTAGAAAAAGAACTCAAAAGAAAAATTATAAATACATGCAAAGCTCCTGCATGTCCTTCACCTCAAAGAGGAGCTGTAAAACATGTGAATAAATTCAAAGGGGATACAACTAATTGGCTTACTGAATTCTCAGAGAATACCAGCAGCTAAATGGTATAGAAAAGCCAATTCAAAGTATGAAAATGAAATTTTTAAGATTGGTACAAATGGAGGTAAACATGAAAATAAAAGAAAGAATACAGGCATCTCCAGAAGCAGATTGTCTTTAATGGGTACAATGAAGGACCCTGGTTTCTCCAGAGGAGTGGAGACTGTGTCCACGTGGCACAGAGGGTTTGATGTTTTGTAGGGCAGAAAGGAATAATTTGGGAATGGGAGATTCCCTCTGCAGATGATTTGCCCTGCAGTCTCAAAATGGGAGATAGCAGAAGAGGTTGATATGCTAATACTGGATCCTAACAGTCCACCTTGTGTTATCAGCTAAGTCAACTCTCCTTTCAGGAGTTTCTGATCCTACCTGAGGCTTTTAGGTAATTGAGCCTTCAGAGTTCAATAAGAAACACAACCACAAAAGAAAGTACAAACTGAAATGATATTAGAAATGAAAGAAAATGATCAATAAGCCAAGTAAAAATTTCAGCAAAAAGCTTCATTCAATAAAATCAAGCCTTGAAAGGATAAAATATCTGGGCTTGAGGATAATGTAAAAGAATTAGGTCATTTAATTACAGTCAATGACAATTTTTAACAGTATCTGAATAAAACAGAAAAAAAATTGTGAGACTTTATCAAAATATCATGTTTGTAAATTGTGAGCAAAGAAAAAGAATCCTAGGCCAGATGTTACAAAAGCCCACCAGAGAATACCACTCAGATACAGATTATTGCCAATTGAAAGTCTTATTTTACACAGCTCCAACTCAGGTATCCAGGACTCAAATATATCACTGAGTGTTTAGAAGAAAGGACTTTTAAAGGCAAAACCACGTCCTGTTATATCCTGAGTTGCAGGGGAAGCTTTGTCAAAAGCAAGCAGTTTAACAGAAGCTAAGTAGCTAGCTGGAGGGAGAAGTTTTGCACAAGCAGGCAGTTAAATAGAAGCTAAGATAAATTAGCTCGGGCATCTTGACCTCAGGTTCCTAGATTAGAGATGGGTAATTTTCCACAGGGCTTTCTATCAACTACATCAAATTCTACTCAAACCTAAAAAGGCCTTACATAAAAAGACAAGATGGAGAAACCTTTGTACTCTCTAGTCCTCTCTCACAAAGGCATAGATAATATTGTCAATAAAGTCATCGAAGATAATTTCTCAAATATAGAGAAAGAGATACCCATTTCTGTACAGGAAGCATACAGAACACAAAATAAATAGAATCAGAAAAAGAAATATTCTGCATTATGTTATGGCTAAAACACTAAATATACATAATTAATAAAGAGTATTAAAAGAAAAGCTGCAAAGGAGAAGGAACAAGTCACATACAAAGGAAAGCCAATCAGAATAATTCTCAGTAGAAACTTTAAAGATATTAAAGCTGGAGCGATATACTTCCTGTTAATTTTATTCAAGGTAAAAAAAAATGTCTTGAAGAAACAGAAAACTTCCTACTCTTCAATGTTTGCAGGTCCTAATAATGTGTTCTGCAAGATAATCACAAGTCACAAGTCAGGTGTTTCTTTAAGGAAACTAATCTGTAGACAGCCTTTAAGAAGGTGTAATTTTAATTGTCTTTGGTGAAAGAAATGTCCCTTACTTTGATCAATTAATGAAGGTGGTTTAATAATTATCATCCTAACTGGCATTTACTTCAAAAGGTGATTAGCAGTAGTGAAAAGATGATTTCAAAGTCCTTTCTCCTTAGCCAGACAACAGTAATTTATAACAAAGCAAAAGCTTTCATTGTCTGAAAACAAAATTACATTCCTGTTTCCTGTGCCTTTAACAATAAAATAGAAACACATTATTGATTTTGAGTATTTTTGAAGTATTATAAAGTCTAATAAGGTTTTACTAGCATAATGTTCTTCTTTTGTTTTAGGTTTAATAAATTGATTTATAGACTAGAGGAAACCAGAAATAGTGATCCTTTATGTTTTCATGTACTCCAAGAAGGAGAAAAAATTCATACAGTAAAGTCAGCAATTGAGTAACTTGTGTGGCAATAGTGATAGGGAGTGGTGTGTATATGATAAATGTTTATGTTCAAGTTTCTTAACACCTATAGGATCCTATGGAGACCAAAAATAGATATTGGGTACCTTCCTTTATTGCTCTCCACCTTGTATTTTAAGACAATATCTCTATGACATTACTTATCAGGTATGGGAAAATACACCCATGTTCTCAGCACTCATGAATTTGAAGCAAAGGGACCTCTGCATGTATAAGGCCAGCCTCATACATAACAAGTTTCAGACAGGAAGGGCTAGAATGAGACACTATGCAAATTATATATTAATGATTTATATATATTAATTATATAAAATGTATGTATACATATATGATATATTATATATGATATATAATATATAGTATACAGTACATAATATAGAGTGTATACAATACAATATACAATTATATATTTCCAATAATACTTTATGCATTATAAAACCATTAAAAATACTTAAGCAAAAGCAGATGCCTATAATTACAGCACAAAAGACTCAGAGGCAAGAGTTGAAATTTGTACTCCACTACATAGTGAATTCAAGGCCAATCTAGGATATATGATATTCTGTCTCAAAAAGACAAGAAAATGAAAGAAAAAAATGAGTAATCCTTTATTTGTATTTAAGAGCACTTTCAGAATAAATTAGGTAAATGAATAAGGATGTAAATCAATATTTATTTGGAGAACTTAGACTATGTCTATTTAAATGCATTCATTGTATGTGTAATATTCAGTGTATGTATAATTCTGATAAATTTTCAGGGAAATGTTTATAGAACAGTTTAAAGGTTTCAGAAAATTACAAAGAGTGTGCAGGCTTTCCATATCTCCTATCCCCTCTTTTTCCTATTAACTTCTTACATTACAATAGTATATTTGTAGCAATAAATCAACCAATATTTTAAACATTTTTCTCCATGTAGCAACCTCTATATTAATTAAACTAAACACGAATTTATACAGAAGGCTAAGTTTTTGCCATTACCATATTCTAGTCACTATAACTTTCCCACTGCAAATGCTGATTTGTGAATTTTTTCATCAGTGACAGAAAAGTTGTCTTTTAATAATAATCATTTATTTACTTAATTATTCAATTCTAGTGCATATAGGAAATAGTACAACTACTAATCTAATACTCAATATGTCAACAATATAAATTGTTTCTGTATTGTACAATTGCTTTTAGTTTTATATACTTTACTGATTTCAAAAGTTATCAACTTTCATATTCTATAGCATATTCACGGAATTAATTCACTTGAAATCGTTTTATCAAAATTGGGGGAATAACAGGGGCTAGAGGTGTGAATCAAAGATACAGTGTTTGCCTAGCAAGTGGTGAAAATTACTTGTTACTGTTACAAAGGATCCAGTTTGGTTCCTAGCACCACACGGTGTCTACCGATCTATATAAAAGCATGCAGACACACACATTACTATACATAAAACAAAATAAATCTAAAAACATATTTTTAATTCTGTGTACTCTTAATAAGGATGAAATCACTATTCTGATACCTTGCTTTTATTTCTGGTATTGATAATTTATATCTCCTCTTTCTTAGCCTAGATAATATTTTATTGTTTTCTTTTACTTTTTTACAAAACTTTTTATTTTATTTTTATTGATTTCTCAATTATCTTAATTTTTTTAATATGTAACTCAAAATAGTTTTTAAAAAGTCTGAGGCAATTTTGATGATATGCTATATATACTTGAGATTATCATATATACTTTTTTGTTTTTTATAATTTATTTATTTTTATGCACATGGCATCCCAATCATAACCCCCTCCCTCCTCACTTCCCAATCCTGCTCTTATCAATACCCTTCCCTATTACCCCTACCCTTCTTCTGGGAGAAGGTGAAGCCCCCCTTGGGTACTATCCCACCATCAAATATTCAGTCCCAGAAGGATTAAGTACCTCATTTCCCACTGAGGCACAAGCAGGAAGTCCAGGTAGGGGAAGGGTATCAAATGGCAGGAACCAGTGAGAGACAGTCACTGCTCCAATTGTTAGGGGACTCACATGAAGACCAGGCAGTATATCTGTTCCAATTGTGTTCAGGGCCCAGATCCTTCCCCTGCATGCCCTTTAGTTGGTAGTTCAGTCTATGTGAGACCCCATGAGTCCAAGTTAATAGTTCTTGTGGTGTCATTGACCCCTTAGATTGTTCAATTCCACACTCTTCTACTCCCTGAGCTCCACTTTATGTTTGGCTATAGGTCTCTGCATCTGCCTCCCTCTGTTTCTGGGTGAAGCCTTTCAGGAGCAGGTATGCTAGGTTCCTGTCTGCATGTATAGCAGAGTATCATTAATAGTATCAGGAGTTGGCTCTCTCCCATGGGATGGGTCTCAATTTGGGGACAGTCATTGGCTGACAGTTCACCCAGTCTCTGCTCTATCTTTATCCCTGTGCATTTTGTAAGTAAGACAAATTTTATATTGAAAGGTTTGTAGGTGGTTTGATGTCCCTTTCTTTCCATGGGAAGTTGTGTGTGGCTACAAGAGTTGAACACTTCAGTCTCTACATACTTCTCTGGTAAAAATCACAGCTAGGGTCTCTGCCATAAACTCCCCATCCCCCTCATCCCAGATCTCCATCTAGCCATCAGAGATGGTCTCCACTAATTTCCATTCTCACTCCCAGCTTTCTCCTGCCCCACTCACCAGACACCTGATCACCATTCCCATACACCTCCTCACCACACATCCCATCCAGTTATTTCCCTCCATTCATCTCTAATGACAATTTTGTTTCCTTTTCTGAATGAGATTCAGACATCCTCCCTTGGGCCCCACCCCTTATTACTTAATTTCTTTGGGTCTGTGAATTATATCACAATTTTCCTACACTTTATGGCTAGCGTTCAATTATGAGTAAGTACATGCCATACATATCTTTCTGCATTTGCATGACCCCACTCTGGATGATATTCTCAAGTTTCATCCATTTCCCTGCATTTATTATGTCTTTGTTTTTAATAGCTGAATTCCATTGTGTAGATGTACCCAATTTTCTTCATCCAATCTTCAGTTGTGTGACATATCTGTTGTTTCCAGTTTCTAGCTATTACTAACAAAGCTTCTATGAACAAAGTTGAGCATGTCCCTGTGGTATATAGTGGGGCATCCTTTGGGTATATGCCCAAGAGTGGTATACCTGGTTCTTGAGGTAGAACTATTCCCAATTTTCTGAGAAACCACCAAGTTGATTTTCAAAGTGGTTGTACAAGGTTGCATTCCCACCAGCAAAAGAGGATACGGGGAGATATGGGGAGAGTGTTCCTGTTTTCCCACATGCTCTCCAGCATATTGATGCACATGACTCACACATACTCTTTGGTTTTAGCTCTAAAGCAGCAATTTCTTGCCCACTTCTGTACTGAACTAACACCCTGTGACTAAGAAAGCATTTGAAATTCATCAAATTAAGAATCTCATAGGCTTCAGGAACTCAAAAGCTAAGAATAGCATCAGATTACATCTTAGGCCTATAGAAAAGCTTCCCTCATTTTCTATAACAACTGAAAACAATAAAACATTATGAAGAAAATGCTTTCCCATTGAAACAGGGAACTTTGGAGTAACCTAAATCGCTGTTTCTAGGCCAGAGTCACCCCAAATGGCTCCAGAATAGACTATTCCTTTCCCTTTCAGATGAGAGCTATAATATTTGTGTTGTTTGTTATTTTCTGTTTCATTGACAGTTATTTATCCACGAATGATATATCTAGATCATATATGATAGCTTTTATTTTTTTGAGGGAACTCTATAGCTGATTTTTATTATGGCTGCTATAATCTATAATCCCTTAGTCTTCAATTCTATTCTATTCTATTGATCAACATGTCTGTCTCTGTACCAATACCATGCAGGTTTTTGTTTTTGTTTTTTGTTTTTTTTATCACTATTGCTCTGTAGTAAAGCTTGAGATCAGGTATGGTGATTCCCCCAACTGTTCTTTTATTGTTAAAAATTGTTTTCACTATTCTGGGTTTTTTGCCTTTCCAGATTAATTTAAGAATTGCTCTTTCCATCTCTTTGAAGAATTCTGTTGGGATTTTGATGGGGATTGCATAGAATCTATAGATTGCCTTTGGAGATTGCCTTTGGTAGGATGGCCATTTTTACGATGTCCATTCTGCCAATCCATGAGCATGGGAGATCTCTCGATTTTCTGAGATCTTCCTTGATTTCTTTCTTGAGAGACTTGAAGTTATTGTCATGAAGTACTTTCACTTGTTTGGTTAGAATTATCCCAAGATATTTTATATTAGTTGCTTATTAGCTGGAGAATTTCACTGGTAGAATTTTTGGGGCCACTTATGTATACTATCATATCATCTGCAAATAGGGATACCTCTATTTTTTCTTTGCCAATTTGTATTCCCTTTATCTCTTTTTGTTGTCTTACTGTTCTAGCTAACACTACTATATTGAATAGATATGGGGAGAGTGAGCATCCTTGTCTTGTCCCCAATTTCAGTGGGATTGCTTCAACTATGTCTCCATTTAATTTGATATTGGCTATTGGTTTGCAGTAAATTGCATTCTTGTGTTTAGGTATTGGCCTTGAATTCTTGATATTTTCAATACGTTTAACATGAAGGTGTATTATATTTTGTCAAATGATATTTCTGCATTTAAGGAGATAATCATGTGAATTTTTTTCTTGGAGTTTGTTTATATAGTGGGCTAGGTTAATGGATTTTTGCATATTAAACTAATCTTGCATCCCTGGAATGAAGCCTACTTTATCATGGTGAATTATGGTTTTGATGTGTTCTTGGATTTGGTTTGCAAGAATTTTATTGAGAATTTTTGCATCGATATTCATAAGTGAGATTGGTCTGAAGTTCTCTTTTTTAGTAGGGCAAATGGATGGAACTAGAAAATATCATCCTAGGTGAGATACCTTAGACCCCAAAGGACATGCATGATATGTACTCACTAATAAATGGATAATAGCCAAAAATAAAAATTCTAGAATACACAAGGTACAGTCCACAGAACTCAAAAAGGTTAATAAGATGAAATGCCCAAGTGAGGACACCTCAGTCCCACTTGGGAGAGAGAAGAAAGCAATCACAAGTAGGGAGGGAGGGAGGAAGGGAGAGACCTGGGATGGAAAGTGGACAGGGTGGAGGCAGTGGTGGGTAGAGGGAAACCTGATCTGGTATTGGGAGAGGGAAATGGACTGAAGCCCCGAGGGCCAGCAGAATGAATAGAAACAGGCAACCTCAGGAAATAGGAGGTTTGGGGTTGCCTCCAGAAGGCACCAGTGACTTGGGAGGGGAGAGATTCGGAGGATTTAAAGGGAGGGACCAGAGATAAAATGCTGGACAGTAGGGAGAGAGAACTTATAGAGCCTGCCTCCAGCAGAAAGACAGGGCATCAAGTGAGGGATGTGGTTGCCATCCCACAGTCAAAACTCTGACCCATAATTGTTTCTGTCTGAAAGAACTATAGGGATGGAAATGGAACTACAGGCATGGAAAGATGTTTCTGTCTGAAAGAACTACGGGGATGGAACTACAGGGATGGCAATGGAGAGGAAATGGAGAGGAAAGAAGGTCCAGCAACAGGCTGAAAGATCCAACTCATGGGGAGGTCCCAAGGCCTGACACTATTACTGAGGCTATGGAATGCTCACAAAAAGCAATCTGTCATTACTGCCCTCTGAAAGACCCAACAAGCAGCTGAAAGAATCAGACTCAGTTATTTGCACCCAACCAATGGACAGAAACAGCTAAACCCAGTTGTTGAATTAGGGAAGGCTCGAAGAAGCTGAGGAGAAGGGTGATCCTGTAGGAAGACCAGCAGTCTCAACTAATCTGGACCCCTTGAGAGCTCTCAAACACCGGACCAACAAAGAGACAGCATATACCTGCTGATATGAGGCCCTTGATACACATACTGTAGAGGACTTCCGGGACTCTGTTCATTCAGAGATGATGCACCTAACCCTCAAGAGACTGGAAGCCCCAGGGAGTTTAGAGGTCAGGTGGGACCTGGGTAGGGACAGCCACATGGATACAGGAAGGATGTGGAAGAGGTATGGGATAGGGAACAGTCAGAGGGTGGATCTGGGTGATGGATGAAAATGGAGTGTAAAAAATAAAAAATAAAAAAGTAAATTAAGAAAAGTATAATCCCAACAATCGGGTTTCTTCCTCTCTCCTCCCCCAGCTACACTGCATTCATTCCTGTTTGCTTTCATGAAGATAGTTATTCTACCTACACTGAGATAAAATTCCAACTCTTATAGAATAAGATGATAAGAATTTTTAATGTATGTACTGGCTATTTGTTTTTCTTTTAAAAACTCTCTTTTGAACTCATTTGCCCATTATCGATTCAATTTTTCATTCTTTTGAAATTTAGTGTTTTGAGTTCCTTATGATTTCTGGATATTAGTTCCTTGCCAAGCAAGTAGCTGGAATAGCAAATTTCTACTGTGTAGCCTGTACCTTTGCTCTGTTAATTAAGCCCTTTTAAATAAACTTTTTGTTTGATACAATACTATTTGTGAATCCTTATGACTAGAATTTTTCCTTGTTTGCCCTTCTAAGGCTTAATATGACATCTACGAGTACTTTCATTTTAGAGGCAGGGCCTGTTAATGTTTTTGTTACTTACCTACCTGCTTAGCAGGGTTTCTATTCCTGCTCAAACATCATGACCAAGAAGCAGTTGGAGAAGAAAGGGTTTATTCAGCTTACATTTCCACATTGCTGTTCATCACTGAAAGAAGTCAGGACTGGAACTCAAGCAGGTCAGGAAGCAGGAGCTGATGCAGAGGCCATGAAGGGATGTTCCTTACTGGCTTGCTTGCTTGCTTCCTCTGGCTTGCTCAGCCTGCTCTCTTACAGAACCCAAGACTACCATCCCAGAGTTGGCACCAGCCACAAGGGGACCTCCCCTCTTGATTACTAATTGAGAAAATGCCTTACAGCTGGATCTCCAGGAAGCATTTCCCCAACTGATGCTCAGTTCTCTGTGATAACTCCAGCCTGTGTCAAGTGGACACACAAAACTAGTCAGTAAACTACCTAAATATGAGTTTGATAGGCCATTAATTTTATAATGCTATGTTTTATTATTTTATATATTCATCTATTCTATTCATTTTTCTACATCCAATATTACAATTATGTATGGTGCTCCTTTTGAAACAGCCCCATACTTGTATTTTTTTCTGCTCTATCTTATCAATCTTTTTCCTCTGCATGTTTTAGTTTAAAAGTTTCTATTTATTTATTTTCAAGTTCATTGATTCTTTGCTTGGTCATGTACAGTCTATTATTGAGTGCATGAAAGAGAGTTTTCATTTCTATGATAGTGTATTTTGATTTTTCTTGGTTCCTTTTGATTCTATGTTAGAGTTGACATTGCATTCTCTGTATACCACTCACATATTCTACCTTTTTACATGACACCAAAATTTTCCATTTTATCTCAAAGCAAAATAATAGTATTGCTTTAAATGTCTTCTTTTATTATCCCAAATGCAGTGTTACATACAAGCCTGATTCTTTTTTTTTTTTTTTTTTTTGAGACAGGGTTTCTCTGTATAGCCCTGGCTGTTCTGGAACTCACTTTGAAGACCAGGCTGGCCTCGAACTCAGAAATCCACCTGCTTCTGCCTCCCGAGTGCTGGGACTAAAGGCATACACCACCACCGCCCGCCTTTTTATTTTATTTTATTTTATTTTTTTAGATTTATTTATTTATTTATTATATGTGTGTACACTGTAGCTGTCTTCAGACAGCCCAGAAGAGGGTATTAGATTTTTGTTGGGGATGGTTCTGAGCCACCATGTGGTTGCTGGGATTTGAACTCAGACAGAGCAGTCAGTGCTCTTAACCACTGAGCCATCTCACCAGCCACAAGCCTGATTCTGAGCACCACTCTATCTTTTTAGACTGTATTTTATATTTGTTGAAACCAAAGCATGATACGTTAGGTAAAAGTACCTGACATAAATAGACTTGGTGGGATATTTTGTACTAACCAGTCTGAGTTGGACTGCTTCTAATGTTCGTTATACCTACATCTGCTCAAAGCTTCCAATCTCTCTTATGTCAAGTTTTGTATCCCCCACCTTCTTAGATTACCAAGAGTGCTATTCAGAGAGAATCTACATCTTCAAGCCCCTTCTGTTGCAATCCATTGTTATTATATTGAATTCCTGCTGGCAGGATGCAAGGAGGGGAAGTGTTTTATAAGCATATCACAACTCAAAGGCTTTTAACAAGCCTTTGTCCCTGGGCTATTCAAAAATGTTTTTAGTTATCTCCACTTAGTCAGGCTAGTGGGAGCTGTATGACAGTCTGGAATGTACTTCTTCCAGCTAGGGTAAGGCTCTGATAAAGTACTTTTCCCTGCTGAGTGGAACTTTATTACAATGAAGACTCTGGACACATTTCTCAATATTAATATTTCTCTGTCCCTAGGAAAGGAAAAAAAGGCACAGCAGGATCTTTCTTGACACTTCAGCATGAGAATCTGCAGAGTTACTAAGGGTAAAATGCATTAAAATATTGAACCAGGGGAGTTTCACATTCCTTTGCTACTCCATAGTATTATTTACCAAAATCATCATTATGTTGATCATACCAGTTTTCTCTGTGATCTTAGTTCTATAAAAGATTTGAAAAAAAAAGTCCTTTATTTTCTAGTTTGGTCAGCTTTTCTATAAGATGGAAATGTTGATCTTCACACATTTTCTGCCATGATAGCAATTCTCTACGTCAGATTTTCAGATTATTTAAAAATTATAATATTGTATAAATAAGTTACAATCAATTCTAAATATATTTATTCTTTTTCCACACATGTATATACTAAAATGTATTCAAAATGTATGGCCCTATATCCCCAAAATTTAGATTTAGCTCTAAACTTGATGGAACTTTTTCTAATTTGTTATCTATCTGATTATGAACACTGTAATTGCTTATTCATTTCTGAAAACAGCTTATTCTAAACACTGGTTTCCTTAATAAATATGTATACTCCTACTACCAATCTTTGCAAACTGAAATATGTACTATGCCGTCCTGTAATTATTACTAGTGTAGTTTCCTAATCCCAGAAAATTCTAGACTCAGTTATTAATTCTTTGGTAAAAATTCACCAATGAAATACCATCATTAATTTTAATATATATAAATGTAGTCTATGAAAGCCTGAGTCAAGAGAAAGGATTCCTAAAAATAACCTTGGTATGTCAGCGCAAAGTAATCAGTGTTGCTTGAAGCAGACAATCCAAAGAAAGTAAGACTTCTGAACTGGAACTGCCTTAGCTCTTTATGTCTGCAAACAATACTCTCACTTCACCCCTATAAAACATTACAGCCAGCCTTTTCCACTCTTTATCTGCCTTAGAAAGCTTCTGCCCTTTCCTGTTTGAAATAAATTGTCTAGTCTATTGAGGTCAGATTGTTCTTTTTATGCCTTTTCTCTCTTTATACTGCCTCAAAAATACAACAAATTATATAATTTAAATAGTTTTTCTGTTGCTATTACAGTGTGAAAAGAGAGCATTGCATACACACATACATTCACACCAAGACATACCTATATGCTATATATATAGAGAGATATGATGTTATATATATATATATATATATATATATATATATATATATATATATATATATATATGTGTGTGTGTGTGTGTGTGTGTGTGTGTTAGGTAAACATTAAAATTATTTTTAGTTCATAATTTTAGAAAGCATGGACTAAGTATATTCGGTAAAAAGTACTTTGACCCATTCTCTATGCCAAAAATTAAGAATATGACCTCTTACAAAGACCTTAATGAAAAATATCAAAACCAAGAAATTAAACAGTTAACATTATCAGAGATTCTGAACCTTCCTTAGTAGCCTGACCCACACTTGAAGAATATTATAAAAACTAAAATAAAGCATTTTCATACTCTGTAATATGCAAATATATCTAGAATCACACAAAGTCATAGAACTATCAAAAAGTAATTTAGTAGAACTATAAAGGGAAATATAGCAGATATTGAAAAGATATTTTGTCACTTAATTTTTGAGACAAGTTACCAAGTATCATTTCTCTCCCCAACATAATCCAGTGAAGTACCTGTATATAAACTAAACTAAAAAAAAAAAAAAAAAATCAGTGGACATTCTCTACACAAAGGATAAACAGGATGAAAAAGAAATTACGGAAACAACCCCCTACATAATAGTCACAGATAATATAAAATACCTTGGTTTGACTCTAACTAAAGAAGTGAAAGATCTGTATGATAAGAATTTCAAGTTTCTGAAGAAAGAAATTGAAGAAGATCTCAGAAAATGGAAAGATCTTCAATGCTCATGGATTGGCAGGATCAATATTGTAAAAACGGCTATCTGGCTGAAAGCAATACACAGATTCAATGTAATTCCCACCAAAATTCCAACGAAATTCTTCATAGAGTTAGAAAGGGCAGTTTGCAACTTCATCTAGAATAACAAAAAAAACCTAGGATAGCAAAAACTATTCTCAACAATATAAGAACCTCTGGTGGAATCACTATGCCTGACCTTAAGCTGTACTACAGAGCAATTGTGATAAAAATTGCATGGTACTGGTACAGCCACACACAGGTAGATCAATGGAATGAAAGTGAAGACCCAGAAATGAACCAACACACCTATGGTCACTTGATCTTTGACCAGGGAGCTAAATCCATCCAGTGGGGAAAAAGGCAGCATTTTTGATAAATGGTGCTGGTTCAACTGCTGGTTATCATGTAGAAGAATGCAAATTAGTCCATTCTTATCTCCTTGTACAAATCTCAAGTCTAAGTGGATCAAAGAACTCCACATAAAACCAGAGACACTGAAACTTATAGAGGAGAAAGTGGGGAAGAACCTCAAAGATATGGGACCTGGAAAAGATTCCTGAACAGAACACCAGTGGCTTGTGCTTAAGATTAAGAATGGACAAATGTGACCTCATAAAATTTCAAAGCTTTTGTAAGGCAAAGGACACTGTCAATAAGACAAAATGGCAACCAACAGATTGGGAAAATATTTTTAACAATCTTAAATCTGATAAGGGGCTAATATCCAATATATACTAAGAACTGAAGAAGTTAAACACCAGAAAACCAAAAAAAACATTAAAAATGGGGTACAGTACTGAACAAAGAATTCTCAACTGAGGAATACTGAAGGCTGAGAAGCACCTAAAAATGTTCAACATCCTTAATCATCAGGGAAATACAAATCAAAACAACCCTGAGATTCTACCTCACACCAGTCAGAATGGCTAAGATCAAAAACTCAGGTGACAGCAGATGCTGGTGAGGATGTGGAGAAATGAACACTCCTCCATTGCTGGTGGGTCTGCAAGCTGGTGGTATAGCCAATCTGGAAATCAGTTTTTTATGTCCTCAGATTATGCAACATAGCACTACTGAAGGATCCAGCAATGCTACTCCTGGGCATATACCCAGAAGATACTCCAACATGTATTAAAGTTACATACTCAACTATGTTCATAGCAGCCTTATTTATAATAGCCAGAAGCTGGAAAGAATATAGATGTCCCTCAACAGAGGAATGGATACAGAAAATGTGGTACATTTATACAATGGAGTACTACTCAACTATTAAAAACAATGAATCCATGAAATTCCTAGGCAAATGGATGGATCTGGAAGATATCATCCTGAGTGAGGTAACTCAATCACAAAAGAACACACATGATATGTACTCAATGATAAGTGAATATTAGCCCAGAAACTTAGAATACTCAAGATAAACTTTGCAAAACACATGAAACTCAAGAAGAAGGAAGACCAAAGTTTTTATATTTTGGTCCTTCTGAGAATGGGGAACTAAATATCAATGGAAGGAGTTACAGAGACCAAGTTTGAAGCTCAGATGGAAGGAAGGGCCATCCAGAGACTGCCCCATCCAGGGATCCATCCCATAAACAACCACCAAATGCAGACACTATTGGGGTTGCCAACAAAAAATAGCTAACAAGAGCCTGATAAGCTGTCTCCTGAGATGCTCTGCCAGTGCCTGACAAATACCGATGGGGGTTAACAAATACACCATAAGATTCTGAGAGGCTTAGCAAAGAAATAAATTAAGCAACTTTAAACACATACGAAAAAGGTCAATCCCTAGTCACACTGTAGAAATGCTTAAATCTACTATTTTGTAGGACTGAGGTAATCATTCCCTAAGAGAAAGGACTAATAAGAAAACCCCCTAAACCCCTCCCATCTTATCCAAACTTCTATTGAAAAAAATGATTATACATCAAAGGAAAAGGAAAAAAACAGGTAAAAAAATATGTGGCATAGTTATGGTTTCTATTACTGTGAAGAGACACAGTGACCATGGTCACACCTCCTAATACTACCACTCTCTTTGGGTTAAGTATTCAACGACAAGCATGAATGGGGGCCAAACCTATTCATACCACCACAGTATGGATAGAATAAATTGCAAAGAGGGATTCGGGCAACAAAGTCTTCAGAGTAGGTACAACTAAATAGTTAGTCAAGGTTGTAGAAATTAAATAAAATTATATACAAACTAATGGATAATCCTCAGGTGTTTTCTGTGGCCTTAGGTTTTTCTAGAAATACAATTCAACCTTTAGTCAGCAACTACAAAGCTTTCATGTAGTATGGAATACTCATCTCATAGATCATTATCCAAAATTGGCAACTAGGACAATTATACTTTTAATCTGTTTGAATTCTACAAATGGGTCATCCTGTCCTATAAATGTACCATGGGTGCTTCGATTGATTCGAATTCAAACTTAATTTTCAGTATAGTATGATATATTAAGAATATGTTCTGTAAAAGACATCTAGTTTTAATTATAATAGATCAATTCTGTTCATTAACTTTTCATGAAATTTGCTGACTTATACACATGGGTTCCAGTTAGCTTTCACTTGGTAATTAAAATGCTAGACACAGAGTGGACCTAATTGTTAGATCACCTCATTGCTAAGCTGCAAGTTCAATATTTCTAATGAATTATAAACTATAGAATAGTTCAAACTGAGAAAATAGAACATTACAAGTGGTAAAGTATAGCAAGCATTAAAAATAACATACGTGCTGAGACTAAACAGGGAGAATGTTATTATATAAGAATTTCCATAATTATCATCATCATCAAAAAGCACTTAAGGGCCCACCTTCATCTGGAAAGATTTAGAAAGTCAACAAAGCAAATTAGATGATATGCTGCATTCTGTATTAAAATGTATGTTTATGTATTTTATAAATAAATAATTTAGAATTTACATTTAGAATATTAAGAAAATAAGTATTCATATTATCTGAGTTTTAATGTAGCACATAGAGATTACACAGAATTCTGTACCTTGGAAGTTTCAGCAATAACACAGAACGATAACAGAAGTTTAAACATTACTACCAAAAGAGTAATTTAATATGCTCTATTTTAGAATAAATTCTTCATATAATTTACTAAATCCATCATTCTCAATACTTTTTCATGGGGCTCTCAGTTTTAGTTAAAATGTACAAAAAAACCCCATAATTTGATAAGACTTTTTTTGTTAATGTACATTCATAACACATTTATTCATAGTATCTTTACTAATTCATTCATTACTCATTTACACATAAATTTCTTCATATTCCAATTACTTGCTTAATATCTGTCTGTCTGTCTATCTATCTATCTATCTATCTATCTATCTATCTATCTATCTATCTATCTATCTCTCAGTAAAGCATGAATCAAGAAAATGGGAGTAAGTACAGCAATCATAGATATTCTATTCTAAGTGAAGAAGAAACCTGTTAAGTTAGGAAGTAAATACATAAATTTTAGACAAGCAAAATTGAGGCTCAAAAATTGCAGACTACTACTTAAAGTGAAGTAACTATTTGTGGGTATCAGAAAAAGGCATAAAACAATACTCTAAGAAACAAAACATCTAATTTAACCATTTGGATTTATAAAAATAAATAAATAAATAAATAAATATTGTCCAAATAGAGAACTGAAAGTAAAAAGTTTAAGGGGAAACTTGCAAGAGTCCACTATAGTAGACCTTAGGGAATAAGTCAAGAATGAAAATATATTAAGCAATAAACATAAGGACTTGAGATTTGATTGAAAATGTAGTAAGAGGTCTTTGTGAACATATTTATTCTCAACATTTAGGAAAGACTGATATCTGTGAGTTGAAGACTAGTCTGCTCTATATAGTGAAGTCAAGGCAAGCCAGGACTACGTAGTAAGACTCTGCCTTAGAAAACAATAACAAAAACAAATCATAAGAGAATTTCTAAGCAACAGGATGTGATTTTTACAATGTAAACATTTTAAGTTTTATATATCAATATTTATATATGTATAAACATATACAATTATAAAAACACAATGATTTTGAAAATAAATACATCTTAGCAACAAAGGGATCATATGTAGAATATTGCCAACATCCTTGCAAACAATCACATCACTTGAAAGTAGCTACATTTGTGACTTCTATCACTCTGGCTGAGATTTGTATATTATGGGGGAAAAAATGAGATTCAGTCTCCTAGTCTTACCATGTAGTAGGCTAGCAGCAACCATGTTATATTTTTTTGCCATCTGCAGATTACTGATGTTACAAGAACACAGTGTAATATAAGGTTCCTTTTTTAGACCCTATTAAATAGAATACTATAATTTTTTGTTTAACTTCTTGCTCAACAGTAATATTCTTGCAAATATTAGTATATTCACAACTTACGTTTTTCCTTGTATCAAATCATGAATAAATCATATTCACTAGAAATATATTACACATAAAGCAGATATAAATATCCTTAGACATATTCACAGGTAAACAGCTTAATTTATTTTGGATATAAAATCTTGGATGGATCACAGGTAGGCAAATGTCCATATCTTTTAGGAAATACTAGCAAATGTTTTTGAAAATAAATTACTAATCTGATACATGACTAGGCAATGTGTATTTCAATCATTCTACACCCTGGTATTATATAATACAAAAGACTTTAAATTTTTTTGTCTTTTAAAGTATCATGATTTTAATATATACTAGTTAGTATAACTTTTCAATACTTAATATATTCAACAATTCTTAAATGCTTATTTTAAATTAATAACTTAATAAGCTTTCAAAAATGGAACCACTCATTAAGCTTCTAGCACAATCAAGAAAGATGGCATTTTCATGATCCAAAGATTCTTTTTTATATTCTATGTGTGTCCTGAGAACTTGAGTGAGGCTGAATTCAGAACCAGTGTACTTATTTGTTTAGTGGAAAAGAATTTAAGATACTATAGCATATCAGTTGTCCTGTGATTGTTATTCACTGTTATTATTCATGTCTACACTGATAATGAGATGTGAACAAGTTGAGAAGAGGAATTAAAATTTTCTCTTTGGAAGAAAAAAGAGGGAGTTTAAAGCCAAAGAAGAATGCTAATGAGAAAGTAGCTGTAATTGTCAAAAAAGGGGGAAAAAGAATAAAAACAAAAACAAAGCCCTTAAAGAGAAAAATCATGACTACAGTGGTAGAATAGGGAAGATATAGAGAAGGCAAAATCCAGTCAAAAGAAAAAACTTAAAAATCCTCTGTTCATTTCAAAGTAGAGTAATTGAAGTGTCTCTTTGTTTGAAAACAACTTTCTGGGAACACAGATGTCATCAAAGCTTTTCTACAAGGGAACCAGTTTTCTTCCTGAACTTGCAGTAGCACTTGACAGCAGCATCCATATGGTAACATGAGAAGCTATTTTGAAGGCATGAAAAATACATGACTGAGGGTATCATAGAGACATATGCCCATGTTCAAAGAGTCACACAGGTTAGATACTTTGACTTTGTCAAAATACTGAGGAGACCCTGAAAAGATACTATATAAAGATATCATAGTAAAGAATAATTTGGACTGGAGATCTTAGGGTGTTGAAGATGCTAGGGCCATGAGAAACTTGCTCACTGGTGAAAGTAACAAGTATGGAATATAACACAAGAAAAAGATTATATGTGCAGCAAGTGGCAAAACTAAGAGATAGGACTTCCATGTGCTTTGGAGCCCAGGTGAATTCAACAAGAACACAAGGGGCCAGATGTGTGGCTGCAGGATTGTTTGCTTGGCATGACCTTGCACTTCTTTGGCCCTATCTTAGCTGTCTAATCATTCATTCCTCCCTTTTAGAAAGGGAATGTTTACTTGTAATGCCATTATATGTTTGAAGTGTTTTTATTTGTGGTTTCGTTTTGTTGATTTTTATGAGCTCACGTGTAATCGATTGATTTAAGATTGAGTAGTATAAGACCCAAACTCAATATGTTTCCTAGACACCTAGAAGCAAAGTCATCATGAAGTTTTTTGTTCTCTCAACTTCAACCTGATAAGCAGATGACCACTGGGTGACCCACCCAGGTGCTTGACTCATTGTGTAAGGGACCAGGAATGTTTGTCAAAAATATCCTGTAACCCTTCTGCCAAAGATGAGCTGAAACTCATCATCCCCATTCTTATGAAGTGTACTCAACTTCCCCTTCTTTGTGGAATGTTAGCCAAAGATAGCCTGTAACCCTTCTGCTGAAGATGAGCTGAAATTAATCATCCCCATTCTTATAATGTTTACTCAGCTTCCCCTTCTTTGTGTTTTTTTTTCTTCAAAACCCCTCTACAGAGGCTGCTAGGGGTCAAACTCCTCTGCCCATGTGTGGTTATGAGCTCAGCCTCAGCTAGCTGACTTCTGAATAAACCTTGTGTGGTATTGCATCAATAAAGGTTTCTCTCGAGTTATTGGGGTGCTGGCTCATCCTGGGACTTAAGCAAGGGTCTCCCCTGTTTCGGGGTTCTTACACTACCAAGTTCTGTTAACAGCTTAGTTTGGAACATTGTCCCCTTGAATTACAGTTGCAGAAACTATATGTACTTACCTTAGAGAGAGAATTCCCCAGGAAGTAGCTTTTCAGGAGCTGGAAACTCTAGCATTCTCAATTTAGGCTCTCTCCTTTCAAAGTATTTGCATTTTCACAAGTTAGTACCTTTGATAGTTGGGTTCTTGACCTCAGGGCATCTTTCCTATTGTTTTAGTGCAGATGGGGGATTTCTTTGTTACAAAAGGAACCTGTTTTCACCTCATACCTTGCCTGTGACTTTAAATTCTCTTGAGCACTTCTTCATGAAAAACTCCGTTTAAAATATTTTCCTTGCCCTCTGTTCTTTTTTCACATAGACATGGAGAAGAGTCATGAGAAATAGCCATACTACATATTGAATTATCGCCTACCTTGAAATTTCTTCTACTAAACATATGAAACCATTAGGTTTAAATTTAGCATTATTTAAGCTCTTAAGAGCAGAATGAAGTTGGATTTATTGCCAAAATATGACAGAAATGGCATAAAGCCCAGTTCCCAACAGAATCCTTATTTTACTCTAAAACATTATAAGCTGGGTCTTCAGAATCCATATTTCTTTTGGTCTTCTTGTATTTCAAAAACTCACTCAAATGTCCCATTGAACTCTGCTGACAGTATTTTATAACCTATATTTCCATACATTTCTCTATTCTTCCTACAGAATAGTTCCAAATGCGCAAGGACCACATGGTCAGGTTTATTACCGCAATCCTTCACTTCCTACAACAATTTTCTATAATGGTTTCTTTTCCTCATTGCTGAAAACAGCAACTGAAGAAAAAGGGGAATATTTTGGCTCATAGTTTCAGAATACATATCATCAAGGAGAGAAAGATAAAGGCAACAAGAGACTAAAGCAGCTAATCACATTGCACCTAAGTCAAGAAACAAATGTATTATAAAATATTCAAGTCACTTTCATAATTTTATTCAGTCTATGACTCTTGCCCATGGAATGATGCCACGCATAATTATGAGGGATTTTTTTTTCATTGCAATGAGAAAGGTAACTAACATAAAACCCAAAAAGTTTATGAGAAATATTTTATATTAATTATTTGTACATGTGTACAAAATTCTATAGTAAATATCTAATTCATGAAATAAAACTAGGACTTAACCAATTTTTTCCTAGAAAGAAAAGTAAATTTTCATTTTTACAATAAACAATCAATATGTTAAATATCCATGTTATAGATACAGTGAATTAAGATGCCAATACTATATTCATACTATAAGGTTTATTGCCTATGATACTTTATTTCAAATAATAAATACTAATAGAAAAACTGTTTTAATGTAGATTACTTTCCAAGTTTAAAAAAAGCATAATAGTATAAAAATAGTTGATTACTCATTGAAATATAATTTATACACAAATGCCTTACATATTAAATGAGTTCTATTTGGTCAATTCAAGCATAGGTAAAGAGCTGGTTTTTATCATTGTGGCAGACACCATGGATACCTTCCAATCCCTTGTATTACTTATTCATGAGATTGGTTTAATAAATGACATCTGCAGCCTTTGGACATTTCAATTTGGCTTTATATGGTAAGACAAATATTTTACCGATAAGTAAGCACCTAAATAAATCTCCTAGAAAACAAATATCATAAATCATGGGAAAGGATCTTTGGGAATAGATGACCAGAATAATGTAAAACTATATATTTAGGCTTACTGAAACTATTTTATTTAAGTAGATGTATAGACACTAGACTAGTTAACAATACAAACCAGTAAAATATAAGTAATAAGAACTTCTGAATTCCCAGCTGATAAAGGAGTATTCTACAAATTAAAGATATGTATACGAATGAATATATGTAATTACTGAGAAGCTGCACAGAAAAAATATTTTCAGCATGCAATGGGATTAAATAGTTTATTGTGTAATACAATTGATAAAACAGATTAAAATTTTAATATTTATTATAATTCATGTGTCCTATAACTAAAGGTCATAAAATGAATGACATAGATTTTAAACAAGAATGATCTTCTATAAGAAACACATGCAAAAGTACATAGGGAACATAGTATGGCTTTATTTTCAACTAAACAAGGATACTTTTTCTTCATTTAGTAATTCAGAAACTATGCGCCTTCTATCTTGCAGCTTTTGACTTCATAGTATTTCATTGATATGCAATCACATGACAAAAGTAGCAGACATTTGAGAAACCATGGCCAGTTGATTCTTGAACCTGGAGTCACAACTTTTGCCCCAAGTTAGATTTTGCCACCTGTCCTCAATAAGCAAATTAAATACCTAATTTAAAAAGAAGAAGAAAGTGATTTATTCCTTGTTGCTACATTGGGAATGTGGATAAAGTGATTCAGAGAACCCTTCTAAGTTTCTTCCCTGGCCTGAAGTGAGATTAAAGTGCACATCTAGGCACCCCTAGGAAAAGTGTCCTCATGCTATTGTCTGGACTTCAGTATCATACTATAAGGTGGTTTAACAAGTTTTTAAAACTCTATGAAGTATAGAAACAAGGTTCCCTCCTGTTGGGATGTTTTCCTACTCCCAGCATGAGATTCCTAGGGAAATCTCCATTTCTTTGGGGTTCATTGTTTCAATAGTCAGATAGCCATATTGGTAAACATAAATATCTTTAGATTATTTTTATTTCTTCCAGGCAGTTTGTAACTTTAGAAACTGTGATCCAGAAATGCCTTATATCTACTCAGTCCTGTGGCCACAAATAACTCCAAGGGATTCTGGAAAATACATTTTAATTTGTACACTATACTTAATGCAGAAGATTGTTTTGTGAAGTTGTGAGTCTTAATCAAAGATACTTTTTCTTGTTATCACTTTGATAGCTTTTTATATATTTATCTTCACACTTAAGAACAATTAAGAGAGATAAAAGAGATAGGCATCCATTCAATGGTTGCTTTTGTCTTCTCACAAGCCTGCCTGAAAATGTCATACTTTGGCCTGGAGACTTACAAGAGAACCAATCTGAAGAAAACTTGGATGAGGAAAGTGTAGTTTTAACACTGGTCCCATTTACTGAGGAGCCAACCACAGAATATCCTACAGAATCAAATGTTTCTTCTTGAACCATAGACCACAAACCACCAGCCTGTTTTCTGGAGAGGCATGAAGGAATCAAACACCCAACAAGAACTATACCAAGCACCTGTCTTCTGCCCAACCTGCTTCCTATTAACGATGTGTCCTGAAACATTCTCCAGGAGTGCTCTAAATTCATGTCAAGGATAGAGACTCTGTCAAGCCCAGGTTGCTCCCCCAAATTCACAAACATGCCTCTGTCTCTTCAGTCTTGCACAAAGGTTTGAGAGAGATGCATCTTGGGCTTGTCTTTAGGATGTGTAGCCTAGGTTGATATCAAATTCTTGATCTTGCCTCTGCTTCTCATAGCACCAGATTTAAAGTTGTGCCACTATACCCAGATTGTTGGCGTGTACCAGTGATGTATTGCTAGGATTAAGCCAAGTCTCCCATAGCTCTGAGTGGCTTCAAACTTTACTTGCAGCTAAGGATAACTTGGAATGTCTGAGCCCCCTTTCCACTAACCTAGTGCTGGCATGGGTAGTATGTACCACCATTTCACTTTTTATGAAATGTTCCTAAGGTTTTTTGTAAGCTACTCAAGCACTTGACATATTGGGCTATATCCCCAGCCTAGCATCTTCTGTTCTTTTTTTTTTTTTTTTTTTGAGATGACCAAGGTTGAACTCAGATTACTGCTGTAGCCCAGGCTAACCTTGGAAGTAATTCTACCTCAGTCCCCTCAGTGCTCTCATACAGAGTAACATGCACAGAGAGCACAGGGGTGAACAAAATCTGCAAGACTGTAATCCCAGAACATCGGAGGTAAAAAGGGGAGCACAAGGCCAGCCTTATGTATGGCAAGTGACAAGTTGAGGCCAGATTGGATTACATAGTAATCTTAGGATTTTGTTGCTAGTCTGTGCCTCAACAACAACAAAAACAAAAGAATGGAGACAGGAACCAAAGAAAGAAAAGAGGAGGAGGAATTCAAAAATCATTTGAGGGACTGGAGAGATGGCCCACAGCTTAAAACACTGGCTGTTCTTTCAGAGGTCTTGAGTTCAATACCCAGCAACCACATGGTAGCTTACAACCAGATCTTGTCTCCTCTTCTGGCCTGCAGGAATACATGCAAGCAGAATGCTGTCTACATAAGAAACCTTTTCTTTAAAAAGTTATTTTAACATTTGAAATGGAGGTAGGAGGCCATAGTTATCCAAGGTTCAGTCTGCCTCTGAGTTTAGAATTGTAGTGCAGAAACCTGTCTTCTTCCCCTTGCCATTTGAAATATTGTTACATTGTTAACCTTTGCAGATCTTTCAGTACAATGGATTCCTCTTCCCTCAATCTTGCCTTGATTCTTGTCAACATTCTCCATTCCTCCCTTTCTCTCTCCCTCACTCTCTCTCTCAAAATCAGGAACCTGTGACAGCATTGGTTATACCAGATAATCTAAGGTCATTTTTCAATTTCGAGAGCTTCAATTTGCTGAGCATCGTGGCACATGCTTTTAATCTCAGAACTTGGGGATCAGAGGCATGTATATCTCTAAGTTATAGGGCCATCCTGGTCTATAGAGTTAATTTTAGAACAGCCTGTGCTACAGAGAAACCCTGCTTGGAAAAACAAAACAAAACAAAAATCAAGAGCTTTATTTTAATCAGATCTTCCATGTCTCTTTTGCCATTTAAACTATTTCCTTCTCAGGATCCAAAGAACAATTTGGAGGAAAATATATCTTATGATAACAAAATCAAAGAAAGAACGATTAAGATCTAATTTACACATAACATCTGCCCATATCATAGTTACAGATATTAATATGGTGATGAATCAGGATGACTAAAACCATCTTGAAGAGGAATAGTTTTATTTGGCTTAATCTTTTGTATCACTTTTCATCACTGAAGGAAGTCACAACAGGACCTCAAGCAGGGCAGGAACCTGAAGTCAGGAACTGATATGTAGGCCATGGGGAAGGCTGCTTTCAGCTTGCTTTCTTATATAACCCAGGACTGACAGCCCATGAATGACCTCATCATCAAGGGACCAGGTCCTCCACCATCAATCTTTCTTTGAGAAAAGGGCATATATATGGTTCTTATGGTGGAATGTTCGCAGTTGAGGTTCCATCCTTTCAGATGACTCAATCTTGTGCCAATTTGCCATAAAACTAGCCAGTATGACCTCTATTCCAAAGCCCGGGAATCAGAGATGAATCATCTCTGTTAAATTGGGATTGATGGAGGCAACATGAAAATAAAAGAAAGAATATATGCCTTTCTCTTGCAGAAATCCTACAGACAGATTATAGGAGATATAAGGAAGTGATTATTTCCTATTTTATGCATCCACCCTATGTGAAACAAATACCCGATTCATGGGCAATTCAGAAAAGAATTATCTGCCAATACTGGAAAGATTTGGCAACAGCAACATTGAAAGCTGGTCCTCAATTACAATAGTGAACATGGTGAAAAGAGGAAGCTAGGGCCATAGAACAAAGAACTAAAAATATTATGTGGGTTCAAGTTCTGCCCTGCCACTGGGCACGTAGTTTGGGGAAGTGAAATGAGGGAGCTTGACTGCACTTATCACAATCCACTGGTTTTGAAGCTAGACTTCAGGGAAGTACCAAAACACTCAGTCCAAGATGTGTGATGCACAGCTTGGGGGTCCCCTGACATCCAGGCCTCCAGTAGCCACTGGAGAATGGAACAGAGAAGTCGGGAATGAAGTGTTGGGGGTCCACTGGCCTGTAACAAGGCCAGGAACATTGGGGTCCTGTGTGCTGAGTTCTGCATCTAGTCCAAGGCCAGGGCTGAGAACTCTGGCTTAGCTCATCAGTTTTTTAGAAGCACAGAGAGGCCTTATACAGGAGACTTAGAGAGCAGCTCTGTAGATGAAGGCCTTCTACATGCTCCCCATGGTGGTTTTGATGGAAGAGACAGACTTTGGTTCCAAACTGTTTATTTGTTGTTCATTGTGAAAAATAGATGCATACCAACTTCTCAGAGCTGGCCAGAGATTAAATACCTTTTTCATGGAGGAATGTCTGGAAAAGAGTGTTTATTCGCTTAAACCTTCAGGGCCTTTAGGTGTCTCCTTAGTGTGAAAATCTCTGTTCTGAGCCACATGACCATAGGTCACACTTCCTTATTTGGGAAGTATGGCACATATTCCAGGCTGGGAAACTGGCAAGGAGCAGGGAGCAGGGAGCAGGGAGCAGGGAGCAGGGAGCAGGGAGAAGGGAACAGGGAGCAGGGAGCCTCCTACCATGTGTAGTGTGTATGTCAGTTTCCAGAGACTCAGATTCAGTCTACCTTATCAAGTTTCCTGGCAAGGTCCATTTTTCTATACTATTTCTACTTCCCAAGATTAGTTGCTAGGTAAAGGTCAATATGCTAAGTTATAAATGCAACTTGAATTTAATGATCACATATTGGCACTATGTAATTTTATCAGCTTTAAATGCTTAGGATAAGATTGAAGAATCAGGAAAGAGATCTGAGCCATTTTCTAAAATGGCCCAAAAGAAGCCTTCAATGATGTTTTGCAAAGATTGGCTTCAGATTTAACTTCTAGTCAGAAGTCAGAAAATAATAATTGAATCTTTGGCTTTTGAAAATGCTAACTCAGAATGCAAAGAGGCTGATTAGACCTTTAAAGTAAAGATCATCACTAATAGATGAATAGATTAGAAATATGGCTGATATTTTAATTCTTGTTTTTGATGATACACTGATTGAAGAAGTATTTCCTGAGAAAAATCAAAATAAACAAATGTTTGCTTGTGGTAAGCAAGGTTATTTGAAAATGGATTTTTGGCATGGTGTTTCTAGAAAAAAAATTTTTTTTCTAAAGATAATCCAAAAGGTATATACAGAAATTATGGAAAAGTCTGGAAGTGGACTAATGAATACAGGTCAACAAGGGATAGGCAAGGTAAACATTTGCCAACAGGAAATGACCTAGGAAACCTTTTGTGGGCCCCGATTTCAAATTCAATCATTCCCTGTCAGCAATGAAGAAACTCATCCATAGAGGAATTAAAAGATTTAATGCCTATTGCTAAAAAAAACAACACTGCATTGGATGTAATTAAGACAGAACACCTACAGTAGATAAAACAAAAAATTTAAGAGAGACCAGAAAACAAATATTTTGGCAAACTGCTATAAATTATCAGAGACCAAACCTAAAAATACAAATAAATGTCATTGTAATAGAAGGTTTAGAAGCAATTGTAAGAAAAATGTCATCAAAATTTTGACATCAAGATCAGCCTCTTCAGGAGGTAAATATTCAGCTTCTAGTGATCAGAACTTAATCTCAGGTAAAAGTAAAGTGGGTTCGGTGTATAAGGCCAGAAGGAGAAATAGTAAAATGAAATTTATATGTGACTAACATAACATTGAATTTATGGAGACATGATTTTTTTATTGCACTAGAAAACACATATTAGCATTATCCAATCTTTGAATTAAACCATAAAATGAGGTAGTCTTTTGAGAAAATGTTAAAAGTTATTATCAAGAATAGTAGCAGATCATTCAGGTTGTATATAAAAAATGAACAACAGCTGCAGAAAGACGTTCAATAGTAGAAAAACACTGCTGAATTAAATCACCCTGAATATTATAAAGATTTATTAACCTCAAATTGGAAGACATTTTGTATTTGTTCCGTAGGAAAGGAGAAACTGTGGATACCATCAAAATTTATAAAGATTAGCTCTGAACAGGAGAGACATCTTGAATAAGGAGAGTTGATTGCTTGATCATTCAGTTCAAACTAACTTATAAAGACTAACAAATACCTTTCATCTGATCAGACATGAAAAAATAAAAATATAAAAAATAATTATATTAAGCCAGGCGTGTTGGCACATGCATTTAATCCCAGCACTTGGGAGGCAGAGAGAGGCAGATTTCTGAGTTTGAGGCCAGCCTGGTCTACAAAGTGAGTTCCAGGACAGCTGGGCTACACAGAGAAATCCTGTCTCAAAAAGACAAAAAAAAATTATATTTTTGAATGAAAGCTTACCAAAGTCGTATTTGCCTTTTTAGCATGAAAGGGAAAATGGGATTTCTTAAACCACATGTTGTATTTCCTTGTTAGAATGTTAGACTATAAATTGCCACATGGCCCATTCTTTGACATAAGTTTTTGAGTTTATTCTTAAATAAGAAAAACATTTTTGTTGTTTGGTATTTAAAACAACGTTAAGAAATTTAAAATATTTTAAGTAAATTAAAACGGTTAACTACAGTTCAAATTCGTTTTCTAAATCTCTAAGAGTTAGAGTGATTTGCAGGTAAGGTACAATATTTGATTAGGGCAATTGTAGCCATTGCTTTTAAGTCCAGCAGAAACCAGGCAGATTTCTATAAGGTAGTTATTTTCTAAATTTAAGAGTTACCGGTGAACAAGGTAGTGGTGTGGCATGCCTTTAATACCACCAACTGGGACAACATTCAGATATAGCTCCTAATGGAGATGTTTATACACTAGAGTAATCACATAGCTTATTTAAGGAATCCTTATCTGGCTAGTGATTCTGCATACCTTTATTTCCAGCACTTGGGAGGCAGAGGCAGGCAAAAAATTCCTTTGTCATCCAAAATAATAAATGCTTAAATCTTGAATGCGTAAAGAGAAAGGGGACTACTATATGTATATGTATCCATTGAGGTTTATTTAGTTTCAAATTTTCAGAAGATTTTTTCTTCAATTAAAAACTTTTCTCTGTTGCCAAAACACATTTTGCCCTAGGAACAATATAATCTGCCAAAAATATAATCCCCAAGACCTAGGTTTGGGGCAGAGTTTTGTTTTTATTTTTCCAGGATAATGAAAGCATGCAACTAAGAAATCTACAAACCACTGGAAAAGTGAAATATCTGAAGAAAAAGAGTGGATCATCAAAAAAAAATGTATCCAAGAAAAAGTATAAATTGACCAAACGTAACCATTTAGGTCTCCAAGAAGAAGCACTGCAGTGATAAATTCACCTGGAGTGTGCTGATGCTGCCAGTGGGAAAAAATGCCCCATACTTCTGCTGCCAGGTTCTTTGCAAACAGTGAGCACCTTTAGGTGGACTGCTGTCTTCTACCTAGACAGGATGGCCACTACACATACAAATACTGCCTAAATATCAGCTTCAGACTACAAACTACTCAGGACATTCAAATTGATGAGCTCTTGGGAGAACAGCATACATATTTTAGGAAATATACTTAATCTAAAGACTGCCAAATACAACCAAGCTAGACATTGTAGAAAGCTTGGCAGAAATAGTTTCATTGTTTTAAATAGTTTTACTGTGTTAGAGGTAAAAATCTTTCCTGTTTACTTAGATAAAAAAGTGAGATATAGGAATAGTAAGAACAAAGTGTAGATTATTAACTCTACCTGTTTTAAAAATTATTTTATTAGATATTTTATTTATTTACATTTCAAATGTTATCCCCTTTCCTCTTTCCACTCAAAAAGTGCCCTATCCCATCCCCCCTCCTCCTGCTCACCAACCTACCCAATTCCCTGTCCTGGCATTCTCCTATACCAGGGCATCATGCCTTCAAAGGACCAAGGGCCTCTCCTCCCATTGTTGTCCAACAAGACCATCCTCTGCTACATATGTGAATGGAGCCATGGGTCTCTCCATGTGTACTCTTTGGTTGGTGGTTTAGTCCCTGGGGGTTCTGGTTGGTTCATATTGTTGTTCCTTCTATGGGTCTGCAAGCCCCTTCAGCTCCTTCAGTCCTTTCTCTAGCTCCTCCTTTGGGAAGCCTGTCCTCAGTTGAATGATGGGCTGAAAGCATCAACCTCTGTGTTTGTTAAGCACTGGCAGAGTCTCTCAGTTGACAGCTATATCAGGCTCCTGTCAGCAAGCACTTGTTGCCATCCACAATAGTGTCTAGGTTTGGTAAAAGTTTATGGGGTAGATCCACAGGTGGGTCAGTCACTGGATGACCTTTCCTTCAGTCAATATGACAAAATAGCAACCAACAGATTGGGAAAAGATCTTTAACAATCCTACATCTGATAAATAAATTTTCTAATCTGAAGAAGGACATGCTTACCAAGGTACAAGAAGCAAACAGAACCCCGAAAAGACTGAACTATAGCATTTAATTATCCAAAACCCCACTAAACATACACAACAAAGAACAATTATTAAAACCTGCAAAAGAAAGAGAACAAATAATATATAAAGACATACATATTAGAATAACACCTGACTTATCAGAGGAGAATAAAATCAGGAAGGGCATGGAGAGATGTTCTATCACTTCTAAGAGACCAGAGGTGCCAGTCCCAACTATTACATTAAATATTATATTTTTCATTCCCCACTTCTAATTGTTAGTAGTTTTAATCCTAGAACTAGACACTATCATCTACCTGACACACTTGATCCTTTAGGGCATGGTACTGTTGTCTCAAAACTAAAAGCTGCACTGCACTAATTCTTGTTCTAATAAAGGTGACTAGCCTATTTATAATACACATGGACCTATAATTAAAAGCAGAAGCAAAATCAAAAGGGGTCCCATAACGGTAGAAAGTAGGGTGGCCAAGAATACAAGATAATGCTGTCTTTTTTCCACTGGATAGTTTTAGCTCCCATGTCAAAGATCAAGTGACCATAGGTGTTTGGATTCATTTCTGAGTCATAAATTCTATTCCATTGATCTATGTGTCTGTTGCTGTACCAGTACCATGCAGTTTTTATCACAATTGCTCTGTAGTACAGCTTAATGTCAGGCATGGTGATTCCCCGCAAGGTTCTTTTATTGTTGAAAATAATTTTTGCTATCCTAGGTGTTTTATTATTCCAGATGAATTTGCAAATTGCCCTTTCTATCTCAGTGAAGAATTGAGTTGGAATTTTGATGGGGATTGCGTTGAATTTGTAGATTGCTTTCGGCAGGATAGCCATTTTGACTATATTAATCCTGCCAATCCATGAGCATGGAAGATCTTTCCATCTTCTGAGATCTTCTTCAATTTCTTTCTTCAGAGACTTGAAGTTCTTGTCATACGGATCTTTCACTTCCTTAGTTAGAGTCACACCAAGGTATTTTATAGTATTTGTGACTATTGTGAAGGTTGTTGTTTCCCTAATTTCTTTCTTAGCCTTTTTATCCTTTGTGTAGAGAAAGGCCATTGATTTGTTTGACTTAATTTTATATCCAGCTACTGCACTGAAGCTGTTTATCAGGTTTAGGAATTCTCTGGTGGAATTTTTGGGGTCCCAGATATATACTATCATATCATCTGTAAACAGTGATATTTCACATTCTTCCTTTCCAATTTGTATCCCCTTGACCTCCTTTTGTTGTCGAATTGCTCTGGCTAGGACTTCAAGTACTATATTGAATAGGTAGGGTGAAAGTGGGCAGCCTTGTCTAGTCCCTGATTAAAGACAGCATTTTCAACAAATGGTGGTGGCACAACTGGCTGTTAGCATGTAAAAGAATGCGAATTGATCCATTCTAATCTCCTTGTACAAAGCTTATATCTAAGTGGATCAAAGACCTCCACATAAAACCAAAGACAATGAAATTTATAGAGGAGAAAGTGGGAAAAACCCTCGAAGATATGGGCACAGGGGAAAGATTCCTAAACAGAACAGCAATGGCTTGTGAGGTCAGATCAAGAATTGACAAATGGGACCTTATAAAATTGCAAAGCTTCTGTAAGGCAAAAGACACAGTCAGCAAGACAAAAAGGCCACCAACAGATTGGAAAGGATTTTTACCAATCCAAAATCTGATAGGGGACTAATATCCAACATCTACAAAGAGCTAAAAAAGCTGGACTCCAGAAAAACGAATAACCCCATTAAAAATGGGGTACAGAGCTAAACAAAGAATTCTCAAGTGAGGAATTCCAAATGGCTGAGAAACATCTGAAAAAATGTGCAACATCCTTAATCATCAGGGAAATGCAAATCAAAACAACACTGAGATTCCACCTCACACCAGTCAGAATGGCTAAGATAAAAAATTCAGGTGACAGCAGATGGTGGCGAGGATGTGGAGAAAGAGGAACACTCCTCCATTTCTGGTGGGATTGCAAGCTTGTACAACCACTCTGGAAGACAGTCTGGCATTTTCTCAGAAAATTGGACATAGTACTACTGAAAGATCCTGCAATACCTCTCCTGGGCATATACCCAGAAGATGTTCCAACTGATAAAAGGACACATGTTCCACTATGTTCATAGCAGCCTTATTTATAATAGCCAGAAGCTGGAAAGAACCCAGATGTCCCTCAACAGAGGAATGGATACATAAAATGTGGTACAATTACACAATGGAGTATTATTCTGCTATTAAAAAAATGAATTTATGAAATTCTTGGGCAAATGGAAGTATCTGGCGGATATAATCCTTAGTGAGGTAACCCAATCACAAAAGAAGTCATTGGATATGTGCTCACTGATAAATGGATATTAGCCCAGAAACTTAGAATACCCAAGATACAATTTGCAAAACACAAGAAAATCAAGAAGGAAGACCATTGTTTGGATACTTCATTCCTCCTTTGAATAGGAAACAAAATACCCATGAAAGGAGTTACAGAGACAAAGTTTAGAGCTAAGACAAAAGGATCGACCATACAGAGACTACCCCACCAGGGGGTATCCATCCCATAACCAGTCACTAAACTCAGACACTATTGCATAGGACAGCAAGGGTCTACTTAAGGGACCTTGATAAAGCTGTCTTGTACAGAAGTGGATGCTCACAGTCATCTATATGATGGAACACAGGCCCACAATGGAGAAGCTAGAGATAGAACCCCAGGAGCTGAAGGGGTCTGCAACCCTAGAAGAGGAACAACAATATGAACTAACCAGAACCCCCAGAACTCGTGTCTCTAGCTCCACATGTAGCAGAAGATGGTCTAGTCGGCCATCATTGGGAGAAGAGGCCCCTTGGTATTGCAATCTTTATATACCCCAATACAGGGGAACGTGAGAGCCAAGAAGTGGGAGTGGGTGGGCAGGGGAGCAGGGCCGGGGAGGGGGAGGGAACTTTCGGGGATAGCATTTGAAATGTAAATTAAGAAAATATCTAATAAAAATATTGAAATAAAAGAAATATGACATAAGGGAAACAACAACAACAAAAAATAATACAATATAAGAGCCTTTCCACTGAGTCTCAAGGTTCCCTGCATGGTGGTGTCTAATGTAGACCGAATCTCTTACTTGGAAGCAATGTGGGACATGCAAGTCTCCTTCTCTTGAGTAGGCCTTCTGGATCTGCTTCCATGCTTGCTGTTTCACCTACTTGAGTGCCTTGAGCCTAGAGAACAAAGGCTGGGAAAGCAGCATGTCAGCACTATGTACAGAGGCTACTTTTACCAGTGGAGGCCCTCCCTGCACTAGAGTAATACATAGGAGGTCAGTCCAAACTGTCCAAGGGTGTTTCTAACCCTGAAGATCACAAAGGGTAGGAGAGCTATCCAATCATTAGTGCCAGTCTCTGTGGTCAATTTGGTAAAGGTCTCTTTAATGGTTCTATTCATCCTCTCTACCTGTCCTGAGCGTTGGGGCCTGAATGTACAATGTAATTTCTAATAAATCCCCAATATCTTGGCCAGTCCCTGACTTACCTGGGCAACAAAAGCAGGGCCATTGTCTGACCCTATTACACTAGGCACAGGCAGAAAGTTAACACTCTGGACTGTCTGCTTGGTGATCTGGTCAGCTATCTGATTTCTTTTTGAGATGAAATCTTTGGTCTTCTGGTGTCCAAGGCTATGTATAATGGTTAGTCTTTGGGGCAGATATAAGGCTTCTAGCAAACTTAGAATTTCTTCTTTGTGTTTTTGACTTACTTTTCTGCTGAAGTGAGCAGCCTCTTCTGTTTATAGATAGCCGCATGCACATGTGCAGCCACAAAAGCATACCTGCTTCCCCTCTGCCATTCATAGAGCTTGTATCAAAACCACAAGTCTGGCTTTCTGGACCGACGTCCCTTCAGGGAGGCTGCTGGCCCAGATCACTTGCTTCCCGTCCACTACTGCTGCCCCCGCCTTCTGCTTACCTTCAACCACAAAGCCACTGCCATCTCTGTACCAGCTCAGACTCCCAGACCAAAGCTGATCCTTCAGATCATTTTGAGTACCATTTTTTTTTCTGTCAGAAGGTTAGCCCAGTGATGAGTATGTGAAGAGTCATCAGTCCAGGGCAGTAGAGTAGCCGGATTGAGGACCGGGGGGAGGGGGGGGAATCACCTGTTCAGTCAACAAAAGTCTGTTATAATATGTCATATGAGAGTTGGTCATCCATCAGTCAGGGGGTTGTTGGGTAATGCTTTCAAGAACATGAGGTGCCATTACAGTTATTTGCTGTCCCAGAGTGAACTTATTAGCATCCTTGACAAGCAGAGCTACAGCAGCTATAGCTTTCAGGCAAGAAAACCACTCGATGGCAACAGGGTTTAACTTCTTGGATAGGTATGCCACTGGCTTTTTTCAAGGTCCCAAATTCTGAGTACATACTCCTCCAGCGACCCCTGCTCTCTCATGCACATAAAGAGTTAAAGGCTTGGTTAGATCAGGCAAGGCCAAGGCTGGGGTCATCAGTAGGGCCTTTTTAATTTCTTCAAAGGCTTTCTGGTGATATGAGGTCCCTTCCTTGATTAGGGGGTACAACGGGGCAGCTAAGGTTGCAAACCCAGGTATCCAGAGCCCGCAGAAGCAAGTGGTGCCCAAGAATTCTCTTACTTGCCTTGGTATAGTTGGGATGGGGATCTGAGTTACAGTCTCTTTTCTGGCTTCCTTTAGCTACCGCTTCTCGTCTCAAAGGGTTTATCCCAAATAAGTAACATCAATATGACATAGCTGAGCCTTTTTTTCTTTGCAATAAGCACATTGGTCTTTATCCAAGGGGCACCTCTCTCTGTCCACCATTACTCATCCTTGGTTTTCTGTTGCCTAGGTTCCCTGTCTAGGTCCTGTCTTTTCTTTCTCTCCTACCACAATGGCCAAAATTCTAGTCAAATTTCTCTTTTGCCTATGATCCCTCCTGTCTTCTCTTTCTTTTGCCTCCCACCTCTCTCTCTTTCTCTTTTTCTTCTCTTCATCAGTCTCCCGCTTATGAAACACTTTCCCTGCCTCTTTCACTAGATCATGTAACTCAGCCTCCTGTAACCCTTCCAATCTCTGAAGTTTCTTTCTGATATCTGGGACTGACTGCCTTATAAAGGTCAGGGCCACTGAGGCCTTCTGGGCTTCTGAGGTAGGATCAAAGGGAGTGAACCACCTGAAGGGTTCCATAAGCCTTTCAAGGAACACCAAGGGAGGTTCAGTCTGCCCCTGCATTACTTCTCTTACCTTAGCCAAATTAGTGGGCTGCTTGAGGTGCCTCGTAGACCAGAGCCTGGCGATAGATTTTCAAGCTCACCCTACCTTCAGCCATGCTATAGTCCCAACTGGGGTGAGTCAAAGGGAATCCCATGTCGATCTCATTTTGTAGCTGTGTAGGCTGCCCGTGGACTCCTGGGATATTTTTTCTAGCCTCTAATAGAATTCACTCTCACTCCTCGGTTGTGAAGAGTGTCTACAACAGCTGCTGACAATCATCTCATGTAGGCTGATGAGAGAACATAAGGGACTCCACCAACCCTGCCAGGCTAGCAGGATTTTCTGTAAGAGGAAGGTGATTAGTTTTCCAGTATAAATATCAGCAGAGGAAAATGACCAGTACTGAAGGGGTTAGAGGTTGGGCAGGTCCACCAGAGTCTGTCTGGACTCTGCATTCTCTGGCTTTGTTTACCAGCAGTGGGTCTGACACCCACCACCCTGAAGGGTTCAGGATTTCCCAGTGGCAGGGGTTGAGGCTGTGGATAAAGGTTATGGGATCTAGTCCTAACTTCAATCCAATGGTTAAGAGTCAAACTAAGGGGGGTCATTACCTTCTGTTCCCTGATAAAATTGTAGACAAAGACACACAAGACAAAACCACACAAAACAGAAACCAACAGATCCAGATACATGTGACCTTTCTGTGTCCTCCACAAGCAGGCAAAAGAATCAGATGGTTGAGGAGGGGCATGCTTCTGCTTCAACCACAGAACTTGATCCTCTGACCAATCTCAGGAGACTACCAGACACCCCTGGCTCTCCCCACTTCCCAGGGAATCCCCCAGGGTGGCAGCCTGTTATCCTCCTAGCACGTCTGCTGATAACAGTCCTCTGGTCCTTATGGCCCCAAAGGACAGCTACAAATAGAAAGCACACATTTCAGAAAACCTCATTGTCTACAAACAGCGTCGTGTGCTTCCACCGGGATGAACAAAACCAGAGAAACCAAACTCAGGCAGATTAGGATCCAACTCAGGCTGATCAGAATCTAAACACTGGCTGTGCCATGCTTCAGAAACAAAAGACAAAACTCCAACACAACAAGCATGCTTTCATTTCAGAAAACAAACACTCAGAACAGAGACACCAGCCAGCCGGCATGCACACATTCCAGAGGGGATGTCCTTACATACAAGTTGGTTCTCGGGTATAAGGGGTGATCACGTTTCCTGGCGAATGTACCAAATGAAAGACCCACAAAGTGAGGACTCCCACACATTCTGACTCTGGAGAGGCAACACCCCAAATCACTCACAAGAAAAGCCTTGATGCAAACTACAAGAAGACTTTTTATTCCAGGCATGCTCTGGGACCCACAGTCATACACCATGCAGGGTAGAGGACTGTGGAACCCGGAGTAGCTGGGGAAGGGGGTATTTAAAGAAAAGAAAAGAAAAGAAAAGAAAAGAAAAGAAAAGAAAAGAAAAGAAAAGAAAAGAAAACCCCCCCAAAAAAAACACAACTCAAGGCGGTAGGGATGGCGTTATTGGAAAATACCAGAAATACCAGTTAAGAGTCATGAGTAAGTAGAAAGTCACGAGGACTAATACCTGGTAATTGTGTGGTTATTTCTCAAGACAGTTTTTATGAACCTCTAACATTAGCACATTTGCATAGTGGGTTCCAGGAACCGTCAGGATGACTTTTTTTTTTTTTTTTGCTGTTGTTGTTATGTTGTTTTGTTTTGAACAAACACTCCCTGAACCCTGGAAGCAGGTGGGTGGAGGAAGGTTGCTATCTGTTTTATGATTAGCATGCCTTGGAGCATTGAGTCACAAAGGTCATATTCACAAGCCTGGGTCTAAAGGCCTAGTCTTTTTGTTTTTATGTTAGACTTTTTCAATATCCAGAAAATTTCCCAGTCACAATAGATGAAGGGAAGAAAAAGAGGCATGACACAATGAAGTCAAATATAAGCACTATCTAATCTATAAATCCAATTCTACAGAAGGGAAGTAGAAGGAAAACTTTACCCTGAAGTAGTTAACCATATGCAGGAGGACAAAAGGAATTAATAATCTCTGACCAGTAAATTTAAAGATGGGCAAAACACACATTACAACAAACTAAGTAGAATCATTAAATACTGCTCATTCGTAACTCTCAATATCAGTGCCCCCCCCCCAAAAAAAAACACACACACACAAAAAACAAAAAACAAAAAACAAATACAGATTAACAAGATTGGATACAAAATGAGGAACCATTCTGTTGTGGATAACCCTGGGGCTAATTATATTTGATGTTAATTCCATTCTCCTGTGAGTGGTTGCAAACAAGGAATGAGTCAATACTCAGGTGATTTCCTGTAAACTTGCTTCCAACCTTAATTTGTAAAATAAAGGAGAGCTGATGATTGGGCAGATAAAAGGGAAGGTGGAGCAGAAGGTGAGGAGAGAGAAGGAGAAAATGGAAGAGGGAGAGTATGTAGAGGAGGAGGAAGAAGAAGAAGAAAAGCAGAGCAGAAGCATATGGCCTGGAGAAATCCAAGTTCTAAGGGGTCTCATAGATTTGGAAGATAGTAGTGTAGCAGTAGATCTGCCCAATCAAGGCACACATTCATTCATATTAATTGAGTCCTGTTTTCGTTGTCGAGGCATATTTGGGTTGGAGATTTACTGCAACACCATTCTTCATCTACATTCAAGAAACACAGCTTAACATCAAGGTGGACATCACTTCTGGGTAAAAGGATGACAAAGATACTCCCAAAAAGCAAACTGGAATACCCATATTACTATCTCACAAAATAGACTTCAAAACAAAACTAATCGGGAGAGATAGGGAGGGATACTATATACTCATCAGAGGAAAAATCCATGAAGAGGATTCTGGAATTCTAACCATCTGTTAATCAAACACAGAGGAATCCATGTTCATAGATGAAACACTACTACAGCTTAAATCACATATTAACTGTCTCACAGCAGTAGCAACTTCACTGCCCAAACTCAGCAATAGATAGCACATCTAGACACAAACTATACATAGAAATGGAGTGAAATGATGTAATAAATCCAATGAACATAACAGATATTTTGGAACATTTTACCTAAACACAAAAGAATATATCTTCTTTTCAGTATTTCATTAAAGTTTCTTGAAAACTGACCACGTGTTTGGACATGAAGCAAGTCTTAACAGATACAAGAAAATTGGCATAACTCCTTGACTTCTGTCTGACACCCATGGATTAAATTTGGATATAAACAACTACAAGAACAGCAGAATGCTTACAAACTGGTAGAAATTGAGTACATCACTACTGGCTCAAAAAAAAAAAAAAAATGGGTCAATATATTATCATCAAGGTGAGAGTATGGCAGCATCCAGGCAGGCATGGTACAGGCTGAGTTGAAAGTTCTACATCTTCATCTCAAGGCTGCTAGTGGAAGACTGGTTTCCTGATAGCTAGGATGAAGGTCTTAAATCCCATACCTATAGTGACACACCTATTCCAACAAGGCCACATAGCACCTAATAGCACCATCACTCCCTGAGCCAAGCATATACAAACCATCACAGTTTTGCTCTTTTATTCTTGAGGTGTTTCATTATGTTACTAATATGTTAATAATATCTCCAATTATTTTTTAATGTTGGCATTTATTGGTATGAACTTGCCTCTTAGAACTACTTTTATTGTGTCTCATATGCTTAGATGTGTGTGGCTTTATTTTTATTCAAGTCTAAATAGTTTTTCATTTCTTTCTTAATTTCTGTCTTGACCCATTTCTTAGCCAGTTAGTGCTTTACTCAGTTTCTATCAGTTTGTAAGCATTCTATTGTTCCTGCAGTTGTTGGTTGTTGATATCCAGCTTTAATCCATGGTGGTCAGACAGAATATAAGGAGTTATTTCAATTTTCTTCTATCTGTTGAGACTTGCTTTGTGTCCAAATATGTGGTCAGTTTTGAAGAAACTTTAATGAAATACTGAGAAGAAGGCATGGTGTGTGTTTGTGTGTGTGTGTGTGTGTGTTTGGGTGATATGTTCTATAATATCTGTTAGGTTCATTGGGTTTATTACATCATTTTACATCAAAACTTGTAGTCCACCAAATTGGAAAAACTAAAAGAAATGGATCACTAACTCTTACCAAATTTAAATCAAGATCAGACAGTCAATTTAAACAGATCTGTAATTCCTGATGAAATAGAAACTGTATTTAAAATCTCACAACAAAAATTAGCACAGCACCAGATGTTTTTATTAGAGAATTCTATTAGATATCCAACAAAGAATTACATAAATATTCCTCAAATTATTTAACAAAATAGAAACAGAAGGAACTTTGCCCAATTCATTTTAAGAGGTCACAGTTACTTTGATACCTGAACCACATAAAGACCCAACAAAGATAAAAAGTTACAGATCAGTTTCTCTTATGAACATAGATGGTAAAATACTCAATAAAATTCCTGCAAACTTAATCCAAGAACACATCAAAAAGACAATCCACCATGGACAAGCAGGCTTCAACTCAATGACACTGGGGATATCCAATATATGTAAATTCATAAATATAGTTCACCTTATAAACAGAGTGAAAGGCAAAAAAAATCCCATGATCATCTCATTAGTTGCGAAAAAGGCCTTTTACAAAATCCAACACCCTGTAGTGATAAAAAGTCCTCTAGAAACTGGGACACAAGGGATATACCTCTAAATATTAGATGTAATCTATAGCAAGCCCACAGCCCACATCACTCTAAATTTAGAGAATCTTAAATGTATTTCCATTAAAATTAGGAAGAAGAAAGTGTTGTCCACTGTCTCTGTATCTATTTAATGTAGTGCTTGAATTCTTAGCAAGATAAATAAGACAATTGAGAGAGTTTCAGAAATTAAAAATAGGAAGAGAAGAAATCATTTACTTGCAGATGATATAATTGTATATATAAGTGACTCTAAAAAACCTAAAACTTCTGCCAGGAAAAGTATTTAGCTGATAAAAACTTTCAGCAATATAGTAGGATAAAAAATTAATACTAAAAAAAAAATCATTGCACTTCTTATATACAAATGACAGACTGTTAAGTAAGTGTAGCCACCTGTGGCCACAGGAACTAAATTACTGAGTGGGAGGCCAGAGCTGTAAGGGAGGAAAGGCAAGAAAAGAAATGAGGCCAAGACAAAATTTCTGATCAAAGTCCAATGTTTACTAAAATTCTGTGCTTATAAAAGGGGAAAGCCCATCTCCCACAGATCCACTCTTGATGCCAGTTGCCAGCCTGTAAGCAATTTGTCTGACAGCAGTAATTTGGCAGTAGGGTGTCAATTGCTGTGTTGCGTGCTGTCTCAGGAATTTCTCAGGAATGCAGGTTCATCCTTTCATCAGGTAACAGCATCTTGGAGAAGAACAGTGCTGGTGACAGAGCAATAGAAACATCTAAGTGGGAAGGCTCCACCCCAGGTGGTCTCATTCACAGTGGTAGCAAGGTCTGAATCAGCCTGCTCAAGGCTGGGGAGGCTACAAATAAGTGAACATACCTTCAAAAGACCTTGGAAAATATATAACACATACAAAACTAAGCAAATGAAACACCTGTACAATAAAAATATTAATATATTAAGGAAAAAAAAAAACAAAGAAGGTATCAGAACATGGAAAGATCTCCCATACTCATGAGATTTAATATAGCAAATATGGCCATCCTAACTACTGCAACCTACTGAGTCAACATAATCCTTATCAAAATTCCAATTCAAATTTTCACAGACAATTTTTAAATTCATATAGAAATAAAAAAATATTTAGTATAGCTAAAACAAACTCTAACAATGAAAGAAATGCAAGATATATAACTATTCAGAAATTCAAACTATATTACCAAACTCTAGAACTATAGGAATATAAACCAGTATGGTGTTGGCACAAAAATACCGACATGTTGATGTATGAAACTGAACTGAAGATACAGACATAAATTGACCGATACATTATTTTTGATAAAGAAACAGGAAATACACACTGGAAATGGAAGAATCTTCAACAATTTGGTGATTATCTACCTGGATGTCTGCATGTAGAGAATGCAAATATATCTGAATTTATCATTGAAAAAAATTAATTCTAAAAGGACCAAATACTTCAGCATAAAACCAAATACACTGAATCCTATAGAAGAGAAAGTGGGGCATAGCCTTGAACTCATTGACACAGAAGATATTCTGAATGCATAGCACAGGCACTAAGATC
>LR753348.1:1094631-1201197 GCA_902729485.2 Mus minutoides | reverse complement strand
AAAAAAAAAAAAAAAAAAAAAAAAAAAAAAAAAAAAAAAAAAAAAAAAAAAAAAAAACTGGACATGAAGGAAACAAATTACCCAACTAAAAAAATGGAGAACAGATCTAAATAGAATATTCTCAAAAGAAAATAAAAAAAAACTGTATAATAAGTAATTAAAGAAATGTTGAACATCCTTAGTTATTACAGAAATACAAATCAAAACTACTTTGAGATATCGTCTTACTCTTATCAGAATGGTGAAGATCAATAAAACAAGTTGAAGCTCATGATGATGATTATGTAAAGGAAACACTCATCCATTGCTTATGTGAGTGAACCTTTTTAAAACCACTATGAAAATCAATGTGGAGGTTCCTTGGGAAGATGGTGATTGATCTGCCTCAGGATCCAGCTATAGTCATCCAGCTATACCCAAACTACACTTCATACTATCACAGAGACATGTGGTCAACCATGTTCACTGTGGCTTTATTTGTAATAGAAATTGTAAACAATCCAGATGGCCATCAATGGAAGGAGCTAGGCAAAGCAAAATTGAGGAAGTTAACCCAAATACAAGGGACAATTACAGTATGGATTGGTTTATATGTGGATATTGACTGCTAAGTCTTGATGAGCCAGCTAGAATCCATGTAACTTCAGAGAATAGGTATACAGTAAGTGATTTAGGGGATGATTTCTTAATTGTATCCGTTTAGGAAGAAAAATATAATAGGTAGTTATGGATGGATAGAGTAGATGGATCATACAAGGAGGAGGTGCAAAAGGGTGAGGGATGGAGGGAATATGTGGAGGAATAGCAACACCTAAGGTCCACTTGAGAGTTTGCATGGAAATCTCAGACAATAAAAGCTTCCTATAGTATATACATTTATGAAGGTGACATAAATGTTATCATCAAATAATAGAGCTAGAGCCTCCACTGGACATCTCTAGTCATGAAATGAAATTTCCAGTGCAGTGAATGGATTACAAATAATAGAACTGTTGGCTAAAGGAGGAGTCCCAAGGAAACCATCAGTCAACTCAAGCTGTTGTCAAAGTTATTGGTGACATTTAACAAACTATTGTGGAAGATAACACCTATTGAACCCATTCAATGTGTAGAAGTCAAACTGGTGCCTACATAGAGCTTTTACCTCTACTGACTAGTTTTCATGTTTCTAGAAGGTTCTTTGTGCAATATACTAGGAAAAAACTTAAACTCCAATTCAGCTACAAACCCTTCAGTCTACAATGGTGACCTGCATGTAAGATGTGTGAGTGCAATAATGGCACGAAGCTCAAGGGAATAAGTAACCAATGTCTGATTTTAGTTAAGGTGTACTCTATGATATAAAACCCATCCCTTACACTATTCAGGTGATTAAGAATCTGAGTCTACATAGGGCAGAGATCTGTGGAAAAACTACCACTCTTCTGCTAAAGGAACAGAGCAGTAAAGTGACTCCTTATGACATTCTGGTTAACTCATGGATCAGTGTCTTGTTCAGCTATCATCAGAGCAGCTTCCTCCTTCAGTAGATGGGAAGATATACAGAGACCCATAGTTAGACAACATACAGAGAGTGAGAGACCTTAGAGCACTCCTTTATAAATGATTCTCCATCAATTCCCTCTTCTGGATGCTCGGAGATCCCTGTATAAAAGGAGACAGAAAGATTTTAAGAGCCCCAGAGGATGGAGAACACTAAAGAAATTAGGCCTTCTACACTCATCAGGACTGGTGCCCATATGAATTCATGGAAACTGTGGCAATATGCAGGGCCTATACATGTGTGGGCCTGATGGGGTCCTAGGGATGAGATTTTAAGTGGACACAGTCTCCAATACTATCCCAGAAGCTATCTTCACTTGATAACCACTGGCAAATGCAATCATAGTTTTCTCTAAAAGGGCCTCACTGCAGAAATAAACCGTGCTCAAGCCCCATGACCAGGATATATGGCTAACACAAAATGAATTTACTGGTATTTTATTTAGGAAAAGGTAAATTTATTAGGTGTCTACAAGTACAAAACACTGAAAGCTGCTGTGGAGGGTTATTAAGATGTGCAGATGAGATGAGCGTGCTCTTGAAGAACTCACAGTCTTAACTAGGTGTCACATGGAAGAATTGTGAGGATATTGTATGATGTTAAGATGAGTTCTTAGAAAGTTCTCTGAAGTCTTCTCTGGACAAATTTTAATATTCCCTTCAACATGAAAGTTAAACATGGGGAAAGGATCTTGATCTTTAAAGGACCAAGATAACCCCATTTTGTTTCAAACTCCTTCATGTCCTCTGCCTTACACAATAAACAATTTGTCCCAACCCCCACACCCTTCCTGGGTAAAATACAAGAGCTAGCCAGGGCCAATCAGTACTTTCATGACAGAGATACAGCCAATCTCTCTAAAGGACAAGTTGCTACAAGTGCAGCCACATCCACACACCTTCTTGACTTAAGAGAACCTGGTGTACTGTTGCAGGAAATAATAAAAAGATGGTGTAAAATTCTTTTACATGCCTCGCAGGATACTCATATTCTGTCTAACATGGGCTCCACAGTAATATTGGGTTTTATATCCTCTTGGCAAAATAAGAAAGTATAGGCACATACAGTATTTTGGTTTACTTCATTTGTTTTGGATTGTTTTAATTTGAACTAGGATAGAGGATATGTGCCACTGACTCCAAAGTAGAGAGTGCAGTGATAATCATTGCGTGCTTTGAACAGGTATTAATTATCTATATCTGTGGCTCCAGGTAGAGAGTTAAACAGACAGATATTATACAGGTATTAATAAAATATGTCTGTGGCTCTGGCAGAGAGCCAAAAAGAAAGATGGTATAGATTGTTTAACCAGCCACAGAAAGCGCATATTCTTCTAATTTAGGCTCCATGGGAATACTGACTGTCTTTTCCTGCTTGGCAAGTTAGGAAAGGCCTAGTATAGGCATGTACAGTATCTTAGTTTATTTCATTGTTTTAGATTGTTTTGATTTTCAAAATGGGTGTGATTTTGAGTTTGTGGTTATATTATTCCTATGGGAGAGAGGTCTAAATAAAGCATTTTCTGATTACTGGCTCGAGGATAAGATGATTTGGGAAAAAGGTTTTGTCTTTGTGTTTTTGGAAAAGGTGATTAAGATATTTATACCTTCCAGAGTTATATGAATCAGATATGACAAAGAGAGACCTCCAGAGGACTAGTTTCCAGAGAATTAAACAAAAAATATATCTTGATGATATTGAAATTTTATTTTGAGACTTATATATTACAGAATATACAGCCTTGGTGAATTTCCTCATCAGACATCCTGAACTGACCTGTTTGAACTCCGGATGTCCTGGACTTCAGCTGAGTCCTGTCAAGACACAGACATCACAGACTAATCAATCCTATTTTCCATACCCTTGCCCCATTCATAATATCTCAACACCCACATTCTGCTTAAAGAAGTTATGAAAAGTTGTTGACCCAGTTATCTGGTATTTGGGCTGGAGAGGGTTATTAATAGATTGTCTTTCTAGGGAATGTAGAAATGGTCATATTGGAACAGGTAGAGATAGCTAGAATAGATTGGCTAGCCATAATCTCATTTGGTAAAAATCTGTTTGTTACCTACCTGAAGTCATAATTTCTTAATTTATTTTGATGTAAAATCAAAGGTTTCATTGGTATAAATTTCTTTTGATATAAAATTTTGTAAGTACAAGGATTAGACCCAGTTATTCTATAACTGCTATTTTAATCTGATCTGTTATATTTAAGCCTGTGGGTTTAGGGCCAAATGGCAAATTCATGGCTGAGTTTATTGTTAGGGTGTTTTCAAGATTATAATTAGAAATAGCTGGGAGTGCCAGGCAGTAGTGGCGCACGCCTTTAATCCCAGCACTTGGGAGGCAGAGGCAGGCGGATTTCTGAGTTCGAGGCCAGCCTGGTCTACAAAGTGTGTTCCAGGACAGCCAGGGCTATACAGAGAAACCCTGTCTCGAAAAACAAAAACAAAAACAAACAAACAAAAATTAGCTGGGAATAGTTAAGGGACAACAGTCCAGATTACTTTAAATAGATAGTTGATTTTCAAAAATGTCAGAAATCAACAGAATGTGACATTTATAGTTATTTATTCACTTGTTGTTGAGACTAGTCTGCTTTTGACGGCTTTCCATGTCTTAGACTCAAAGAAGAAATTTGAGCATCTATGAGTTACTCCAGTTGTGGCAAGACAGCCACTAGGAGAGAATTGCCTCATTTCAGCTACAGACATAATATTGTCCAAAGAAAGGACACAATTACAGGTTTAGGACAGCTTGATTCTGCCAAGACAGAGTAGGCTAGTTCTTAGTATTCTGATTTTCTGTCTGTCAGATGATCCTGGCCAGAAGGCTGAAGACTGATGCACCAATGTTTTGAAGTCCAGGTGATCAGTAGTCTCTACAAATTGGCTGAGTTTTGGAATCTGTGTTAGGCTTCCTAGATATTTTCAGTTAATATCTGTCGTTCTTGGATTTCTGACAGGGTTGAAGACTGGTGGTCTCACAGCCAGCCTAAGCTGTTTAGCATTAAGAAAGATGATATAGATTTGAGAGGATGGTTTTCAGGTGGCATACAATGTAAATTCAGGACATGGGTCAGGTGTAGAATTATAAGTGTTTTAAGTTAGGATGGATGATAGAGGTCCTATTTATTTAATTGAAAAGATGGTGGACTGTGTGTTAAGTCTATCTTGTACTTTATAAATTATAAAATGGTAATAGTTGTGCTCAAATTTTATTTTGAGAGAAAGGTTCTTTTTTTTTTTTATTTAATTAAACAGAAAGGGTGATATGTCACAGGAATTTCCTTGTAGACTACATGGGTTTATGGCTGAGAAAGAACTAGGAGCAAAAGGGACAAGCAAAGGAGAGCTGGAGAGCAATCAGCCACAGCAGGGGCTAGCTTCAGATTTGTGGCAGTGGCAGTGGCAGGAGTGTGGTCTCGATCCACGGAGAGTTGGCAGGTTCATTTGTTTTTTTGTTTTTTTTTTTTTTTTTAATATTTTCCTCAACAGTGTACCTTCCACTCCAGAGTATGGCTTCATCCCTAATCAATTAACCTTAGAAATCCTTGGTAAATAAACTGTTCCTGCTTGACTTGTACCATATGGTCCTCATCACTTGCTTGGCCCTAGACCCAACAACGTTTACTTTGCTTATAAGCATCATTGCAATGTTGTTGTTCTATTCTTGTAAATTCTCAGCATCATTTCTGACCTTGGTGCGGAGAGAATCTCAAGGCTACCTGAATGTTCTAGGGTTTTGTGTTTATCGGTGAGTGGCTCAGTTGCCTCTTGGCTTTAGAATGATTTATCATCTGATTTTTTTTTTCTTTTAGCCAATGTATCATGATGTATCTTTAGACTTTGGTTAGCACTGGGCCCCTTTGCTTCGAAATCTATGCTTCTAAGGACAGAAAAGTTCATACTCTTCCCTTTTCACATTTAATAGTGCACTTACTGCATATACTCTGTACAGATATGAAAAAATTATAAACCCCTTCGTTTATTTTTTTCTACTAAAACTTTATTCATGTAAAGTTTTTTTACAATGTGGGGAGGGGAGTCTTGTGTTAGAAAATCCAAAAGAATATCTGAGGTATAAATACAAGTATATTTTAATAATAATCTTTACTATGACTTATCAATGTCTGAAAGCATAGTAGACAGCTTTGTGCACATGCTTCTCAGTAGAAAGGTGTGTATAGCATACAATTGTACAGGTCAGGAAGCCATCAAAGTTGAATCACACACACACATCTTCAAAAGCAACACTGATAATTCAAAAAATTCAAAATTTAAAACTCTACTCTGACAGCCTCTCACTACTTAAAAGAACCTTCAAAATAATACTGACAAGGTAACTAAGCTATAACAAAATAAAAGTCCTTCTTCAGCTCTCATTCATATGTTATTCACTTTTTGATTAATACAAAATAAATTTACTTGTACTGTCTCAAGGCAACCTTTATGAGTACAGTAAAACCTGTATAAAGACCATGATTCCAAAAACTTGGACAGTTAGTTTTTCCTTGAGATTAATATTCTCCATTAGTACTAATAAGATACAGTTCAAGTTATCAGACAAAAGAAAACAAATAATGTATTTAAAAAAAAAAAAACCAAATTGTCTGAAAATGTGCTTGTGCATGAGGACAAACCCATGTCAAAAACACTGATAACACCACCAACCATTAAAAGCCTTTTGTGTTTGGGTTAAATAAACCTACTGGGGACATAGTTTGCTGTGTTCCATTGTGTATGTTATAGTTTGTTAAAAGCATGAATATACTATAAATTATAATAGGTAAAATGTTTTGATGAGCTCAGCCTCTTATCCTAGCTATTAGACAGACTGAGAAAGGAACCTGGGGTACATAGTGAGTCCAAGTTCAAGAACAGCCAGGCAAGATGTTGAGGCTCTGTCTCAAAATAAAAAGTGAAAACTGAGTTGGAGCTAGAGGTCAGTGAAGAGTGCTTGCCTGCTACGCAGGGCTCAGCAACCATTACTGAAAATAAAACTGTTTTGATGCTTTGCTTATAGGTCAGTGTCCTTGCTCAGCTTTTCCTTCTCAGTGTATCTTAGAAGCCTTTCTGGGGAGCCAGTCAAAGCAATGAAGCTGATGCTTATTCCTGAACTAGTCTTGCTGGATAAATTCTTAGAATCATGGGGAAACTATAGTTTATGATAACTAAACTATTCTCCTAATAGTTTATGGGAAGCAAACATTTATAGAAAAGAAAAAAAATTGCTTAATAAATGAAGAAGGGAACTGGCTTTTCCTTCTGGGTAGATCTCTGGGTAGTCAGCTATTTCAATATGAGCTAAACCTGGTGTATTGACATAGTTTGTGGAGCATCTCAATGTGCCAAACTCTGCATCTCATCCCTTCATCTGTGCAATTCAGTCAACAACACACACAATTACACTTCTCAGAGCAAACCATTACCTGCTATAAACCTGTAATAAAACCTGTCCATGAATACAAACTCATGTTTTCCAGTGGATATATCATTCCCTCAACACAGGGCTAAAACATAGGTACACATATGTTGATATCACAAAAGAATCTTTCTTTAGGTACTGAAAGAGTTCTTGCTTCTTAGAAGCAATCTGAATAATACAAGTACCCCCTCCAAGTCTTATATATTACAGTTAAGTTCTACAATATAGACCAAAGACAATCATGAGGCAGCTCTAAGAACCTAAGTTACAGTCCACAGAGCTCAAAAAAGCCAAAAAATGAAGTACCCAAGTGAAGATGCCTTAGTCCCACTTGGGAGCAAGAAGAAATCAATCACAAGTGGGGAGGGAGGGAGAGATCTTGGAGGGAATGTGGGCAGGGGGTAGAGTGGAGGGGGAAGAGGGGAACCTGAACTGGTATTGGGTGAGGGAAAAGGACTGAGGTCATGAGGGCCAGCAGAAAGAATGGAAACAGACAACTTTGAGATTGGAGGTTGGGGGGACCCTCCACAATGCACCAGAAACCTGGGAGGTGAGAGACTCTCAGGACTCAAAGGGAGAGACATTAGATGAAATGTTCAAGAGTAGGAAGAGGGAACTATAAGTTCCAGCAGGAAACAGGGCATCAAATGAGGAAGAGGGGGCGATCCCACAGTCACAACTCCGACCCATAATTGTTCCTGTTTGAAAGTATTACAGGGATGAAAATGGAGAGTAGTCTGGGAAAAAAGAAGGTCCAGCAACAGGCCCAAATTGGGATTCAGCTCAAGGAGAGGTCCCAAGGCCTAACACTATTACTGAGGCTATGGAGCATTCACACAAATAGGAACTAGCATGACAATACTTTGGAATTCCCAACAAGCAGCTGAAAGACTCAGGTGAAGATATTTGCACACAACCAATGGACAGAAGCAGGTGGCCCCTGTTGTTGAATTAGAGAAGGCTGAAAGAAGCTGAGAAGTGTCATCCTGTAGGAGGACCAGCAGTCTCAATTAATCTGACTCCCTGAGATCTCTCACTGGACCATCAAACAGGCAGCATACAGCAGCTGATATGAGGCCCCAAACACACATACAACAGAGGACTGCCAGTTCTATGTTCATTCAGTGATGATGTACCTCAAGAGACTGGAGGCCCCAGGGAGTTTAGAGATAAGGTGGGGTTGGGGTTGGGGGTTGGGGACATTCGTGTGGAGACAGGGGGTTTGGAGGGGGTATGGGGTGTGGAATAGTCAGAGGGTGGATGGGGGAGAAAAGACTATGGAGTGTAATAACTAAATAACTAAATAAAAAATAAAAAAATATTAATTATTTTTTAGGATTGTCCTTTCAAAAAAAAAAAAAAAAAAAAAAAAAAGAAGAAGAAAGAACGTGTCAAAATGTCTATAGTCAATCAGACCCAGAATAACTATTCCAAGGACTGGCAAGGCTCTAGTAACAGTCACCTAGGTAGTGGATAAAGGTCTATCTCCTCAATAGCTTCACCTTTGTAATCACTTTGATTTGGTATCCTTGCTTTCAGTGTCCTGATTACTGAAGGAGATTTAGATATGGACCATTTCAGCTGCAAACAAATATTTGAAAGATTTTGTGGCTACTCACAGAGCTGGAGGAATTCAGTCTATTCTCTGGCATCTGACTCCTTAAATCAGCTCTGCATATGTAGGTGAGCTTGAATTTTCCTGACCCACAGAGTTTAATCAAATATTGGGACAGGAACATATTATCTCTCTCCTTAACTACAGGTGCCCAGTCATGTTCTACAGAGGTGAATAAGAGGTCAGAGTCTCCCCTGGGTAAATTAGTCCTCCAGGTCCTCAATATGACATAGTCCTTAGCAAGTTGGAGTACCATGCTGTTTTGGAAATAATGGTAGATTTCAGTCTGGCTATCCAGGATTCCAATCATCTTTGAGTCCAGCAGGTCCATAACTCAAAAGTGGTACTCCTTCAGAAGGAGCTTTAAGATCTTCTTGGTTATGGCAGGGACTTCAATTTTTGACTTCCAAAGCCTTAATGGACGTCCTACACTTACCATTTTATAGGACAGCTCACCCTGTTATATAAGGTGGGATAGCTGACCCAGCCTTTGAACTTCTCCTTTATGTCCTAAAACAGGCCATTTACACAGACATATCCTGGAAGAAGTGTCCGTAGTAAGTAGGTTGTTCAGTGTAAGGACCTTCAGCTTTTTCTCAGTGTAAGAGTTGTGGCATCAGCTCATTTCCTCAGGAACCTGGAAGAACTTCTTGCATTCAACAATCATGTGGTACAACCCTTGTGTGGTGGCTAGGTTGTCATTCATATCTTTCTAGTCTGTGTGCCCCAAATCTCTTTTCATTCCATAACTCTTAGAGAATTCTGTCCCTTCAGGCTGTTGAGGTGGAAGAGAAAATGAGCTAAGTGCACAGCCAGGTTGGTAGAAAATCATCTGGATTTCTTTCACAGCCGCTGTGACATTGTTCAGTCCTTATAGTCTGGAACCTTGATCCCTTTCATGAACACAGCCTAGTTAAAACCATACTTGTTGGAAAGTGGGTATTTTTTCCAGCAGGGTCGTCAGTTTCAGGAGTGAGTATTTCCACAGTAGGTATATCTGGGCCACAGACTGACAGTTAATCTGCAGAGATACAGAGTTCAGGTTCAGCTGGTGAGGGCTCTGAAAGCTGTGCCACCTCACCCTGTACCTATTGTACCTGGACAGGGAAGTCCTTACCCCAGAATCCCTTCTTTACGTGATATCAATTGTCTCTTCATGGTCTTTGGGGAAGTTCCTTATGCTATTCAGGTCACTGAGTGTCCTTCATTCATGGTTCATATCCAGGTGCATCTGTTTTGGAGATGATGGACAAAGAAACAAAGTTAATATCTGAGTTCAAGTCTCTCCCATCTGAAAAAAATTTGGTTGACTATCCTCCACATCTGCTTCACATGGTAGAGAATGTTCTGCAGCTCAAGGAAGATGTCCTTATTCTCCAAGTTGGTTAGGTCTCCAAAGCTGGAGAAGAGGCTGGAGCCTGGTATATTATCAAAGATGTTTAGTTGGCTACTCACAAAGCTGGAGGAATTGCATCTCTTCAGATCCTTAGGACTGTCATTGTTGTTTTCTCTTCATAGCCTGAGATGTCCAGGGTCATGGAATCTTCCAGTCCTCCAGTTCATAGAACTTTCTCCCAAGGGACAGAAATTGGCATCGGGGAGAGACCTAGGGTAGGTGCCAGGCTTGTGATCTTTTAGAATTTAGAACACTATGTCCTTTTGTTAGCTGTCATGGTTTTTTTTTTTTTTTTTTAAGTTCTGCTCTGATTTATCACATTACTAAAGGTGGACTAACAGTAAAACTCATTAGATACATGTCCACCCACTTGTTGCAGGTGCTGAAGGTCCATGTCCTGTGGACTGGGTAGGGTGTGTCGACAGCACTGCTAGTCTCAGACTGGCTGTTGCTACTGATGTCTATATGGAGTTGGACATACTCCTTTTTTTGTACCATGGGCACATTAATGTGGTTACCACTGAGGGATGAGATTTCTAAACAGTTCAGATGCTTCAGCTTCTCATCCATACATTTCTGCAGAATGGGAGCACTGATGGTCAACCCCAGCTTGGAAGCTGCTTTGTGCTTGATATGGTGGGAGTTCTTGGGCTTAAAGTTCTCCATCCATTTCATCAGGCTTTGTGTCTTAGACTTGGTGTTCTTCTCATGGCCTTTCATACTAAAGCTGGACAGTACCTTGAGAGAAATCAGGCTGGAGAAAGAGTCATTTTTGCTTACAAAGTGACTAGAGAAGCAGAGGCTAATGACAGAATTAGTTTAGGGTATCACGACATCCTTACTGTGGGGTCAGTGAATATGGACACTGCTGCTGGTGCTACTGAGGCTATTGAGAGAGGACACCTCCTGGTATTTTTTAAGACATGTCCACATGCATTCATGCTTTGTTGGCCCTCTGCCAGTGAGAGTGCTCTCGGAACCCAGGTATTGGAACTTGATTTGTGGGAAAGACATCAACTCTTCAAACAAGATTTTCTATCCTTCTGGAAAGGACAGATTTGCTGTCCCTCTGGAAAGTTCACTTGCTGCTTGTTACACAATATTTATCTTCATTCAAATCCAAATTTTGATGTTAGTCACTTGCATCAGAGTCTCGGTGGCAACTCTTTCTAAGAAATCATGTTCTCTCTTGAGCAGTGAAATATCAAGAGGGACAGGAGATCTTCATAAAATTGTATACTTTGTTAAACCAATTACCCTCAGCCAATCACAATCTTCCTTGGGTTCTATTCTTAGGAGATTTCTACATGTGCCAGTGAGTGTGTTTCTACCACTATGTGTATTTCTATGTAGGTCATGATAGACTGCTTACCCAGCCTGTATTAGACCCATGGCTTAATTTTTAGTCCCACAGAAGGAATTTTAGTTTTAGTTTATCATTTTGTTCCTACCAAATGCTTATTTAATAATGAATTTATTTAAAAAGTAATTTTATGTTATTACTTAGACCTACTGAGTAAATATCTGTGGAAGAGGAGGAAATTATATGCTTAAATCAAATAGCAGTTTAGGGATTTTTTTATAGATTCATTCAATTGATAAATGCCATTTAAATAAATGAAATTTCAGCTTGAGGTATATTATTTTTACTTATGATAATACAATATTTGAAGGCCATGAATTTTTGCTTAGATATACTTATTTTGTTAAGCTAGTGATTAATTTTGTTATACATAAGGTTATACACACACATACACACACACACACACACACAGACACTTCTTATTCGATTCACATATTATTATAGATCCAGTTTAAGTCATTTTCAAATTCTTTTAGTTTAAATAGCTAATGAATAATCTTTTTCTAGAATAGAAGGCTTTATAGTGTCTTTTTCTAGTTTTGATTAAGATCTCACAAAGTAATTTGGAAATTTCTGGTTTCTTTGGAGAGAGTCAGGTTATAATGATATTTTGCTGGCACAGATTGATAAAAGAATCTTTTGCTGAAACAGACACAGGTGAAAGGATTTTTTGCTATACCAAACATGTGCATGATCCTTAGACAGAATGTAAATATTACTCCACAGACTGTGGGAGCATGAATATTGGTTCACTTTGCTCTACCCCACTCGTTTTCTCTGAAGACTAGCATGTATTGGTTCACTTTACATTGCATTGCTGAACTTTGCTTGTGGTTTCTTCATAGAGAGAAACTCACCAAAGAACTTCTCTTGAGATTTCTGTGGTTTCTTGCTGTTTCTGCTGACTCTGACTGATTGTGCTTCCAAGTGCTAGTCTTAAAGGCTTGTGTTACCAGACCTAGATTACAGTATCTTTCGTTGTCTATTATATGTACCCACTTGTTCCAGCCAATTCCTGAGCTGATTATAGTTTTCCAAGGAATTGGTATTTATTTATGAGTAGCCTGAGCTCCCAGTGTTTTTGTTCATAAATTGGCAGTAGTGTGTCATTGCTTTTCATATGCACAGGCAATGTTATTTTTTTTCTGTCAGTAATTCAAATTAGTTATTTCAATCAATACAGTACCTTTCTTCTTCTCTCAACCATTTGCCTTTCTTTTCCATATTTATCTAATGACATTAACGAAATAAAATTATGTATGTCAATCACATATAAATCAAGATAATATATTCCACAGTGGAAACACATATTTTAGGATTCACAGCTGAGTGCTTAGATGTGTAGAAATCTGAAGTAAAATAGTCTGTAGTTTTAATCACAAAAGTTATTTGGTTATAACCTCCTGTTTATTTCTTCTGTTACTATTATAATTAGGGTCTATAAAAATTTATTATATTCAGATTGAGAGCATAAAAATCTATTTTATGTGTCAACCTGTATGATGGAGTCTTCAACACTTTTGGGTCTCTGATCATCCAGTTAAAACTTCTACAATTAGTGTCTGTTGTAACATGTTAGTCTCATGTACTTCAGGGTTTTCTTTCTTTCTTTCTTTCTTTCTTTCTTTCTTTCTTTCTTTCTTTCTTTCTTTCTTCTTTCTTTCTCCCTGCTTTCTTATGTTCTTGCTTTCTGTTTTGTTTGACACAGGATTAATATATGTATCCTGGATATTCAGGAATTCACTATATAGACCAGCTTGGCATTAGACTAACAGGTATCCATCCACCTGCCTATGCCTATTGAGTCTTGGGATTAAAGATATGTGCCACCATGCCCAGTTATGGGCTATCATTTCTCACAGAAAGATGAAATATTAAATTCTTGCCCCTTGAGAAGATTTTACCTTGCTTTAGTGTCCTTTGAGACAATATCTATAAAATGCAACATTAGTAAGCAACTTTTATTGTAGTGTCAGTATATAATGGATAATTATCTGTAAACATCAAGCCACTGAGTACACAAAATTCCTCAAGAGCTGGGCATGGTGATGTGTTCCTACTACTGGACTATCAGAGGTAAGCTTGTAAACCTAGACTAAATATTGAGACTGTCAAAATATCAACAAAATAAACTCCCCATTAAACCATATGTACATATAAAGAGGGCTCATAATACATCAGGAGTGAGCATGGCCAATTCTTTAAATCATCCAACACCTCTTATCACATAGCTAAGTTCGCTGGATATGAAACATACTTTATGTTTTGAGCAGATAAATTTATATGATCATTTGCTATTTCATTGAAGTCATATAGAAACCATGAAGGTTCACACAGAGGGAGGCTGCCATATTTTATGATTATATTGTACATGTCCATATCATTAACCATGACAAATGTGTGACATTTCTAGGAAATCTTACATTTTGTTCATTTTGTTTATAAAGCTTTGTTCTCTCCTTACTTAACTTAAAATTTACTTAAGGTAACAGTCTAATTAGTCAAATGAAAGGTTTACTACTAATGCATCCTGAGTTAAATATTAGGCATTTTCTAGAATTAAATAAGTGTTCTTTCCATATTTAGTCAAGTTTGACTAGTAGCCACAAATACTGCTGAATTCAAAATCACATTTTCTTAATTATGGCATTAACTTAAAATTAGCAGTTAGAATGTACTTTCTGCTTTGTAAAGAATATTTCCTCTTCAGAATACTTGCATGTTTGAGAATTAAGATGAACTTACATTATGTTTCTCTCTCTGTCTCTGTCTCTCTCTGTCTCTCTCCTCTCTTTCTCTCTCTCTCTCTCTCTCTCTCTCTCTCTCTCTCTCTCTCTCTCTCTCTCTCTCCCTGTATGTGAGTGTGAATGTGTGTGTGTCACTTTGTTTACCATAAGAAAGCAAACTGTTCAAAATTTGGGTTTGGTTTAAAACCCAAGGCTATGAGCAAGACAATAGATAGATGGTGGCAAATGCATCTATTTATTTCCCCAGCTCATTGCCAATGTTGTCTATTTGTTTTCAGGTTGATAGTTGTGGCTAGATGTGAAGAATAGTACAGACTGATCTTTACAAGACAATCCCATGTGGAACAATCACTTACTGAGTACATTTATGATAACCTATTGCTATTCTCTGAGAAATATCTATTTATTATGTGATGTGGTCTGAGTTCTTAAATGGAAATAAGACATCTGTCTCCATTCCCATTTTTCAATTCTTCAAACTAATCTTTGTTGCTTTCCAAAGATACTGGATTACTTTCTCTTTATTGTTCAAGCTCAGGAAATGATTTCTGACACATTCACTTGTTTCCATGCAATAAAATGCCAATATTCTTCAAGTCAGAAAGCCACAGCAGGAATTGCCATTTTCTGAGAACATTTATAAAACATACAATCAGCAATGAAAGTAAATCACCATGATTCTATTCAGAGGTGCATTTGAAAATAGCTCATATTAAATAGGACCTTTACAAGCTTCTTTTTTGATTTAGAGAGTGAATGATGTCCTCAGGTAGTATTAGCTTAAAGTTAGTTCAAGGAAGGCCTTAATTATTCGGGACATTTTCTTTTACAAACTTTTATTTGTTTCAATAACTACCATAGGTCCTAAAGTGGAAGACCAGGAAAAACTGACAAGACATATTTCTTATTATCATGATATTCTCCATCAAGACTTCATCTCATCAGTAGTAAACCCACTGACAACTAATGTATCACATCTGCAAAACAACAATGAGAGAATAATGGGATATGTATCACATGAAAGCACAAAGGGGACTATTTTCAGAAGGGAGGGAGGGCAATGGGGCAGAATTAATAAGAACAAAGTGTAATTACATATATATTAAAATGCCACAAGGAAACACAATATGTTGTATGCTAAGGACAAAGTAAGCTCAAGTCATCTGAGAAGATGGAACTTCAATTAAAATAAAGAAGTGGTTATCACTTTTATTAAATTCCTGAGTGTGTCAATGATTCTTCTGCTTTCTTTGCTTTTATTTTTTTTTCCTTCTATTAGCTTGTCTTTTCCTAACTTTGATATGATGGGTTTTTGTTATATTTTATCATATTTTATTTTGTTGTTAAAAATAGGAAGAAAAATATAAAGAAAGAAAATTAAAGAAAGAAAGAAAGAAAGAAAGAAAGAAAGAAAGAAAGAAAGAAAGAAAGAAAATAAGAATAGGTTATTCTTATAGGGCAAGCCTATAGGGCCCTTCCTTAATTAGCAATTGATGTGGGATGCCCAGCTGATTGTGCATTATGCCATCCCTAGGTTGATAGTTCTGTGGTCTATAAGAAAAAGCAGGCTAAGCAAGTCAAGGGAAACAAGCCAGCAAGCAGAACACCGCTATGGCCTCTGCATCAGATCCTGGCTTCAGGTTTCTGTATTGTTTGAGTTCCTGTCCTGACTTCTGCCAATGGTCATCAGTGAGAGATATGGAAGTGTAAGCCTAAAAAGCCCTTTGCTCATTGTCTTAGCCAGGGTTTCTATTCTTGCACAAACATAATTACTAAGAAGCAAGTTGGGGATGAAAGGGTTTATTCAGCTTACACTTCCATACTGCTGCTGCTCATCACCAAGGAAGTCAGGACTGGAACTCAAGCAGGTCAGGAAGCAGGAGCTGATGCAGAGGCCATGGAGGGATGCTTTTTACTGGCTTGCTTCCACTGGCTTGCTCAGCCTGCTCTCTTATAGAACCCAAGACTGCCAGCACAGAGATGGTCCCACCCACAAGGGGCCTTTCCCCCTTGATCACTAATTGAGAATATACCCCACAGCTAGATCTCATGGAGGCATTTCCCCAACTGAAGCTCCTTTCTCTGTGATAACCTAGCTGTGTCAAGTTGACACAAAACTAGCCAGTACACTCATGTTATTTCATCACAGCAATGATAACCCTAAGTCACCTTCTTGAACAGCAGGAAACCATTTCTTCTTCCACTAGGTATTATGCCATCTACAATATTATAGCTACCATCTACGTTAAAAGTAATCAACTTTATAGGATGAATGTAATAAAAAAATAATAAGATGGGCCTCTGATGAAATTGTTGAACTAGTTAAACTCATAACTCCAAACTTTTCTTCATCTCTCTGCTTTGTGATTTTTTGAGATCATGTATACACTTATATTCTAACTAATACAATGTGAAGCAGAAATTCTCTCACTCTACATGAAAACATTTACCTGATAGACTATTGGATTCTATAAGTGGAGATAGGTCTTTGTTCTTAAGACTTACCTCATGGAGACAGTGGAGACGATTTTTAATATTCTTTCATTTCTCCACCTCCATATTCCCTTTAGACAAGAACAATTTTGGGTTGAAAGTTTTATGGATGGGTTGGTGTCCTTATCTTTGCACTGGTGGTCCTGCCTGGCTACAGCAGGTGGTCTCTCCAGGTTCTATGTTCCTACTGTTAAGACATCTTGGCTAAGGTCATCAACATTGACTCCTGGGAGTCTCCCCTATCCCAGGTTTCTGTGACTTCCTAGAGATCTGCAGATATCTATTTATTCTTTTGGCCCTCTAGGCCTCTTTCCTGTTTTACCCATACCTGATCCTGCCTCCCCATTCCCTTTCCTCTCCCCTCTCCCACCCACTTTTCTCCCTCCCTCAGCCTACTATGACTAGTTTCCTTGGGACTACTTTCTTGTTTAACTTCTTTGGGTCTGTGGGGTATAGCATGGGTACTTTTTACTTTATGGTTAATATCTACTTATCAGTGAGTACATATCATGCTTGTCTTTTGAGGTCTGGGTTACCTCTCTCAGGACTATGTTTTCCAGTTCCATCTATTTGCCTGTGAAATTTATGATGTTATTGCTTTTAATAGCTGAACAAGATTTTATTGTGTAAATGAACCACATTTTCTGTATTCATTATTTGGTTGAGAGAGATCTGGGTTGCTTGCAGTTTCTGGCTATTATGAATAAAACTGCTTATAAACTTAGTGGAGCATGTGTCCTTGTTCTTGTGTTATGTTGGAGCATCTTTTGGGTATATAAGCAGGAGTGGTATAGCTGGTTCTTCAGTTAGAGCTATTTCCAATTTTCTGAGAAATCACCAAACTGATTTCCAGAATGGATATATAAGATTTTAATTCCATCACAATGGTGGAATGTATGCTTAGATTTTTCAAAATGTTAGCAAGAGTTCTTAAATGCTTCAACCTCCCTTCTAGCGCACCACACAACAGTAAAAGAGAAAAAAAAAAAAGGTTAAGATGGAGGGAAGGGAGTCCCTCAGTCATGTGGAGGCTCCCAGTGTAGGGAAATGCTAAGGTGCTGAGGCATGAGTGGGTGGGCAGGTGGAGGAGCACTGGGAGGGGAAACTGGGAAGGGGGATAACATTTAAAATGTAAATAAATAAAATAAGCAACAAAAATGTAGAAAAAAAGATGCAGGGGGAGGGCATCTGTTTAGAAATAGTTTCTCTTTGGGGGGTAGGGGGTAAAGGGCAATTCCAATCTTGATAATCAGGATATCAGCAGTTCAGTGTATTTGCAAACAATTAAACAGGAATAACCAGCTGCAGTCCAGTCCACTTACTAGACACCGTACATGAATCAACAGAGGCAGCTCAATCCAGAATAAACTGTGAGGCTCCTCCAGATTGGCAAGAGTACATTTACATGAAAAGGACAAGAAGCTGCATGAATATCAGCAAAAGTTCTTTACAAGTCATGACAAAGGAAGATAGATCATCAATGTTATTCAAGGCCAACCACTGCCAAAGCATTATCAGCAGAGACCAAATCAGGTGCCTTGGCTATAATTTATATTCTTTATATAAATATAAAGAATATAAATTTATATATTTATATTCATTTGTGGCTATATTTATATTCTTTCTAAATATTCTCTGTTCTTTAATGTGTCTGGTTCAGCAAACCATTCTTTCACATATATGCTTTATCAAAACATCCTCTTAACTATGATTGCCCCAGCAAACATCCTCTTAACTCTGTCTGCCACAGCAAAACATCATTATGATCTGAGTTTCCAAACAAACCAGAAATTTCCAGTTCAGAGAGTGTTCCCATTTTGCTACAACCTTGCCAGCATGTGGTGACCCTTGAATTTTTTTTTATCTTAGCCATTCTAATTAGTGGAAGGTGGAATCTGAGTTCATTTTGATTTACATTTCCCTGATGATTAAGGATGTTGAACATTTCTTTAAGTACTTCTTGGTCACTTGAGATTCCACTTTTGAGAATTATGTTTAGCTCTCTACCACATTTTTAACTGGGATATTTGGAGACCTTGAAATTACAATTCTCAACTTCATATGGAAAACAAAAAACCCTCCTGAACAATAGAGTACCTCTGGATGAATCACCTTGCCACTTCAAGCTATACTACAGAGCAATACTGATAAAACAAAACAAAACAAAACAAAACAAAAACCAAACCAAACCAACCAACCAAACAAACAAAAAACCAAAAAACTGCATGGTATTCGTATAGAAGCCAACAGGTTGATCCATGGAATAGAATAAAAAACCCAGAAATAAACCCATACACCTATGGAAAACGAAGAAGCCAAAACCATACAATGGCAAAAAGAGAGCATCTTCAAAAAATGGTACTGTTCTTACTGGATGCCTTCATGAAGAATAATGCAAAAAGATCCATATCTATCACCCTGCACAAAACTCAAGTCCAAGTGGGCCAAGACTTCAGTACAAAACTGAATATATACACACCTTTAGTCCCAGCATTTGGGAGGCAGAGGCAGGCGGATTTCTGAGTTAAAGGCCAGCCTGGTCTACAAAGAGAGTTCCAGGTCAGCCAGGGCTATACAGAGAAACAAACAAACAAAAACTACGAACAAAAAACTGAATATATTAAATGTAATATACGAGAAAGTGGGAGTAGCCTTGAATGCATTGGTACTGGGGAAAATTTTCTGAACAGAACACCAATATAAACAATTAATAAATGGGACCTCATGAAACTTAAAATCTTCTATAATGCAAAAGATACTGTCAACAATAGAAAACAGCAGCCTACAGATTGGGAAAAGTGCTCTATCCCTATATCCAACAAAGGGCTAATATCCAAAATATATAAAGAACTCAAGAAGCAAAACTCTAACACATCATTTTTAAAATTTATTTCAGAAAAATTTTAAATTATTTTAAAAATTATTTTAAAATCTATTTATTTCAATAAATTGCTATGTTACCATACAGAAACAGTAGATTTGATATTTTTTTTATTTATATCTTTTAGTTGCTTTTCTTGTTGATGCCCAAAATACTTCATAAATGGATAATAAATTTTACACTTAAACACCCAAATCTTAAGAAACGATGGTTTCCTTTTGGCTCACAGGTATAGAGTATAGTCCTTGATAGTCAGGAAGCCATGGCGATCAGAACATGAGCCAGTTGGTCACAATGCATTCGAAAACAAGCATCTGAGAACAGTAAATGCTGAAGGTCCATTTGCTTTCTTCTTTAGCATCCAGAAAGGCACTAAACATGTTTGTGATGAGTCTTCCTACCTCAGTTAACCAAATCTGGAGACAACATTCTAGACATATCCACAACTTTATTTCCTAGTTGATTCTAGATCCTGTGAACTCAATAATAACTATTATTAGCCATCATAATATCCATGTCACTGGAACAGGACAAGCTTAGTTTATAAACCAACACAAGTGTTAGAGCCACCTTCTCATCCACTAATTTCATTAAAATCCAAGTCTTGATATTTTCATGCAATTAGAGGTACTACTTTCTATGCTATTCTCTTCTTCCAGAGGTCATTATTTTTCTCAAGCCATAATATTAGTGGTAGCATTTAGGAATATACATAAATATAGCAAGACAGCATGGCTTTGTCTATGCTTCATTCTTCTGGCCTAAACTCTTCTGAATATAACTCAATGTAAGTCCTGTTGAAGTAGCATAAAATAGCCTTTTTAGAGATTCACAGGACAGTTGTGAGAGAATAAATGTGTTATAAAATTGATTTATTAAAAACATACAAGACTATGTTGAAGTTTCCCTCTTATGAATGTGTATGATAATTCATAAACATTAGATATAATAGAGATAAGTAATAGACCTGTTTAGGAACACACTTCATAGTATAAGGGATTGGCAGTGTGACATATAGTTTCTGTTATCTAAAATCTTCTAAAACGTGGCTAGGCAAAATACAGTAGTAGGAGAAATAACATATAATCATATGAAGCACTTTACTGAAAATTTATTTAGAAATCTGTATTTCAAATTAACTGATTAAAAAGAGGACACAAATTTGGGGAGAAGAAAGGTCAGGGAACATCAGGGGAAGATGGAGATAGGTATATATCTGAATGAATATGAACAAAATATATTGTATGAATATAAGAAATCTAAGAATAGATAAAGACTAGATATTTAATTGTTGGTCACAACAGTATATCCATTCACTCACTCCTTAGTGGAGATACAGTTGATACAGTAGGAAACAATGAAAGGCAAAAGGGACAAGGTAACATCACTCTTTTATGCACAATGCTTTATTGATTATCTATAACTAAGAAAATCTATCAGAAATAAACTGGTCATAGTATCTGCCTTATAGCTCTGAGAATCTTATTTGTCTAGATTACAAAAAAAAAAAAAAAAAAAAAAAAAAAAAGGAGCACTCAATATCTTGTTGCTATTCATCAAGACTATAATTTCCTAATCTGATATATAAAAAAAAAATTGTTTCGTTTCTTGTAACCCAAATCTCCTCTTTCTTATTTGGTCCCATATGTATGCTACCTTTAGTAATTAAATATTTTCATGTAGTATATGCTTTACAGTAAACATGGGATGTTAACAAATAAATATGCCCTTTAATATTACTTTTGTCACTCTCCCATTCATAGATCATGAAAAAGAAACACACTGAAAAGACAAAATAAGACATAATAAATGGCTGTACATTGACCATGTTTTTATTAGCTCAGCCTACATTAGACATTTGATCTTAATTCTACTATTTATTAGACCAAAGAATCAATATGTTTGCCGTGTTAAATGATGTTTAACAAATCCTTGAGGGAATGACGTTTTATAAAACTACTTCTTGAAATAATATACCACTAGGCTGGACACAATTATGTACACTTTGTGGTGTGTGTATTCATAAATCATAAGTCTCACATTTAAGTTTTAAACATTTTTTGAATCAGTTTTTTAATAATATGGATTCAATGAAAGTATTTAATAAAACATGTTATATTCTTTAACATGTTTTAAGAAGAATATGAATTTGTTTCTATGTTTTCTACAGTGAATTTTCTTGCATTTCTCCTGTTTACACAGATTTATTTATTTATTTATTTATTTATTTATTTATTTAAATCTCTGTTTGGAGGCAGGAATGTTGGCTTGTTTCCAAGCCTGATAATTTGAGTTTGTTCTTAAGGACTCATATTTCGCAAGAGTTCTGAGGTTCTGAGCCCCTAATTTGTTCTCTGATCTCCACCCATAGATGGTGGCCCATTCATATATATATGAATATATGTGAATATATATTCATAATTCATATATTCATATATGTATATGAATGTGATTTAATTTTTTCAAAAAATATTTGAAATGGTATTATAGATTTTTTTATTTCAAAAATCACTTAAATATGTCAACTGTGCCATGGCATATTATTTTCTCTATTATCATTGCATTGTTTTGGAAAACTAATATAAATGTATTAGATAGTGTATAAATTCTAGGTGAGCAAAGTATGCTCACACTAAAAGTACATTCAAAGCTACTTATATTTGGTGGACATTGGTAAGTTGTCTTCAATCAGAATGGCTAAGATCAAAAATTCAGATGGCAGCAGATACTGGTGAGTATGTGGAGAAAGAGGAACACTCCGCCATTGCTGGTGGGATTGCAAGCTTGTACAACCACTCTGGAAGTCAGTCTGATATTTTCTCAGAAAATTGGACATAGTACTACCGGAGGATCCAGCAATACCTCTCCTGGGCATATACCCAGAAGATGTTCCAACTGGTTAAAAAGACACATGCTCCACTATGTTCATAGCAGCATTGATTATAATAGCCAGAAGCTGGAAAGAACCCAGATGTCCCTCAACAGAGGAATGGATACAGAAAATGTGGTGCATTTACACAATGAAGTACTATTCTGCTATTAAAAAAATGAATATATGAAATTCTTGGGCAAATGGATGTATCTGGAGGATATAATCCTTAGTAAGGTAACCCAATCACAAAAGAAGTCATTGGATATGCGCTCACTGATAAATGGATATTAGCCCAGAAACTTAGAATACCCAAGATACAATTTGCAAAACACAAGAAAATCAAGAAGGAAGACCAGCGTGTGGATACTTCATTCCTCCTTTGAATAGGAAACAAAATACCCATGAAAGGAGTTACAGAGACAAAGTTTAGAGCTAAGAGGAAAGAATGGACTATACAGAAACTACCCCATCGGGGGATCCATCCCATAATCAGTCACTAAACTCAGACACTATTGCATAGGACAGCAAGTGTTTACTGAAGGGACCCTGATATAGCTGTCTCGTACAGAAGTGGATGCTCACAGTCATCTATATGATGGAACACAGGGCCCACAATGAAGAAGCTAGTGATAGAACCCCAGGAGCTGAAGGAGTCTGCAACCCTAGAAGAGGAACAACAATATGAACTAACCAGAACCCCCAGAACTCCTGTCTCTAGCTCCATATGTAGCAGAAGATGGCCTAGTTGACCATCATCAGAAAGAGAGGTCCCTTGGTATTGCAATCTTTATATACCCTAATACAGGGGAAAGCCAGGGCCAAGAAGTGGGAGTGGGTGGGCAGGGGAGCATGGCGGGGGAAGGGGGAGGGAACTTTCCGGATAGCATTTAAAATGTAAATTAAGAAAATATCTAGTAAAAAATTTGAAAAAACAAATACCGATGCATTTATGCAACTATAACTTGTGTTCAATGTTTAAATATGAATTCTATAAACAAAATTAGTAAAAAAAAATCACTTGCTTGAAGAATATATACATATAAATATATATGTATATATATTTATAAAATAGAAATAATAATTTGCTTTCTCAGATCTCTAGAAACACATAGAAATGGTATTTTGCTTTATCTTTCAGTAGTACTATGTCCAATTTTCTGAGGAACCCGCAGACTGATTTTCAGAATGGTTGTACCAGCTTGCAATCCCACCAGCAATAGAGGAGTGTTCCTCTTTCTTCACATCCTCACCAGCATCTGCTATGACCTGAATTTTTGATCTTAGCCATTCTGACTGGAGTGAGGTGGAATCCCAAGGTTGTTTTGATTTGCATTTCCCTGATGATTAAGGATGTTGAACATTTTTTCAGGTGCTTTTCAGCCCTTTGGTATTCCTCACTTGAGAATTCTTTGAAATGTAAATAAAGAAAATATCTAATAAAGAAAAAAGAAAGAAAAAAGAAATGGAATTTTGAGATGGTGTATTTGTTCAGGCAAGTTATTAAAACTTTTTCATTTTTTCCTTTCTTTCTATTATACTGGTCAATTTATTATGCAGTGCATAAAGATGAAGAAATGATCAAGATAGTCATGAAGTAGAAAAAAGTGGAACTTTGCACTTATTTGGGAAAAACCTGCCCCAATTTCTTAAGTTTTCAAGCTGTAAATAGGCAATTAAACCTCTTTGTCCATATAAGGAAATCTGAAGAGATCATAGATTCTTGGAATTGTCTTAAAATTTAATTTCCTTTTTGTTTTTGGATTTCTCCATTTTCTTTGCTCTTTATCACCTTCATTCTTCTGATTTGACTTGACAATAGCTACTTTCATGGCTTTTATGCTTTGGCTTTGATTATGTTTCAGACCTTTTGATTTCTTTCTTTCACTGAGACTAGATGATAAAAGTGATGACATCAGTGTGTGATTGTCATTCCTTACCAATGCTTCGGATATAATTTCTAAGAATGATGACTGCCCTAGTTGTTTTCTTCATGTTGCCGTGATAACAGTCACAAAAACTCTCTAGGGCAGGAAAAGCTTTGTTTAGCTCACAAGTTACCATTCATCATTGGGAAGTCAGAGCATGAACTTAAACAGGAGCAAAGGCAGAAAGGAATCATGAAAAAAATAAAAATAGTGCTCATTGGCTTGCTTCTTCTGCATTATTCATCTAAATTTTCTTTATTCAGTCAAGGGCCTACCTGCCTGGGGATGTACTATTTGCCATGAGTTGGAGCCTCCTACATCAATTATCAATGAAGACAGTGCCCCTCAGGCATGGTGGAAGACCAATATGATTGAGGCATATACTCAGTGGAGACTCCATTTTCAAAAGTATGTCAACCTGATATCTGAAGCCAACTATGATAGTGAACTTGCCTGTTAGTGTTTTAATTTGACTTTATACTGCCTGAGAGGGTGAGAAATTCATTTTTTAAATGCAAAGTAAAACTATAACCAGAGAGTCAAAACGTGAATAAAGTACATAATAGAAAAATAATTGATATTGTGGGTTTTTATTGCTGTATTCAAAACCTTTAAGCTCCACTTCAGAGGGTTTGTTTCACATGATTTGGCATCTTATAAATATTAGGCTTTAATGGTCATATTTTCTTGAAATTCCATAAATTACTAATTATTAAGCCATTAGATTCTCCTAGCCTTTTTTCTCTCTTTTTTTAATTGGATAATTTCTTCATTTACATTTCAAAAGCTATCCCAAAAGTCCCCTATACCCTACTCCTGCCCTGCTCCTCTCTGACCCACTTCCACTTCTTAGCCCTGGCATTCCCCTGTACTGGGGCATATAAAGTTTGCTAGACCAAGGGGACTCTCTTCCCAATAATGGCCGACTAGGCCATCTTCTAATACATATGCAGCTAGAGACAAGAGCTCTAGAAGTTCTGATTAGTTCATATTGTTGTTCCATCTATAGGGTTGTAGACCCCTTCGGTTCTTGGATACTCTCTCTATGTTCCTTCCTAGAGATGATTGTGAGCATCCACTTCTGTATTTGCCAGGCACTGACAAAGCCTGACAGAACACAGTTATATCAGGGTCCTTTCAGCAAAATCTGGCTGGCCTATGCAGTAGTGTCTGCGTTTCGTGGCTGATTATGGGATGGACCCCTGGGTGGGGCAGCCTCTGGATGGTCCATCCTTTTGTCTTAGCTCCAAACTTTGTCTCTGCATCTCCTTCCATGGATATTTTATTCCCTATTCTAGAGAAGAATGAAGTATCCATGTGTTGGTCTTCCTTCTTGATTTTCTTGTGTTTGGGAAGTTGTATCTTGGGTATTCTAGGTTTCTAGGCTAATATCCACTTATCAGTGAGTGCAAACAATGTGTGTTCTTTTGTGATTGGGTTACCTCACTCAGGATGATATCCTCCACATACATCGATTTGCCCAAGAATTTCATCAATTCATTGCTTTTAATAGCTGAGTAGTACTTCATTGTGTAAATGTACCACATTTTCTGTATCCATTCCTCTGTTGATGGATATCTAGGTTCTTTCCAGCTTCTGGCTGTTATAAATAAGGCTGCTATGAACATAGTGGAGCATGTGTCCTTATTACCAGTTGGAACATCTTCTGGTTATATGCCCAGGAGAGGTATTGCTGGATCAATTGGTAGTACTATGTCCAGTTTTCTGAGGAACCCCCAGACTGATTTCCAGAGTGGTTGTATCAGCTTGCAATCCCACCAGCAATAGAGGAGTGTTCATCTTTCTCCACATCCTCGCCAGCATCTGCTGTCAATGAATTTTTGATCCTAGCCATTCTGATTGGTATATGGTGGAATCTCAGGGTTGATGTGCATTTCCCTGATGATTAAGAATTTTGATCTGCCACAATTAAATATTCTAAATGGTTCATATTTCTTATGTTGAACAACAACAACAACAAAGAATTTTGAACAGTTTTTCAAGTACTTCTCAGCCCTTCAGTATTCCTCAGTTGAGCATTCTTTGTTTAGCTCTGTACCCTATTTTAAAAGGGGTATTTCAATTTCTGGAGTTCAGCTTCTTGAGCTCTTTCTATATCTTGTATATTAGCCTTCTATCAGATTTAGGATTGGTAAAAATTCTTTCCCAATCTGTTGGTGCCCTTTTTGTCTTATTGACAGTATCTTTTGCCCTATAGAAGCTTCGCAATTTTATGAGGTTCCATTTGTCAATTTTTGATCTTACAGCACTATAAATAAACTAAGGGACTTTTGGGATAGCATTTGAATTGTAAATGAAGAACATATCTAATAAAAATGGTTTAAATAAAAAATAAAAATAAACCAAAAAGAAAAAAAAAATGATCATCTCATTAGACAATGAGAAAGCACTTGCCAAAATTCAGCACACCTACATGGTAAAAGTCTTGGAAAGTTCAGGAATCCAATGGGTTTACCTAAATATAGTAAAAGGAATATACAGCAAGCCACTAACCAACATCAAACTAAATAGAGAGAAACTTGAAGTAATCCCAGTAAAATTAGGGTCTAATCATGGCTTCCCACTTTCTCCCTACCTATTCAAAATAGTACTCGAAGTTCTAGCCAGAGCAATTAGAAAACAAAAGGAGATCAAAGGAATACAACTTGGAAAGGAAGAGGTCAAAATATCACTATTTGCAGCTGATATGATTTTATATATATCCCAAAAATTCCACCAACGAATTCCTAAACCTGATAAACAACTTAAACAAAGTGGCTGGATACAAAATTAACTCAAACAAATCAGTAGCCTTCCTCTACTCAAAGCATAAACAGGCTGAGAAAGAAATTAGGGAAACAACACCCTTCAAAATGCTCGCAAATAATATAAAATGGCATGGTGTGACTCTAACCAAGCAAGTGAAAGATCTATATGACAAAAACTTCAAGTCTCTGAAGAAAAAAATCCAAGATCTCAGAAGATGGAACGATCTCCCATGCTCATAGATTGACAGGATTAATATAGTAAAAATGGCCATCGTGCTGAAAGCAATCAACAGATTTAATGTCATCCCCATCAAAATTCCAACTCAATATTCTTTATAGAGTTAGAAAAATAAATTTGCAAATTCTTCTGGAATAACAAAAAACCCAGGATAGTAAAAATTATTCTCAACAATAAAAGAACTTCTGCATGAATCATCATCCTGACCTCAAGGTGTACTACAGAGCAATAGTAAAAAGGACTAAAGCCCTGAAGACCAGCAGAAAGAATGGAAACAGGCAACCTTGGGAAGTAGGAAGTTGGGGGAACCCTCCAGAATAGACCAGAGACCTGGGAGATGAAAGACTCTCAGGACACAAAGGGAGGGACCTAAGATGAAATTCCCAACAGTAGGGAAAGGGAAATTATAGAGCCCACCTCCAGCATAAAGACAGGGCATCAAATGAGGAATCTCTGACCCATGATTGTTCCTGTCTGAAAGAATTACAAGGATGCAAATGGAGAGGAGCCTGAGGAAAAGAAGGTCCAGGGACAGTTCCAAAGTGGGATATGCTCAAGAGAAGGGCCCAAGGCCTGACACTATTACTGAGGCTATGGAGCACTCACAAAAAGGGACCTAGCATGACTGAACTCCAAAACACCCAACAAGGAGCTGAAAGAGTCAGATGCAGATATTTGCAAGAAACCAATAGATAGAAGCAGATGACCCCTGTTTTTGAATTAGGGAAATTCTGAAAGAAGATGAGGAAAAGGGCAGCCCTTAGGATGACCAGCAGTCCCAATTAATCTGGACCCCTGAGATCTCTCAAACACTGGACCACCAAACAAGCAGCATACACCAGCTGATATGAGGCACCACACACACAGACAACAGAGGACTGCTGGGTCTGTGTTCATTCAGAGAGGATGCACCTAACTGTCAATAGATTGGAGGCCTCAGGGAGTTGAGAAGTCAGGTGGGGTGGCAGGTAGGGACATCCACACGGAGACAGTGGGGTGTTTAGGAGGTATTGGATATGGAAGAGTAGGGGGGTAGAATGTGTTGGGAATAAAATATGGAGTGTAAAAAAATACATCAATAAATTAGAGAAAAGAGCAATTCACAAATTCATTTGGAATAACAAAATACCAAGGATGTCAAAAATTCTCAACAATAAAAGAAATTCTGGGGGAATCACCATGCCTGACAACAAGCTGTACTACACATAAATAGTGATAAAAACAAACAAACAAACAAACAAACAACCTGCATGGTATTGGTACAGAGAAAGGCAGGAAGATCAATGGAATAGAATTGAAGACCCAGAAATGAACACACACACCTATGGTCACTTGATATTTGACAAAGGAGCTAAAACCACCCAGTGGAAAGAAGAGCATTTTCAACAAATGGTGCTGGTTCAACTGGTGGTCACCATGTAGAAGAATGCAAATCAATCCATTCTTATCTCCTTGTACAGATCTCAAGTCTAAGTGGATCAAGGACCTCCACATCAAACCACAGTCCCAAAATAGCTTTTCATCACCAGTTTCCTAAACACAAAGTGAAAGCCATACAAAAATCTACAAGTGAAAAGGCAATTAATAAGACTAAGAGAATAGATGATTGTTTTGATTGGTTCTTGAATTCAGTTTGCAAGAATTTTACCGAGTATTTTTGCATCAATATTCATAAGGGAAATTTATTTGAAGTTCTCTTTCTTTGTTGGGTCTTTGTGTGGTTTAAGTATAAGCTTAATTGTGGCTTCAAATCATTTATCTATCATGATCAAGTAGGCTTTATCCCAGGAATACAGGGATGGTTCAATTTAAAGAAATCTGTCAATGGAATCCACTATAAAAATAAACTAAGGGACTTTTGGGATAGTAGTGATCCTTCTATTTTTATTTTAGTCAACTAACCTCAATAATTTAAAGAGAATTTGTATTATGTCTTCTTCGAGGGTCTGATAGAATTCTGCATGAAACCCATCTGGTCCTGGCTTGTTGTTGTTGTTTTTAGGAGACTTTTAATGACTGCTTCTATTTCCTTATGGGACTGTTTAGATGTTTTATCTGATCAATATTTAACTTTGGTACTTGTTATATGTCTAGAAAATTGTCTGTTTCCTACAGATTTTTTAATTTTCTGGAGTATAGACTTTGAAGTAGGATCTAATGATTTTGTTTTAATTTCTTTGGTTTCTGTTGTTATGTCTCCCTTTTCAGTTCTGATTTTATTAATTTTGATACTATCTTTGTGCCCTCTGTTTATGCTGGCTAAAGTTTTATCTATCTTGTTTATTTTCTCAAAGAACTAGCTCCTAGGTTTGTTGATTCGTTGTATAGATCTTTTTGTTTCAATTTAGTTGATTTCAGCCCTGAGTTTGATTATTTCCTGCCGTGTACTCCTCTTGCATTTATTTGATTCTTTTTGTTCTAGAGCGTTCAGTTGTGCTGTTAAACTGGTAGTGTATGCTCTCTCCAGTTTCTTTTTGGAGGCACTCAGAACTATGAGTTTTCCTCTTAGCACTTCTTTCATTGTGTCCCAAAAGTTTGTTATGATGTGCCTTCATTTTCATTAAATTCTAAAAAGTCTTTAATTTATTTATTCCCTGACCAAGTTATCATTGAGTTGAATGTTATTCAATTTTGACATGTATGCGGGTTTACCATTGTTTTTGTTGTTATTGAAAACCAGCCTCAGTCTAACGTGATTTGATGGGATGCATAGGATTATTTCATTCTTCTTGTATTTATTGAGGCCTGTTTTATGACCACTTATATGGTCAATTTTGGATGATTTTGTTCAATTACTTCACCTGTTTGGTTGTTTTTTTTCCTATAATTCTTTAAGAGATTTTTGTGTTTCCTCTTTAAGAGCTTCTACCTGTTAACCTGTGTTCTCCTGTATTTTTTTAAGGGAGTTATTCATGTCCTTCTTAAAGTACTCTATCATTATAATGAGAAGTAATTTTGAATCTGTATCTTGCTTTTTCCTGGTGTGTTGGGGTATCCAGGGTTTGCTGTTGTGGGGAACTGGGTTCTGATACTACCTTGGTTTCTGTTGCTTATGTTCTTGTGCTTGCCTCTCACCATCTGGATCTCTCACTGAAGAGTGCTACTTATACTCACTGACTCTGACTAGAGCATGTCCCTTTTGGTAACTCAGTTAGGTCAGAAATCCTCAGAGTCCAGCTGTCTTTGTGATCCTGTGATCTTGATATACTGGGTATAAGAGCTCCTGGGAGTCAAGCTGTCTCTGAAATCCTGAAATATTGGTGTGACCAAGCCTCTGAGATTGTGTGATCCTATGATCCTATAATCCTAGGATTTGAGCTTTCTCTGGGTGCTGTAGGACTTGTTGTAGAGTCAGTGCCCAAGGTCTGCTCAGGGCACTAGCTCAGACTGGAAGGAACCCATACCACTGGCCCAGGGGTCCCAGTTATTCCTAGTTTGGGTCAGATGTTGTGGCCTCCTCACATATGATCCTGAGAATGTTAGAGCTCCTGGGAATCGAGCTTCCTTTGGGTACTGTAGTCAGCATGTACTTTTAACCATTGATTGATTTCACTATTCCTTTAAGTACCCATTTGCTTATGTATTCATTCCTTATATAAAGTATTTGAGCACTATGGGTTGAAATCAAGTGTAAGATAGCAACTTATAGGTTCAATTGAACCATTTGAATTATGACTTTTTTAATAATTCCACAGAAAATAGTTTCTGATTTTTAACCTCATAGTATCTTTTAAATGAGTAAGTGTCAGAGTGATGCTTGGTTATAATCATAAATACTATATAACTGAGTATTCTGTCAAATATTTGATATGTATTTACAGAAATCTGATACCCAAGAGCCTTTATATGAATTCAATAGTTATTCATCCATATAAGAACTAAAAGATAATGATTTAGGGTTAATGTGTTTTATTTCCTGAAATTCACAACAGTTTTCTTTCTCCAGTAATGCTTTTATAGGCTCAAAAACCACCGGCCAGACACTATGTTCTTACAGATTTTCTAAAAGTAAAGTTTATATTGAAGTTGTATAACCTTTACATGACCAATAACAATGAAAGAAATAGACAATCCAAAAAGAAAAATGCAACATTTGTTAGAGTTGTTTACAAATCACAGGTACCTATCTTGCTTTTCTTATTTTTTTAACATTTTTTTCCTCTTTATTAGATATTTTCTTCATTTACATTTCAAATGTTATCCAGAAATTTCCCCTTACCCTCCTGCATCCCCACCCTGCTCCCCTACCCACCCCCTCCCACGTAATGGCCCTGGCGTTCCCCTGTACTGGGGCATATAGAGTCTGTATGACCAAGGGGCCTCTCCTCCCAATGATGGCCAACTAGGCCATCTTCTTCCATATATGCAGCTAGAGACATGAGCGCAGGGGGAACTAATTAGTTCTTGTTATTCTTCCACCTATAGGGTTGAAGACCCCTTCAGCTCCTTGGGTACTTTCTCTAGCTCCTTCCTTGGGAGTCCTGTGTTCCAACTAATAGCTGACTGTGAGCAACCACTTTCGTGTTTGCCAGGCACTGGTATAGCCTCCCATGAGACAGCTATATCAGGTCCCTTTCAGCATTATCTTGCTGGCATNTTTACTATATTGATTCTGCCAATCCATGAGCATGGGAGATCCTTCCATCTTCTGAGATCTTCCTCAATTTCTTTCTTCAGAGACTTGAAGTTCTTGTCATACAAATCTTTCACTTCCTTCGTAAGAGTCACACCAAGATATTTTATACTGTTAGTGACTATTGTGAAGGGTGATCTTTCCCTGATCTCTTTCTCAGCCATTTCATCCTTTGTATAGAGAAAGGCCATTGATTTGTTTGAGTTGATTCTATATCCAGCTACTGCACTAAAGCTTTTCTTAATTAAAGCCAATCCTATCTTAGTTCTAGTTTTGACTCCTAGACCACTAGGGAAGACTTTAAGAATTGTCAACAGAAATGGAGGGATAATAAGATAATGTCAACTCTAAACCCCTAAATTGGTCTATTAAGTATATGATACTACTGATACTCAAACTGCCATTATCATCTTTTTATACCTCTATTCTAATTTTGATACAGGGGAAATTGGGGGACTTTCAAGCCATGTGACCCGTGCTAATGCCTCGACCCCTAGTAAACTACAGTACTGTACAATGGGTAGAGATTCTTAGATAGGGAGATTAACACCATAATTTCATACACACACACACACACACACACACACACACACATATATATATATATATATATATATATATATATATATATATATATATGCTTTTTGCTTCATAAAACTACTTATTAAAGTTATTAGTAAGTGAGATAGTAGAGTTACCATTCTGGCAGGGCTACTTACCATTACAAGTAAGCATGTCCTCATTTCATCTGCATTCCTAGCATCATCATCAAAGGCTTTGTAATGGAAACATTCTCTACTTGGACAGGGAGAGAGCATGAAGATCACTGACTATCCAAAATCTCTCAAGTTGCTCACAGAAGTCAGGACATTACTGTGGTAATATGGACCTCAAGAAGGACCAATCGAATGTGACACTCTGCCAGACAACCGACACTGATACAGAAAAGACCTGTGAGCCAGATGTCTTTGGATCTTAGCATTTACGAAATAGAGAACAACTAAAAAAAAAAAAAAAAAAAAAAAAAAAAAAAAAAAAAAAAAAAAAAAAAAAAAAAAAAAAAAAAAAAAAAAAAAAAAAAAAAAAAAAAAAAAAAAAAAAAAAAAAAAAAAAAAAAAAAAAAAAAAAAAAAAAAAAAAAAAAAAAAAAAAAAAAAAAAAAAAAAAAAAAAAGAAAGAAAGAATGAAAGAAAGAAAGAAAACACGAAGCACAAAAGAAGCAAGTGTTACAATGGCACCTTGAAGAACAGAAGATTCACAAGAGGCAGAGATCATAGAATGCAAACCACAAAGTTTTAAAGAAACAACAAAGTACAGAACCAAAGGCTGAGTCTCTACTACAAGTAGAAAAGGAAACACAAGTTGTACCTGCCCAGAAAGAAACCCAGCACTCCGAAACAGAAGCCCTTCCATATTTAACCTCATCTCCAAAAGACCTGCCTGCAGAATACTCTTTTGAAATACACCAGGATAGCTTTATACATGGGGAAACATGTGCTAGGTACCATGATACAGCAGTATTGAACCATTTTTCTGAAACAGATATTTGACTGGATCTAAAGACCTCTATCCTAAACTATGCCAAGGAAAATATCTGTACTTAAAGAATATTGTTTAAAAATATGCAGTGACAAGGCTGAACATGAAGATTTTTCTTCTGAAACATGTGAAGAGACAATGTTTACCAAAACTCTACCCTGTACAATATCTGAAGATACAACTGACTCATATGAATGCTCAGAATCTCCTAAATCACATGTGCCTGAAGACTATCTTCTCAACATATGCCACAAATCACCTGGATCCGAGAAATTCACTACTGAGCCACATCTAGAAGCAATTATGCCTAAAGTTTTCTTCTCCTATCTGCAATTAACAGCTGTAGCAAAAGATGATTTCCCCCTAATAAAAGAAGCAGTTAAACCTGAATACTCTTCAGCTGAGATTTACAAAGATACCACTGCACCCACAACTTCTTACAAAATAATGGAAGTAACACCTAAGCCTGAAGTAAATTCACTTTAAACATGTCAAGAAATATGTGGAAATGAGAAATGTTCACCTGAAGCTTGCCAGGAAATGCCTGGGATAGAAGACCTTTCTAATAAAGGACATCAGAATAGTGATGAGCCTTATGACTGCATCCTAGAACAGATTCAAGAAACTGATGCATCTGAAGACCAGGACACTAGTACACACCAGAAAGTTAACATGTAGACTTTCAGGAAATGAAGGAAAAAGCAAAAATAGAACCAAAAGTATCAGAAATTGGATTTCTTTCTCATGTGTTTTGTCATAAAATTAATATCTAGAGTTATACTTTGCTTTTACAATATTCAATAATAAAATTGTATTCTAACACATATCTTAATATTTTCATGTGTATGATTTTCTTAAGCTGTCATAGCCATCTCTACAGTTGGCATTGTATTTTAACTTAATTTTTTGCCATTTATGGAAGATGTCTGAGAGAACTATATTTAAAGTTCCTAATACAGATAATAATTTTAGTGTTTGTCCATGCATGTGTATATGCTATGTTGTGCTCGATTATGTATGTGTATATATATATATATATATATATATATATATATATATATATATATATATATATATATATATATATATATATATATATATATATATATATATATATCCCTGAGAAGAGGCAAATAAGAAATAAGAGAAGCTAGGACTTTATAATTGATTTTTCCCTCCAAGAACTTAAATTTATTTGGTTATTTTTCTTCTCCTTCTCCTTCTCCTTCTCCTTCTCCTTCTCCTTCTCCTTCTCCTTCTCCTTCTCCTTCTCCTTCTCCTTCTCCTTCTCCTTCTCCTTCTCCTTCTCCTCCTTCTCCTTCTCCTCCTCCTCCTCCTCCTCCTCCTCCTCCTCCTCCACCTCCCTCTTTTTCTTCTTCTTCAAAAGCAAAGTGCATTTTATTCTGCAGAAGTCCAGCATGTTGGGTTCTACCAATTACCAATATTGAGACACCCAGGTGAGTTCACAGGCCCAATTTAAAGCACATTAGGGGAATTCCAGGTGACCATTATCTTAAATGGTTGGGTCTATTTTTGTGGATATTCCAGTACCATTGCTGGGTGGTGGGTTTGGGGTGGATACTCTTGCTGAGGTAGCCTGGAAACTGTTGCTGATCCATTGCCCTTGCTTCAGGCCAGGTGCCAGGGCAGTTTCTGATGGTGGGGGTGTTTCTGATTGGGTGTCTGAGACCTAGGATTTTTTTCCAGTAACTGACTTCCTTGGACTTTCCCAGTTCTTAGAAATAGAAATCTTGGCTTAATCCCCTGAACTGCCAATTTGTAGCCTGTCACTGATTCAGCCGGTCCTCTTTTTCCCACCTTGAGAAATTGGTCATCTCTAATCCTTGAGATGTTTCCATGGGCTGGTATTGTTGTTTGGGGATCATAACTAAAGCATTGATTATGCTGGGACTATAAGTCAAGGCCAATAAAACCCAAACAAAACAAAATGAAACTGAAAAATCTACCAAAATACTGTTGAGTTCATTTTGTACTGGCTAAGAACTCCTGGGCATGAGGCCTACTCGGACTTGTCGATTATATACCCTGTGAGAGTCTATTGCCAAGGGATATCAATTATGAATAGTTAGATGGTTAAGGGTTGAAAGTCATGACAACTTTCCCCTCTCAGTGCTGGGAACTGGTTTGGCTTGAACCTCTGCAGGACATATGTGTAATGCAAGCTCAGGAATACTGATACACCCATGGAAATCTTATATGATGTGAGGAATAATTATTCCCTTAATAAAATAATGAAGTTACATACCCCAGGATACCCTCCCTTGATCCCTTGATGCAATTGTTTGCAGTTATTATTGGTAAGCCTGCCTACTTGTTGGTTTTTTTTTTTTTTTTTTTTTTTTTTTTTTTTTTTTTTTTTTTTTTTTTTTTTTTTTTTTTTTTTTTTTTTTTTTTTTTTTTTTTTTTTTTTTCTTCTGTTTTATCTCTTCTTTGGATACCAATCTTGTCATTCTAAATCTTTCTGAAGACACCTCACCCTCTGAAATATACCTACACAATTCAGCTGTGTACAGACTGCTATGACTGAGCCTTCCTGGTATCTCGGGTGCTAATTCAAAAGGCATGACTTTCCCTATTGTGTGATTCATCTTTCTTCTCTGAGTACCTTCCAAGATTTAAAGCCTCTTTGTACTGTTGTATTTTCTGTGATAAAATGGACCTTGAGCATCCTTTGCAGTTCATTTTAAAATTATTTTATCAACAAGACTGAGAACTCATAAGACAGAATCGGGGTTCTTGAGTAAGTACCATGGGTCTTAGCTCCTAGAGGACCAAATTCATTTCCGCCTTTTCCTGATTTCCTACTCTCTCACCAAGCCTATGGCCTTTTCCTCCCTTCAGACTAATAGTTCTTTTTTTTTTTTTTTTTTTTTTTTTTTTTTTTTTTTTTTTTTTTTTTTTTTTTTTTTTTTTTTTTTTTTTTTTTTTTTTTTTTTTTTTTTTTTTTTGGTTTTTCGAGACAGGGTTTCTCTTTGTAGCCCTGGCTGTCCTGGAACTCACTTTGTAGACCAGGCTGGCCTCGAACTCAGAAATCCGCCTGTCTCTGCCTCCCGAGTGCAGACTAATAGTTCTTAATGCAAGGACATAGACAGGGAAATGGCAGGTCTCTGTGGGAGAGCACAGTGCCCTGAACAGTGGGTTGACCTCTTCTGTGCATATGCTTTCATAAGATCACAGTATCTGTGGATGTAGAAGTTTGGCATGTCTGGGAGAGATTTCAGATGCTTGTGAACAAGGAATTTTTCTTTTTTTTTTCAGGTGTATGTGGGTGGTAAGAAGCAAAGTGAGAAACATTTTTTTAAAGAAATGATTTAGTACCAAGGAAAAAGGTGGGACAGAACAGAGAAAACACTTAGAACCTCAATAAACTTCCTTGTACAAAATATGGGGGCTTTTTGTTTTTTCAGGTTTTTTTTCTTTTTCTTATTTGCATTGTCTGTTTTCTTCCCCTATTAGTTCATATGTGGTTCCACATAAACTTCATGTGTAGAATGACTCATTAGCATCTTAAATCTTTTACTCAAGGGTGTGCATTTTAGTAGTATAATAAGTCATAGGCCCCTTTTGAATACTTTGCAGTACCTCTCTGTCTGACAAGCTATTCCTAGCCAGAATCTTCCAAGGGTTTTCAACATTCTTCTCTGCCAATAGCTTTTTCTAATATGATAATTTGTGGGTTTTTTAGGTAAAGCCTTATGGATCTCACTCTCTACCTTATTCCCCTGCATCAAGTGGCACCCTATGATCCACCACTGAGCTGTCATGTGAGAGGAACTTTGTTACCTCTAATTAGTTCCTATGCCTAAGGACTCCATACTGAAGACTTATTTAAATTATTAGCTGTCATTTTAATTCCTTTTCTCCTACTGGTAATGTGTCATTTGTGCCTGGTTTCTTTCAAAGATTTATCTTTGGTGCATATTTGCATTTGCTTACTACTGAAATCCTTTTACATAATGTATAGTTTTGTGGATATCACCAAATTTAGAGAAATTTCAAATATTTTCCTCAAATCCTCTTTCAGCCTCACAGGCTCCTCTTCTGATTATATTAGGAAGTTCATTACACATAGATTTAAAGGAGAGTACGGCTGGACCCCTCCCTAATTAAAAAATCGCTTATGAAACCAAGGACCTGGAAGCTGATAGAATTCCAAAGCATGATCTCAGTCACATTTTTGGTGCTCTATCTCTCTTATCTCTATCACATTAAGGCATTGACCCCACTTCCTTATACAAATAAGGCCAGGCAATACAAGCCAGATGTTAGAGAAAATGGCTATGATTGACCATGGACCTAATGGTAACCCTAATGTAAGTTTTGAGTCCCTCAAGGATGCCATGCAAAAGTATATTCTAGCTGATTTCTCACACCTATTTGAAGGCAAACTCGTTCTCATAATCAAATTCCTTTCTCATTCCACTCCTGACAACAGGAAGAAATTTAAAAGTTGTTATTAAGAATAGACTCCCACTGATGACCTAGTAAGTACAGTACATTCTGTTTTCTGAAAACAGAAACTAGAGGAGGAAATAAATACTGTCTGTAGGCAGCAGGTCATTGGAAGAAAAAGTGCATGAAGAGCAGGCAGGCCTTTTCCTCAGAGTTATATTGCCCCAGTGTGGAAGTGTACTACACTAAAAAGCTTACTGTCCACAAGGACTGATGGAACCCTGAATGAGAGCCCCAAATGTTGTCCCTTGAATGAGGGAGTGCTCAGCCCAACTTGGACTCTGGCACAGCATTTATTATTGCATGGACCCTTAGGTAAATCTTAAAGTTTCAGGTAGGACCATAACTTTTCTTCTTCATAGGACAACCTCTTATTTTATTGTTATCTCATATTCCAGACAAGTGGCATCTGACTCTTGTCAGGCAGTGAGCATCAATGACACTCTGTGATCAAATGTTTCTTTCTAATCTTTAATCCTAAGTATGGACTGCTGATATTCCACCTAGGACTATCATAGCTAATATATATTTTTAATTTTAATTTTTTAAATTTTTTAACTTAAGTGATTTTCCTAACTGTAAACATTATTTTCTCTAGCCTGAGTCCTGATTTGGACTTCAACTTTTAATCAGTAAATCCCTCTGTTATTGTTCCTAACTCCTGTCCAGTCACACTAAGAGTGAATATCAATTATAATCCTACTGATTATTATATCCGTTATTCAACCTTGTGTAGTTAATTACTGGTTTAATTTTCTCTTTTCTCTTTTTAACATTGATCCACCCATATATAGTCCTGTGACAATCTAGCATAATCTTTGTGAATTCTCCTGATTGTTCTCCAAGGCAATAGTGGTGATACTGAATATTTCACATGCCATTTCAGGTATAAGTAGTGAGATCAACTTTAAAAATCAATTACTACATGATGATAAAGATTCAGTTCTTGAAGGAGGATTGTTAGGTAGATAGTCAGACATGAGCAGACTTAAAAGTCATTTAGTAAAGAACCCATACACATAGACATACCCAACTATAATCAACTGTCATTTTTTTTCTGCCAATTGTCCTTTATTCCCCTGGCAATGATGATTTTCAAGAAGAGAAAGACTCAGCTCCTTCCTGTGGTGATTTGAGTAAGAGTGGGCCTCATGAGGTCATATATTTGCATGCTTAGTTATCAGGAAGTGATACTATTTGAGGGGGATTAGGAGAAATGGCCTTGTTGGTATAGATGTGGCATTTTTGGAGGAAGTGTGTCACTAAGGGTAGGCTTTGGGGTTTCAAAAACCCATGCTAAAGCCAGAGTCTACCTCCCAGTCATCCTATCAGGATGTAACTCTCAACTACTTTTCTAACACCATTCTTGCCTGTGGGTCCCCATGGTGTTCATAATGAGGATAATGGGCTAAACCCCCTGAAACTGTAAAGAAGCCCCAATTAGATTCTTTCATAAGGGTTTCCATAGTCATGGTGTTTCTTCACAGCAATAAAACATTGAATAAGATATGCACTTAGAATTTGAAAGCATCACACTTATCCCTAAAGATTTAAATTATCATATAAAAGGAAAGAAGATAAAAGAGGCAGGGGGTTATTGAAGCCAATTAGAAGAAGGTTAGTTTCTCCTGGTAAAGCATGGTTATTTTGCAGTGTTGTTATTTGTTGCTGTTATTATTGTTTTGTTATGTTTTTTATAGAGTCTCACTATGTAGCCTTGGCTGGCCTGAACCTCCATATGTAGACAAGGCTACCTTCTAACTCACAGAAATTGATCTGCCACTGCCTCCCCACTGCTGGAATTAAGGACATCTGCCACTATGGTCAGCTTTTCTTAATTCTTTTCATCTACTTTGTTAGATATCTGGTTAAAAAAAAAAAAAAAAAAAAAAAAGGATCTGAGCTTGGCCCTGAGTGAACATGATATTCTACACTGCCTACAAGATTTTAATATTCAAAATACATTTTGTTGCTGCTCCATTAAGAGTTGGGGGGGGGAGACCTAGGAAGGAGAGGGGAGGAGGAGGAAACAAGGAGGGTAGTATATCAGGCACTAGAGGAGATACATCCTGTCTGAAGACACCAAACCTGACACGGTTGCTGTTACCAAGAGGTACTTGCTGACAGGAACCTGATGTGGCTGTTCCTTAGGAAGTTCAGCCAGAAACTTTCCAATTCAGATGTGGGTGCTTGGAGCCAACCATCAGAGTGAGCTCAGTGACCCTGGTGGGAAAGCTGGCAGAAGGACTGGAAGAGTGGAGGGGGATTGCAACCCATTGGAAGAACAAAATAGGCTGGCAAGACAACCCAGTTCTCTCAGAGTCTAGACCACCAGCCAAGAAGTGTACTGGGAGGCATCCATGACTCCAGATACATTGGTAGCAGAGGAAGGACTTGTCTGACATCAATGGAAGGGAGGACCTTGGTCCTGTGGAGGTTTGATGCCCCAGCTTAGGGGGATGCTGGGAAGGTTGGTGGGAGAGGGTGGGTGGGTAGGGGAGCACCCTCACAGAGGCAATGGGGAGGGAGGAGAGGGAGGATATTGGATGAGAGGGATTGTGAAGGTGTAACTGGCAAATGGGATATCATTTGAGATATAAAAGAATGGAATGACTTAAAAAATAAAGAAAAAAGAAAAGTTGGTCCAAATGTGTTGACAATCACCTGAAGAAGAAGCTAGCCCTTGAGAGAATCATGTTTCAAAAAGTTGAAATAAAAAAAAAAAAACATGATATACTTGAAAGCATATAGAAAAGATGGAAAGGGTAATTATCTTCATATAATATATAGTCTATATTCAAAAATTCCATACCACAATTCAGTTGTTTACAGAACCTCACAGCTAAACCTGCCTTCTTTCAGAAAATTTTCTCCTTCCTTTTTCTGATTCCCATTTTTAGATAACATTCAGAATTCTAAGCTGTTTGCCCTGCTATTCTGGATATACTCACTCCTTCTTTGAATACCCAACCCTACACCATCCAGTTGCTCAGAAACTCCCATTTCTGAGCTTGCCTGCATCATTGAACTCTAACTCAAAAACAAACTAACAAACAACAACAACAACAACAAATGGATCAAACATAACTTTTATCAATTTCTTTCCTCTTAACAGCTACCAGGATCTCCAGTTTTTCTGTTGTATCATTTCTTTTTCATTAAAACTCTAATAAAACCCCCAGGTTAGCTTTTGAGTCAATTTTTCCAATTTTTTAATCCAATTGATGAAGAGACTGTAAAATGAGCATTATATTTCTTCAAACAATATGGTTATTATTCATTTTAGTTTGTTGATGTATATGAATTTTAGTATGAACTAGCTGGAACCTAATTATAGTTTGTAAATTATACTAACCTTTGTGTCTTGTCTTTAAATCAAATCAATCTTATATTCATATATTAAACCTTGTATACCCACTTCTTTCTCTCTTTCATTTAATCCTTAATTCTCTCTGAAGAAATATGTACGGTATTATCTATCTAAGCTCAGAACCCTAAGATCAGCAGTTATACTTTAAAACTACAAACTAGAAATAAATAAATATCTGACTTTAAATATGCAAAGTTAAATTTAATAAGAAACTCATAATTTTTCTTTGCCCTTCACTTTATCCCTGGTCCAGTGTTGCATTCCCTTTATTGAAACTGATCAAGTGCTATTGTTTTAGTATCTTTGTTTGTTGGTTGGTTGGTAGGTTTGTTTGTTTGTTTTTGGCTCTATTTCTTTTCATTTTTATTAGATATTTTCTTCATTTACATTTCAAATGCTATCCCCAAAGCCCCCTATACCCTCCCCCCATCGTGCTCCCAACCCACCCACTCCTGCTTTTTGGCGCTGGCATTCCCCTGTACTGGGGCATATAGTCTCCTCAAGACCAAGGGCCTCTCCTCCCATTGATGGCCTACTAGGTAGGCCAGGTACTGGCATAGCCTTACAAGAGACAGCTATATCAGGGTCCTGCCAGGAAAATCTTGCTGAAATATGCAATAGTGTCTGGGTTTGGTGGTTGTTTATGGGATGGATCCCTAGGTGAGGCAGTCTCTGGATGGTTCTTCCTTCTCTCTCTGCTCCAAACTTTGTCTCTGAAACTCCTTCCATGGGTATATCTTTCCCCATTCTAAGAAGGAACAAAGTATCTACACTTTGGTCTTTCTTCTTCTTGAGTTTCATGTGTTTTGCAAATTGTATCCTGGATATTCTAAGTCTCTGGGCAAATATCCACTTATCAGTGAGTGCATGTCATGTGAGTTCTTATGTGATTGGGTTACCTCACTCAGGATGATATCCTCCAGATCCATCCATTTGCCTGGGAATTTCATAAATTAATTGTTTTTTCATTTTGGTTTTTCTATTTTTTGTTTTTCAAGGCAGGGTTTCTCTGTGTAGCCCTAGCTGTACTGGAACTCACTTTGTAGACCAGGGTGGCCTGGAAATCTGCCTGCCTCTGCCTCCCAAGTGCTGGAATTAAAGGCGTGTGCCACCACTGCCTGACAAATTAATTGCTTTTAATTGCTGAGTAGTACTCAATTACATAAATAACAACATTTTTTTTATCCATTCCTCTGTTGAGGGACATCTGGGTTCTTTCCAGCTTCTGGCTATTATAAATAGTTCTGCTATGAGCATAGTGGAGCATGTGTCCTTATTAAAATTAGAAACATCTTCTGGGTATATGCCCAGGAGAGGTATTGCTGGATCTTCTGGTAGCACTATGTCCAATTTTCAGAGGAACTGCCAAACTGATTTCCAGAGTGGTTGTACCAGATTGCAATCACACCAGAAATGGAGGAGTGTTCTTCTTTCTCCACATCCTCACCAGCATCTGCTGTCACCTTAATTTTTGATCTTAAACATTCTGAATGGTATGAGGTAGAATCTCAGGATTGTTTTGATTTGTATTTCCCTGATGTTTAAGGAGGTTGAACATTTTTTTCAGGTGCTTCTCATCCATTCGGTATTCCTTAGTTGAGAATTTTTTGTTTAGCTCTGTACACCATTTTTAATGGGGTTATTTGATTTTCTGGAGTCCAGCCTCTTGAATTCTTTGTATATATTGGATATTAGTCCCCTATTGGATTTAAGATTGGTAAAGATCCTTCCCCACTCTGTTGGTGGCCTTCTTATCTTATTGACAGTGTCTTTTGCATTACAGAAGATTTGCAATTTTATGAGATTCTATTTGTTGATTCTCAATTTTACAACATCAGCCATTGCTGTTCTGTTCAGGAATTTTTCCCCTGTGCCCATAACTCTTAGATCTTCCCCACTTTCTCCTCTATAAGTTTCAGTGTCTCTTTTTTTATTTGGAGATCCTTGATCCACTTAGACTTGAGCTTTCTACAAATGAAGGGTCAATGAGCATTCTTCTCCATAATTATCTCCAGTTGAGGCAGCACCATTTGTTGAAAACACTGTCTTTTTTTTTCCACTGGATGGTTTAGCTAATTTGTCAAAGATCAAGTGACCATAGGTGTGTGGGTTCATTTCTGGGTCTTCAATTCTATTCCATTGATCTACCTGTCTGTTGCTGTACCAGTACCATGCAGTTTTTATTACAATTGCTCTGTAGTACAGCTTGAGGTCAGGCATGGTGATTCCATCAGAGATTCATGAGATATGATTTTAAATCAGAATCATGCTTTTTGGGGTTTGTTGGTATATCTAGGACTTGTTGTAGTGGGAGTACTGGTTTCTGATGATGCTGAATGGTCTTTGTTTCTTAGTAAGATTCTTAGGTTTGCCTTTCACCATCTGGTAATCTCTGTTGTTAAACGTTCTAGCTGTCTCTGGCTGCAACTTGTTCCTCCTGTGATTCTATTAGCCTCTGTCAGCACTCCTGAGAATCCAACTCTCTCCCAAGTCCCAGTGGCCAGAGCACTCTCTGAAGGTCAACTCTCCTCTTGCAGTGAAAGTTCATAGAGGTTTGGCACACAGATCTGCCTCCTAGCTGAAGATTATACCTGAAGGGACCCTGTCCAAGAAGCTCTGTTGCTTCTGTGGCTTACGTGCTCTCCTGCATGGACTGGTCTCTGAGAGACTTGGGATACAAGATGGTGCTCTCACCTGAGCCCTGGGGTTAGAGACTTCTCTGGATGCCTACTCTCCTCAGGGATCCCAAGATCCTGGGTGTGCTAGGGCACCTGTAGCATAGAGAGTCCTCTGGGGACCATTGGACCATCCATCTAGTTTGTTCCCATGGTAGCCCTGGGACTGGTGCCAACTGTAATGAACCCCAGCCACTGGCCGGCAGGTTTCCTGTGTCCCTGTGGCAAAAATGGATTGAATAATAGTTATTTTAGGATGTAGTTGCCGAACTGTTAAAAAATAAGCCCCTCTGTAACTAAATAATGTCACATATCTGAGCTCCTGCTGGCACAGGCCCCTCCTGGTTGTTTTGGAACAGATGTCGTGTTCCACTCACCAGTGATCCCAAGATCCTGGGCGTGGTAGGGTGCCTGTGGCATGGAGAGTTCTCTGGGTACTGTGGAACTATCTGCTGAGTTTGAGTTCATGCCTAAGGTGCCCTGGGGCTGGTGCAGACAAGAACAATGTGCAGGGTTCTTTTTGTTGTTGTTATTTGTTGGTTTGTTTTTGTTTTTTTAATATTCTTTCAAAGTTCTTTATCCAGGCCTATTTGCCCCCCCCCCCCATACACAGGCAGAGCACTCTATATATACCTTCCTACTTAAATGTATTTCCTCTAAATGCCACATTCTTTGATATTATTCTAAATTTTTAAACATTTAATAATATAAAAACTGTCATTGTTCTACATGGCTACCACATAAACTCTGGAGATCCACACTTTTATATCATAGCAGGCTGGTAATGAAAATCATTTCTAGTGACTTTTTAAATGCTTCTCAAAACCAGGATCTTTTATTTTAGATAAACAGCTCAGTTTGGTTATATAAGGAGCTCAGATATGTGACATTATTTAGTTACAGAGGGGCTTACTTTTTTAACAGTTCAGCAATTACATCCTAAAATAACTAGTATTCAATCCATTTTGCCAACTTTGGAATACTAAGCAGATGTTAGATATTCTAAAATATCTGGCTTTAGGTGAGCTTGGAATGTTATTGTGAAAGAAATATTTCAGATCTGTTATAGAGATGCATGCCAGTAAGCTGTGTACTTACATAATGATAACAACAGCTCTCAGAGGGTCTCATGTGAAGCACAATTGTTGGGTCTTGAAATAATTCTATTTCACGGCTAGAAGAGGAAATTTTAGAATGCATTACTCTATTATATTTTTTCAGTAGTTGAGGAATCAAAATTATCCAAATAACTAGAAACTTTTAAATCGTAAATCTAATTAAGTACATACAACAGGAAGACCTCTGGACTTGAAATTAATATTATATTTCTAACTATATTTGATTTCTCTCTCTCTCCTGCCCCACCCCCATATCAACTTTAATCTCTATTTAAAGAATTCAGGGAAAATACATATAGGTACTGTATAAAATAGATGGACTTTGTAACAAGGTAAAGTAGAGAAACTTTTAAGAATCAGAATAGATACTGTGTAAAGTGTCCATTGCAGAGAAAAAGCCTCAAACAGTGATACAGGACTGTGTCTAAAATGTATTGTGCCATTATACATTTTAAGGTAGGGATTATATGGCATCTTAAGGTCTCTAGAAAATGGTGTATCCTGAGGGGCCATTTTCTTCTCCAGGTAATTGATGTATTGGGCAAACACTTAAGGGAGGGAACAATGATACTGTAAGTTTTGTTATAAAACCTCTATGTGGTGATTTCATTCCATCCCAAGTCAGGAACAAACATAAAATTCAGGTGTATTTCTGTGAATAAAGATGTGCTGTATCAGTTAATCATTATACAAGAAACTGAATTTAAAAAAAAAAAAAAAAAAAAAAAAAAAAAAAGCTATCTTCACTGGCCTTAAAGCCTGCAAATGTCTATTTACTAATTACAGTAAATTGGTCTTCTTGTATATCTTCCCAATCCCATTCCATAGTTACTGCTTTGAAAGTAATTATTTTGACTGTTTATTTTAATAGATGGATTGTCACATCTAGGGAACCCGAATTTGAACATGGCCTAGATAAACTTGTCATTAAACACTGTGTATCTTCTAGAATAACTAGAATAATTTCTTGTCTTCTTTCACATTTGACACAAACTTTTCAACCTTTTTTTTTCTCACATTTTATTTCACAGCTCTTCCTGTTTCTCTACAACAAGGAATTGAATAAAATGTTCTAACCCCAATAAACTAAATCTTTCTCTAATCATTTTCAACTGTGGCCTAAACCAGAGCTATAGCCTCATAACTAGTCTTTATTATTCACAGCTCACTAAATACTGTATATCTGTAACATTCAGCCAGAATGAGGCTTCTATATATAAAGTTGAATTGTGACACATTTCTGATTACAACCTTACAGTGATTTCATATCTTTACTCCAATTGCAAATTCTTACTGGGACCTCCAACACGTTACTGAAATATGGTTCATCTTTTCTCCTATATTATTTCTCATTATGCTTATTCTCAACCCTTATATGGCAAGAAATAAACTGTATGTAGATATAGAATATCTATTATGAAAACAACTCAATGAAGCTGCATGTGCAGAATTTTACATGACTGTATGGAGTTAAACCAACTAAGTCACAATTTCTACTGAAGTTGTATGGCTCTCAACCTGGGTAGACTTAGATACCTTTCAATGGGAAGGTAGAAATAAAAACTGCCAAATTGATAAAATATACCACTACATGATGAATGTTAATGGGAAACATGGACAGGAGGAGACATAAAATAGGCAACAGCAATGTGAATAAGATAGTCCTGAAAGTTATTCATTCAAAAAGTGATATTTAAACACCTAGAAGGATTGAGAGAATGACTGTTATAGATAACCAGGGCATTGCAGTCAGATGAAGGAATGCCTTCTTAGAAGAATTATATTTGAGCTTAAAATATACTTTACATGTTCTCAAAAAGAGTAAACAGGTAGCATAGATATGTCAGCAAAGAGGATACTTTCATAAAATGATATAACGGTGTGAAGAGAGATGTTATAGGTTGTTCTGTAAGGTATTTAGATTTACTCTGAACAAGAAGGCAATTAGCAATGATATAATACAAAATCCATCTTAAGTTTTAAAACATTCCCTGGCTCAACTGCTGTATTCATGATAGCCAGAAACTGGAAACCACAAAAATGTGCTCAACAGAATGAATAAAGAAGGATGGGTTCCTTCACATTTGAACCTGTGCCTGGAGCAGACATGGAATGCTGGTTCCTCACCCAGTTCTACAACACCCATAGGAAGCTCAACTTCCAGGTCTTCTAACATGCCCAGGATCACAGTTGAGGCCACAATATCTGCCTCAACACCCGGAGTAGCTGGATTTCTGGGATCCAGAGACATAGGAACCCCCACAAAGCCAGTGGCACAGGTTCTTCCAGTTTGAACTTGCACCCAGAGGAGACTCAGGGCACTGGCTCAGAACCCAAACCTATAACACCCAGAGGGAGCCCAACTCCCAGGTACTCTGAAACACCCAGGAGCACAGGAGCACAGGAGCACAGAAGGATCTTCACTCCCAGGAGATTGGACACTCCCAGGATCACTGGAGCTCTGACATACTCAAGATCACAGTTGAGGCCACAATATATTTCTCAACACTATTCTGGGATTCCCCACAGCAACTAGGGAAACATGAATCTCTGCCCAGCATGGGTTCCTTCCTGCTTAAACCTAAGCTGAGTACAGACCCAGAGATCTGGCTCCCCACCCACTCCTGCAACACCTAGAGGCAGCTTGACTCCCAGGAGCTCCAACATACGCAGCATCTTAGAATCACAGGATTCCAGAATCACAGGATCATAGTAACAGCTGGACAACCAGAACTTCTGACACAAACAGGATCACAGGAGGGACAGGTTTCAGTCAAAGGCAGTAAGGGCAGTTAGCACTAGAGATAACCAGATGGAGAGAGGCAAGCATAAGAACATAAGCAACAGAAGCCAATACTATTGACAACACCAGGAGCCAGTTCTCCCACCAAACCAAGCCCTAGATACCCTAACACACCTAAAAAGCAAAATTCAGATCTAAAATATCATCTCAAAAATATGGTAGAGGAATTTAAGTAGGATATAAATAAATCATTTAAAGAAATATGGGAGAACACAGGTAAACAAGTAGAAGCCCTTGAAGAGGAAACACAAAAATCCCTTAAAGAATTATAAGAAAACACAACCAAACAGGTGAAGGAATTGAACAAAATTATCCAAGATCTAAAAACGAAAATAGAAACATTAAAGAAAATACAAAGAAAGACAACACTGGAAATGGTAACCCCAGGAAAGAAGTAAGGAGCTACAGATGCAAGCATCAACAACAGAATACAAGAGATAGAAGACAGAATCTCAGCCATAGGAGATACCCTAGAAGATATTGACACAACAGTCAAAGAAAATACAAAAATCAAAAAGATGACTTAATCCAAAACATCCAGGAAATCCAGGACACAATGAAAAGACCAAACCTGAGAATTATAGGTATAGAATAAAGTGAAGATTCCTAAGACAAAAGGTCATGTAACAGCTTTAATAAAATTATAGAAGAAAACTTCCCTAACTTAAAGAAAGAGATGCCTATAAACACACACGAAGCCTACAGACCACCAAAAAGATGAGACAAGAAAATAAATTCCTCCTGTCCCGAATAATTAAAACACTAAATACACAGAACAAAGAAAGAGCATTGAAATATGTAAGGGAAAGATTGTCAAATAACATATAAAGGGAGCCCCATCAGAATTACACCAGACCTCTCACCAGAGATGATAAAAGCCAGAAGATCCTGAGCAGATGTAACACAGACCCTAACAGAACAGTAATGTCAGCCCATAATATTATATCCAACAAAACTCTTAATTACTGTAGAGGGAGAATCCAAGATATTCCATGACAAAATGAAAATTAAACATTATCTTTCCACGAATCCAGCCCTATAGAGGTTAATAGAAGAAAAACTCCAACATAAGGAGGGAAAGTACACCCAAGGAAAGGCACGAAACTAATCTTCTCACAAGAAACCCAAAAGAACAGAACCACACCAGCATAATTCCACCTCTAACAACAGAAGTAACAGGAAGCAACAGTCATTTGTCCTTAATATCTCTCAACATCGATGGACTCAATTCCCAAATTAAAAAAAAAAAAAAAAAAAAAAAAAAGACTAGCAGGCTGGATAGGTAATGAACCCAGTAGTTTGCTGCATAGAGGAAAACACATTTCAAAATCAGATACAGATTCCTAAGACAAAGGGCCAGGTAACATCTTCAATAAAAATTATAGAAGAAAACTTCCCTATCCTAAAGAAAGAGATGTCTATAAACACACATGAAGCCTACAGACCACCAAACAGATGGGATAAGAAAATAAATTCATCCTGTCCCTAATAATTAAAACACAAAATACACAGAACAAAGAAAGATTAGGAGTAAAGGGCTGGAAAACAATATTCCAAGAAAATTCTTCTTAGAAACAAGCTGGAGTAGCCATTCCAATATCAAATAAAATCAATTTTCAAACGTAATATACAAAAAAAGATGAAAACAGACACACTACATACACATCAATGAAAAAAATCCACCAAGAGAAACTCTCAATTCTGAACATCTATGCTCCAAATGCAAGTGCACCTACATATGTAAAAGAAACATTCCTGAAACTCAAAGCAGTGAAACTAACAGAAGTTATGAAACAAATGGATTTAACAGATATCTACAGAGCATTTCATCCTAAAACAGGAATATACCTTCTTCTCAGCATCTCAAAATACCTTCACCAAAACTGACCATATAAGGAGACACAAAACAGGCCTCAACAGATACAAGACAATTGAAATAATCCCGTGCATCCTATAAGATCACCAGAGATTAATGCTTGTTTCCAACAACAAAAATCCCCAACAGGAAGCCCACATAAAGATGGAAGCTGAACAACTCTCTACTCAATGATGACTTGGTCAGGGAATAATTAAAGAAAGAAATTAAAGACTTTTTAGAATTTAATGAAAATGAAGGCACATCATATCCAAATGTATGGTACACAATAAAAGCAATGCTAAGAAAAAAAAAAAAAAAAAAAACCTTCATAGCTCTGAGTGCTTCAATACAGAAATTGGAGAGAGCATACACTAGCAGCTTAAAAGCACATCTGAAATCTCTAGATCAAAAAGAAGCAAATATACTCAAGAGAAGTATACAGCAGGAAATAAACTCAAAGCTGAAATCAACAAAGTAGAAAAAAACAAAACAAAACAAAACTAGGAGCTGGTTCTTTGAGTATATCAATAAAATAGAGAATCACTTAACCAGACTAAACAGAGGGACTGGAGACAGTATTCAAATAAACAAAATCAGAAATGAAAATCATAATAAAATAAACTGATCCTACTACAAAAGCCTATACTCAACAAAACTGGAAAATCTGCATGAAATGAATTATTTTCTAGACAGATACCAAGTACCAAAGTTAAATCATATAAACATTCCCATAACACATAAGAAAATTGAATCAGTCATTAAAAGTCTCCCAACAAAAAAAATCCCCAGGTCCAGACAGTTTTCTTGTAGAATTCTATCAGAACTTCAAATACCTAATTCCAATACTTCTCAAAGAATTGCATAAAATACAAATAGAAGCAACACTACCTAATACATTCTGTGGAGCCCTCATGAATATTGGTGCAAAAATACTCAATAAATTTCTTGCAAAGTGACTCCAAGAACACATCAGAACCAGCATTCATCATGATCATTTAGGCTTCATCCCAGGAATGTTTCAATATACAGAAATCCTTTACAGTAATCCACTCTATAAACAAACTCAAAGACAAAAAACACATCATCATCATCTCATTAGATGCTGAAAACGTCTTTGACAAAATACAGTACCCATTCATGCTAAAAGTGTTGGAGAGAATAAGAATTCAAGGTCCATACCTAAATATAATAAAAGCAATATACAGCAAGTTAAGCTAATAGCAAACATCAAACTAAATGGAGAGAAACTTGAAGCAATCCCACTAAAATCAGGGACAAAACAAAGCTATCCACTTTCTCCCTACCTATTCAACATAGTACTTGAAGTCCTAGCCAGAGCAATTAGACAACAAAAGGAGATCAAGGGGAATCAAGGAGATCAAATTGGAAAGGAAGAAGTCAAAATATCACTATTTGTAGACAATATGATAGTATACAAAAATGACCTAAAAGTCTATGAGGGAACACTTACAGATGATAAACAACTTAAGCAAAGTGGCTGGATATAAAATGAATTCAAACAAATCAGTAGCTTTGCTCTATTCAAAGAATAAAAAGGCTGAGGAAGATATTAGAGAAAAAGCATCCTTTGCAATAGTCACAAATAATATGAACTATCTTGTAGTGAAGCTAACCAAACAAGTGAAAGATCAATATGACATGAACTTCAAATCTCTGAAGAAAGAAAGTCAAGACATCAGAAGATGTAAAGATCTCTCAGGCTCATGGATCAGAAGGATTATCATAGTAAAAATGGTCATCTTACCTAAAGCAATCTACATATTTAATTCAATCCCCTTCAAAATTCCAACTCAATTCTTCAAGAAATAGAAAAAGCATACTCAAATTCACCAGGAATAACATAAAACCCATTATAGTGAAAACCATTCCCAACAATAAAAGAAATTTTGGTGGAATTACCAGTCCTGAACTCAAGTTGTACACAGAGCAATAGAGATACAAACCACATGCTATAGGTACAGACACCTACAGGTGGATCAATGGAGTAGAAGTGAAGACCCAGAAATGAACCCACTCACAGATGTTAAATTGATCTTTAACAGCAGAGCCAAAACCATCCAGTGGGAAAAAAGACAGCATTTTCAACAAATGATGTTGTTTCAACTGATGGTCAACATGTAGAAGAATACAAATTGATCCATTCTTATCTCCTTGTACAAAGCTCAAGTCCAAGTGGATCAAAGACCTCTACATAAAACCAGATACACTGAAACTAATAGCATAGAAAGTGGTGAATATCATCGAACATACGGGCATATGGGAAAATTTTCTGAACAGAACACCAATGGCTTATGCTCTAAGATCAAAAATTGACAAATGGCACCTCATAAAACTGCAAAGCTTTTGTAAGGCAAGGACACTGTCAATAAGACAAAATGGTTACAAACAGATTTGGAAAAGTTCTTTACCAATCCTTCATACAATAGAGAGCTAATATTCAATATACACAAAGAACTCAAGAAGTTAGACTCCAGAGAGCCAAATAACCCTATTAAAAATGTGGTACAGAACTAAACAAAGAATTCTTAACTGAGGAATCTTGAATGGCTGAGAAACACCTAAAGAAATGTACAACATCCTTAGTCATCAGGGAAATGCAAATTAAAATAACCCTGAGATTACACCACACACCAGTCAGAATAACTAAGATAAACAACTCATGTGACAGCAGATGCTGTTAAGAATGTGGAGAAAGAGGAACATTCCTCCATTGCAAGCTGCTGCCATCACTCTGCAAATCAATTTGGTCTTTCATCAGAAAATTTGAAATAGTTCTACCTGATGACCCAGCTATGCCACTCCTGCGCATGTACCAAAAATGATGCTCCAATGTATAACAAGGACACTTGCTCCACTATGCTCATTGCAGCCTTATTTATAAGGAGTGGATACAGAAAATGTGGTACATTTACACTGTAAAGAACTACTCAGCTATTAAAAATCATGATTTAATGAAATTCTCAGGCAAATTGATGGAACTTGAAAATATAATCCTGAGTGAGGTAACCCAGTCACACAAGAACACACATCGTATGTACTCACTGGTAAGTGGATATTAGCCAAAATGAAGCTTAGAATAATCATGCTACATCTCATAGACCATATGAAACCCAAGAAGAAAGAATATCACACCAAAGTGTGGATGCTACAGTAATACTCAATAGGGGACAGAGACTAATCTCTGGGAAGTAGAGAGAGAAAGGTATCTGGAAGGGAAAGAGGAGGGGGAGGAAAAAGTGGGGACCAGTTCACATATGGTAGGAGATGGGGGAAGAAATTAATAGGGTCAGGAATTTGAAAGTAGGTGTGCTGCAATGGGGGAGGGATACCTGGGGCTAGCCACTAGAATGTCCCAGATACCACGGACCCAAGAAGTTCCTAGGACCTAACAGGGAAGAGTTTAGCCAAAATACACAACAAAGGGGAGATAGAACTTGTAGAGACCATATCCAGTGGATAGGCATGGTCCATAGTTGAGGGATAGGGTCATCCTTTCACCTTAAAATATTAATCCAGAGCCGGGTGTGGTGGCACATGCCTTTAATCCTAGCACTCGGGAGGCAGAGGCAGGCGGATTTCTGAGTTCGAGGCCAGCCTGGTCTACAAAGTGAGTTCCAGGACAGCCAGAGCTACACAGAGAAACCCTGTCTCGAAAAACCAAAATAATAATAATAATAATAATAATAATAATAATAATAATAATAAAATATTAATCCAGAATTCCTCCTGTTAAGAGAAAGTGCAGAGACAAAGAGTAGAGCAGAGACTGAAGGAAAGGTCATCCAGACACTGCCCCACCTAGGGATCCATTCCATCTGCTAACACCAAACCCAGAGAGTATTGCTGATGCCAAGAAGTACTTACTGAGAGGAGCCCAATATAGCTGTCCCCTAAGAGGCTTTGCCAGATCTGGACCAATACAAATGTGGATATACACAGCCAAACATTGGATTGAGTGTGGGGACTCCAGTGGGGAAGTTAGGGCAAGGATTGTAGGAGCTGATGGGGTTTGCACCCTCATAGGAAGAACAACAATGTCAACCAACCAGAGGCTCCAAAGCTCCCAGGGAATAAAACACCAACCAAAGGGCACACAGGGTGTACCCATGGCTCCAGCTGGATATATAGCAGAGAACTGATTTATCTGTCATCACTAGGAGGGGGTGCCCTTAGTCCTCTGGAGACTTGATGATTCCAAATAGGGGAAAGTTAGGGCACTGAGGCAGGACTGGGTGGATGGGTGGTGAGCATCCTAATCGAGGCTCTAGGCAGGGGGGAGAGGAGGGGATAGTAGGTTTGTGGAGAAGAAACTGGGAAGGGGAATAACATTTGAAATGTAAATAAATAAAATAGTCAATAAACAATGAAAAAATGAAAATGTGATACATCTGCACAGCAGAATATTAATGAGCTAGTAAAAAAATGAAATTAAATTCACCAATAAATATATGAAACTAAAGAGAAATCATGCTGAGTGAGGTAACTCAGATACAGGAAAAAACAATGGTATGTATTAAGTTATATGTATACATTAGTTGTTAAGTCAATGATAATCATTGACCCACTCAGAGTTAGGAAGAGAAGAAAGGTATAGGCAGAAATGAATCTCCCTAGGAAACTAAAATAGTTTAGATACTTATGGATGGGTCAGTGTGGGACTGGAATGAGGAGATCTAATGTAGAGGACAGGGAGAATGGAGGGAATATGGGGAGAGACAGACAAAGCAATGGCTATTTGAGCAGTAGTATGAAAACCTAACCCAGTATATGCTCCTAAAATGCATAAATATATTAAGGGACTCGAAATGAAATTGCCAAATAATGGGGAAGACAGAGAGGCCCAACTGGACATCATTGTCACCAAATAAAGTTTCTAGTTTATGGATTGGATTACATCTAATTAAGTTGCTGAGCACAAGGTCCCCATAGGAACCTACAAACAATCCAGGCTGTTGCCAAGGCTATAGGTTGCTCTCCACAAACTGTCAGCCTAGACCGATTGCTGAAGACAACACCTACAGAACTCATTAAACACAGACAAGTGAAGCTGGTGCCTACACAGAGGCTTCATCCTTGGAACACTCAGCTTTAAACATTATATTTCCATTAAATCCCTCCCTTTAAGGCTCTGGGAAAAAAACTGAGAAAATGAGGAGTAAAGAGTATAAGAGCCAAAGGGGATGGAGAACACCAAAACAGACAAGGTCCTCTAAATCAACATGATTAACACACATAGAAAATAACAGACACTAAGACAGCAAGCAGAGGGCCACATAGGGTCCTAGAGATTAATGGAGAGGTAGATATAGGCTCCGAACCCAACCCAGAAGCTGTGTAAGGTTGATAACCACTAGAAAATGAAAATTTTGTTTCTTCCTAGGCAGTATCACTGGGGAAACATGCACTCAAGTTGTCTAAATGCACAGCAATAAATGGTCAATAAAGCATGACATCAGTTGCATCTTTCGAGGTTCCTAGTCTTATAATGTCATCTCTGGACTTTCTATTTTTAAAATTTTATCATATTATTTTATTTTTATTTCTATGTTCTTTTTCTTTTTTTCTTTTTATCTTTTAGGATCTTTGCGTGTATATTTTGGATTCAAGTTTAGTGTTGCTATGGGATTCCTGAGTGTGCAAACAGGTAGATCATTTTTGTATGCTTTATCTAGAGCTCTTTTGTTTTGTTGTTCAATTCCTTTGATTTATCTTATTTTATTATATTTATCATATTATTATCCATTAGAAGATTGTTATTATCCATATTTCTTCCTAATTAGAGACAGAAATGTAGTGGATCTGAAGGGAGAAGATTTTGGGAGGACCTGGAAGTAATAGCGTGAGGAGAAACCATAATAAGGATATATTATCTGAGAAAAAAACTATTTTCAATAAAAGAAAAAAAAATAATTAATTAAAAGATTTCCTTGCTATATCACTGAAAAGAAGAAAATACAAGAGTGGCTGCAGAGGACAGGGAATAAAGTCATAATTACAATTTAGACTAGAGTAGTAGCTTTCAAGTGGAGTGAAATATGAATTGGATTGTTTTAGGTTTATATTTTATTATAATTTTAGGCCAAATATAGTATTCATTTAGTGTATATGTTATATTTTTACTGCTGTGTAAAAACATAAAATTGGACATTTTAATAGGGTACTGTATGAGGTTTTACAGTGTTTAAAATAATAAAGTTTTAAAATAAAAATACTTTATAATGCTTAAACCAGAATAAATATTTATTTCTTTGAATGCTGATCACCTCTTTTTGTTTTTAATTATTTATTTGTTTTTTGAGACAACATTTCTCTATGTAGTTCTGACTATCCTGGAACTCACTATGTAAAGCACACTGGCCTCAGACTCATCAAGATCCACCTATCTCTATTGCTTAAGTGCTGGGATTAAGTGCTCATATCTGTGAGCATGGGTGTGTATATGTGTTTTTGTTGTTGAGTGTATGTAAATATATGAAAAGTGTATGAAGTAATTGAAAGTTAAAGAAAAACTTTGTGGAGTTCATTCTCTCCTTCTGCCTTCATATGGGTTTCTGGTATTGAACTCAGATAATCAGGCTTCATGTCAAGTACTTTTACCTGCTGAGCTATATATTTGATCTTATGAAGAAAATTGAATCCATTTGAAATGTATACTTCATTATTTTTTTATACTCACTTTACTGCAAACTAGTACAACTGAACTTCTTGTTCCTTATCCAACTGTAACTTCTTATTCACTAATTTTTTTTTCTTTTTCTATCATTCATTTCTAACTCTCACTCTTCAAGGACTATTGTGACCATTATTCTATTCTCATATTCTGTTTCACCTATTTTATATATTTTAAATATTTCACAGGTGATCATGCAGTATTTGTGTGCCTGGCTCCTTTCACTTATTTATCTTAGCATGGAAATCTCCAGGTGGATCTAATTCAGATGCAAACAACGGCAGGATATTCTACCTGCCCCCTAATAAAACTAATATTCTATGTTAGAATTTTAGAATGTCAAACATATTATTTTGCATTAATAGAATTTTGTGATGTTTATGTATTATGATTTCTTTATCCAAACACCAACTGATGGCCACTTACATTATTTCCAATTCTTATGCTTTGTGTACAGTGCTTCAATGAACATCAGAGGTATAGCTTTTTCAACCTATTAATTTCATTTTCTTCAGATATAAACCAAGAAATGAGATATAAGTTAGTGATACATAGCCCTGTCTGGCCTGAAACATGCTATGTATACTAGGTTGGCCTCAGACTCAGAAATTTTCCTGTTCCTACTTCCTAAGTGCCGGTCTTGCTACCATTAGCCCTTTTTATGTTAGGCATTCAGAGAAGGAGGAAGTAATAACTCTTTGGGTTCTTTATATTTCCTTGATATGTAGTAACCATAATATATTTCTCCATTGGCATATTTGTTTTTCTGTAATGAGAAAATCTCATGCTAGTTTCTCATGTATTACAGATTTATTTTTTGATGAAAAAGACTTTAAGACTTAAAAATCTTCTCAGGCGGGCTTGGTGGCGCACGCCTTTAATCCCAGCACTCAGGAGGCAGAGGCAGGTAGATTTCTGAGTTCAAGCCCAGACTGGTCTACAAAGTGAGTTCCAGGATAGCCAGGGCTATACAGAGAAACCCTGTCTCGAAAAGCCAAAATTAAAAAAAATAATCTCTATATTTTATCTGTGAAAGATTGGTTATGAGATGTATTGGAGTAACTAGGATGAATTTGACTGGTGACCTTTGACTTTCTTTTTTCTTTTTCTTTTTTCTTTCTTTTTTTTTCTTTTTTTTTTTTTTTTTTTTTTTTTTTTTTTTTTTTTTTTTTTTTTTTTTTTTTTTTTTTTTTTTTTTTTTTTTTTTTTTTTTTTTTTTTTTTTTAGTTATTCTATTCGAGGCAGGGTTTCTCTGTGTAGCTCTGGCTGTCCTGGAACTCACTCTATAGACCAGGCCGGTCTCAGAAATCCACCTGCCTCTGCCTCCCAAGAGCTGGCATTAAAGGCATGGGCCACCACTGCCTAGCGACTTTCTTATATAAGGAAGTTTTATCTTATCATTTCTTTGAGCGTCCTTCTACCCTTTTGGAATATTGATATTCTTCTTAAAACCATTGAATTTAAAAGTTTGCTCTTAGCCAGGCGTGGTGGCACACGCCTTTAATCATAGCACTCAGGAGGCAGAGGCAGGCAGATTTCTGAGTTTGAGGCCAGCCTGGTCTACAGAGTGAGTTCCAGGACAGCCAGGGCTATACAGAGAAACCCTGTCTCGAAAAACCAAAAATAAATAAATAAATAAATAAATAAATAAATAAATAAATAAATAAATAAAAAGTTTGCTCTTTAAGTTCTGTTTCAAAGATCACAAATACCATCTTTATTGCTTTCCATTCATTTTGGTCACCACCATTTTTTTTTTTCAAATAAACTTTTAGGAGGATTTTTTTTTTTTTATTGTCAACTTGACTGGATTAGAATCACCTAAGTGGTGCCATTGCTCATGTTTGAAAGGGCATTTCTAGAGAGGATGTATTGGTCGGAACACTCACCCTCACAGTAGGCAATATACTCCAATTAAAGAAATCTAAGGAGAAAACTGAAGTTCTTCTATTGCTGCTGCTAAAATTTTAATGTCACAGAGGATTACGGCTCTTATGACTTTCCAATGTGAACTCAAAACCAGTGATTTTCTATTGACTTGCTAGGCTTTCTACACTGAACTGATACTATTGGCATACCACTGCCTGAACTAGGCAGCCGTCAGATCTTTTGCCCCTCCAGCATGCAGATGTCTATTGTTAGAAGATTTAATCTCTCATTTAAGGCAGTCTAATAAGTTCTCTTTTACCACATGTAGTCCAATTTTTCTGCTACTCTAGAGACCCTTGCCTAACACACATATCTTAACACACACTTGTTCATTTTTGTGCTTAATTTATCTTGTGTCTGATGACTTCTATTGAATCATTAATTTTACTCTGTGTCTCTTTCAGCTTGATAATTTGTGTTGATTCTTAAATAACTTTGATTTATTGCTAAATTTGTCTGGTATTGAAATATTTTCCTTATGTTTCATTCAAGCTCATTAAAATGCCTTAATACACCTGTTTTGAATTGTTACCATAAAACGTCTCCCATAGTCACTATCACCTAATAAGTCTCTGGCACTTTATTTCAATAAGGAATGTGATTTCCTGATGTGGCAGACTTGATACTAAATTTCAGATATAAAGCCTAGACTTAATTCTCTCTCACTGTCCCAAATGGTAGACATCTTCTTTCTGGGTTCCTTGGAGTTTAAGGAAAGCTGATAGTGAAACTACTAATTCCTGCTTTCTGCAGAGATTTAAAAAAAATCTTCATGCTAAAAGAAGGCTCTGGGGACTTTCATATGATTTCAACAGTGTAGCTGAAGGTAGCCTAGTACATGAATAGCTAGTTGTTCAACTTATCGTGTCTGTGGGGAAAGATCTCTGCTAGATCCTAGCTACCCCCTCACTTTACTACTCTGGAGCTTTCTTGATATAGCTGAACTAAATTATAAGAGCTGTTGAACTTTTCAGCAAATGTTCATTTAATTACATGTATAGTTCTAGCATTTAGTAGCCTGATGGAGGATAATTGCAACTGTGCTAACATTATATCATTGCAGCACCCTGTCTGAAAGAAAAAAAGGCTATGTAGATATTTTATGTTTTGCAAATGCAGTTAAACTTATCATATATATATATATATATATATATATATATATATATATATATATATACATAAACATATATATGCATATATATGTATAACACACATATATAATTTATATAATATACACATAAAACTTATATATCTTATTTATCTACATATATACACATACAATTTTTATACATACATTGTGGGGGCTTGTTTCAAGACAGGATCTTAACTGTGTAGCTCTGTCTTTCCTAGAATTCATGGTGTAGACTAGACTGACCTCAAACAAATAGAGATTTACCTGCCGTTGCATTAAAAGTACTGGGATTAAAATATATGCTCAGAAAAAAAAAAACACATAGCTCAGAAAAAAAATTAAAGAAAGTGATTTTAGGAATATTTAAGTAGAATTAACATTATATTTACACTATTTGAATCAATAACTTATTAATTCAAAGCTATATATCATGTCTAATCTCTATTTCTGATAAAAAAAAAGTAGGTTTTTTTTTTTTTTTTTTTTTAGATTGAAATGGGTCCATTTCTTCCTCTACCTAAGAAGTTTAAACATTTATTTACATATGTATGTGATTTCACTGTCACTCTTCTCAGACACACCAGAAGAGAGCATCAGATCTCATTACATGTGGTTGCTGGGAATTGAACTGAGGACCTCTGAAAGAGCAGTCAGTGTTCTTATCCACTAAGCCATCTCTCTAGCCCTTACCTAAGAAGTTGCTATTAATCATATTGTTCAGCAACTTCTATCCAACAAATTAGCCATGTTTGATGAATTTATTTCTGACTTTGATCTGTTTCTCAGAATTATATTATCATTGTTTTTGAGATGGAAACTGAGTTCCTATTCTTCCATCAATTAGTTTGTGAATAATTATTATTTTTATTAGATGTCTTCATTTAACTTGTGAATTTTTGGCAACCTAACCATTGCAAGGGTCAATTGGTAATTTTAAATTTAAGTACATCTTTAAGAGTTAATTTGATAAATATAATTCATTTCTAAACTTACAAGGTCTTTCAAATTTTAGGCCAGTTTTAGTAAGGAACTCGATAGGTTGCCAGTGTAAAGGAGTGTTGGGTTCCTGTCCCTTTAATTTTTCAATGCCTATTTTTAATGTTGGTTCTTAAATGTTTTAACCTCCCTTTTAGCCTACCACTCACCATAGGTAGTGGGAAAGAAAGGATATGGGAGTAGTGGACCTGTTTAGAAATGGTTCTTTGGAGCAAATGGCAACTATGGTGTTAGAAAACAAGGAGTTTAGTTCACAGGTCAGCAGCAGCAGCAGCAGCAGCAGCAGCAGCAGCAGCAACTCTATCGACTTGCAAATCCTTCAGTTACCCCAGCAGTCCAGTTCAGTAGAGTCAGGATAGTAGCAGCAGAAAAACTACCTAACAGGAACAACCAAGCCTCAGGAGAATCACAGGAGTCAGCAGCAGGAGACATTCAGATCAGCAGGGTCACCAGAAGCAGTTCTCTAAATGAAGCAAAGATAAGCTAAGACTGGAGACCAGCAAGCATTACCCAGCTTGCTCTACCAGCAAACCTCTCTCCCAGTTCACTTAATTTTATTTATACTCCCTCCAAACATCATGTGTCCTTATAGGTCTTACCTCACCACAAAAGTTTGTCACAACTGACATTACTCTAACAATTGGCTAGAGTCTGTGGAAGTGGCAAAAAAGCCACACCATACTACCATATTTTTTTGGTGTGTTTCTCTCTATGAAGTCTAGACAAATGGAGCTCAATTACACAGTGAAATGTGGATCAATACATGTGTGTTTTTAAGGAAGACTTCTTCATCACGTGTCCTTTTAAGAGCTCGCTTCAGCAGAACATCTTTTCACCTGTGTTTGCTTCAGTGAAAGGTTCCTTTTCACCTCTGCCTTAGACTTTCACCTGAATCCTCTTCAGCAAAATGTTTCTTCACAAGTCTGCTTTAGCAAAACGTCCTTTCATGTGTGTTCAACTCAGGAAAACACTCCATCCTGTGTTTTCCCCAGCGAAACACCATACAATGCAACTGACTTTAAAAAAAAAAGCCCTTTCCTATTCATATGCCACTAATAATTTCATTATGCAGTTACACATTTATTCCTAGAATGACTCCTTCCCTATTCTTTGTACTTTATAGTGATATCTAATGAATTTTCATTTCTTTAAGAATGGCAGCAAGCTTCCAGGTTTTGATTTAGTTTAATATTGACCACCACAGTTTCTTTTTATGATTTGTATGATTATATTCTTTTGACTTTATTTTCCACTCAGTACCTCTTTGTCAAGATTTTTTTTTTTTTTGCTATTACATTTTGGATTTTTAAAAATTTATAGTTTCTTGGAATTTATAGACCCAGTTTTCTTCTTTGATATTTCAAGTTTTTGTTCTTGCAGTAGTCTTTACTTCAAGGAATATATTATATATGATGAGCTAACTAGCAATTGAAAACATTCTGCTCCACCATTTAAAATTCTGTCACCACATCCAACTATATTCTTTACCTTATAAAGTAAACATGGTATTATTGTCGTTATCTAACTTTTTTGGATCTACCAATCACTATTTAGATAACATCTAGACCAGAGAATAATTGTTCTCGAATAACGATTTGCTAGAGTTTGGGGAATCCTGTGGAAGAGGCAGTGGAAGGATTGTAGGAGCCAGAGGCATCAAGGGCACCACAAGATTAAGGGCAGTAGAATCAACTAATCAAGGCCCATAGGGACTCACAGATTCTGGAACAACAACCAAGAAACTTGTATAGGTATGACCTAAGACCTTGGCATATATGTTATGGTTGTGTAGTATGGTGTGCTTGTAGAACTCCTAACAGTGGGAGCAACAGCTGTCTCTAATTCTTTTGCCTGCTTTTGGGTTGCTGCATCCAGCCTTGATGTTAGAGGAGGTGCTAAGATGTAACTTTTTATGCTATGTTTGTTTGATACCCAGAGGAGACCTGCCCTTTTCTGAAGGGAAAAGGAGATGGAGTGGATCTTGGAAAAAGGGATAGTGTGAGGAAGGGACTAGGAGGATATGAGGGAGAAGAAATTGCAGTCAGGATGTAACATATGAGAGAATAATAATTTAAATAGTTAAAAGAGAAGAAAAAAGTATAAGTATTGTATGCTCATCTGAGCATAAACAAAATCCACATGATTCTTGGAAAGGTACAAAAGAAACTATAAAGTGTTTAAGGGACAATCTGTGGGTAGATATCTTAAAAATATAAACTATTGGTATTATTTTATTTATGTTACAATTTATTTATTTTATTTATATGTGTGTTTGTATACGTATGTGCCATGTGAGTGCCTTGGAAGCTAGGAAAAGATTTTGAATGCCCTGGATCCAAAGTTATAGGAGCCATTGGGTTACCTGGCATGGGTGCTGGTAACTAAATTCCAGTCCTCTGGAAGAGAAACAAACATTCTTAACTGCTAATCAATTCACCCATCTCTGAGGCTTGAAGTCCTGGTGACCCTGCAGGGAGTAACCCTGCAAGGAATGGTAGGCATTTTGCCCCACTCCTGGACAACAGGCTCCAGGCACGAGGTTACAACTGTCCATAGGTCTGTGCCCCTCAGTTATGTAAGGGCAACACCCCAAGCCCCTCCACAGGTAGAAGACATGACCTCCTGTCACATAACCTCAAGACAAATCCCCATTTTAATGAGGTACCTAAAGGCCTGAAAGCTTAGCCAATAAACTCCCATCCCAGACACTCCTCCCTGCAAAAGGTATTTAATCTCAGGCCCACCCTGAGAAAGTGGGATACAGTTTTACTCATCACCTCTCTCTGCCATGACAATAAATGCCTTACAATTCATGGACTGTCTCTTTTCCCTGGGATCCACAGTGGAGAGCAGTGGAAGAGGACTTCACCTAAAGAGTTAGCTATCTAATCCTTGCAGAAGGCTTCTCAGCGCTCTGAGCCACGGCCTCCACAAAGCCAAGCCACCTGCAGAACAAGCCAAGGACTTTTTTCCTCACTGGACCTAGTTGGAGCTCTCCCCTCTTTTCCCCTTTGGCTCTGGGTTAGATCCAGCCCGCAGTCCCCCACTCGGTTCTCAGCTCTTCTGTGGCATCCAGGGGTACACGTGATGCCCAAGAACCCGAGAACCGGATGGTTCTGGGATCCACACAGGCCAGGGGATTCACCCACCCCAGCAATATCCATGGGTCCCAGGGGGACCTCAGACTTGACTCCCCACCCTTGGAGCTGTGTCCCAAGGCTTCACATAGCCAGGCACGAGGTGCTGGTATGGGGTAAATGTAATCAAACCGTCCTCATCCCATCACCTGAGTGGACTGAGCCCTGAGCTGATGTGGGACACCCACTAAATCAAAATACTGTGATTTAATTTTAATTGCTTTCTTCAATTTTCTACATTTAATGTTTTAAAAATAGAAGTTGAATTTTTCATTTATTAAGATGTACATAAATCTCATTAAGGTAGATTGTACATGTCATAAAATACCATACCATTCTTAAATATCTCTGCTTGTAATTCAATAATCTATGATATAATTAACACAATTCTCTTTTACTTTTGTAATATACCCTTTATAATTTTATTTATTTAGTGTAAGTTTGCTTTACCTGAAAGGTTTTCACATATTTCAGTTTTGCCTTTGAATTTTGACTTTATCTAAGAATCTTTTCTTACCTGTTTATTTTCACATCATATCCCTTATTGTACTTGGCTCCTATTAGCCCACATTATCGTGTTTGTTTCTAATATATACTTTTTGTATTTTGTAAGAAATATAATTCTATTTTTATATACATCAGAAATCTGATTATGAGATTCTATCCTATTTGTTTTACATATCAAATAACATTTTAGATTATTAAAAGTATTCATAGTAATAATAGTGGTAAATCAGATACATTTGCAACATTATCTTAATGACTACTCTTGATTGTCAGCTTGCATACATGTGGAATGAGCTACAATCCAGAAATGGATGGCACACCCGTGAGAGAGTACTTTTGCTTGGTTTGAAATGGATGAATCTACTTCTAGCCCTGACCTTTGAAGTAGGAACAAACACATCTTTGATCTGAATCTTGAGCCTGGAAAATACATTTTTGATCTGGGCCATACTTTCTGCTGGAAGCCTATATAAGGACATGGAAGAAGGAAGATGTTGCTAGTTGTCAGCATGCCCTCACCTTGATAGAATCCATTCCTTCACTGGCATTACAGTCCACTTCTTTGGAATACACATATACTCATATATACACATATACACATATACACATATACACACATATAATATGTGTGTGAGAGAGACAGATAGATAAGTAGAGAGAGAGAGAGAGAGAGAGAGAGAGAGAGAGAGAGAGAGAGAGAGAGAGATTCATTCTACAAACTTTGTTCCTTTAGAGAACACTGAGTAGTACAATTCCTGGTGTGAAAAGCCTAAGTAGATTATCTCTAAATGATTATAATGGTTGGTTAGAAGCATACTATTGATCAGCCTGTAGACTTCTAATTTATTTAAAACCTTTAAATTAATACATAATCACAAAGTTGGTATTTTTTTGTTTTTGTTTTTGGGGGTTTGTTTTGTTTTGTTTTGTTTTGTTTTGTTTTTCGAGACAGGGTTTCTCTGTGTAGCCCTGGCTGTCCTGGAACTCACTTTGTAGACCAGGCTGGCCTCAAACTCCGAAATCTGCCTGCCTCTGCCTCCCAAGTGCTGGGATTAAAGGTGTGCGCCACCATGCCCGGCAATCACAAAGATTGTAATGACAGGGAGAAGGTTAAAATGCGAAAAAAGGAAGGATGTTGATTCTGAGTTAAAGGTAGAATTATATATGTGATAATGAGGTAGTTTAAATTTTTCAACATTATAATGAATAATGAAATGTAATTAACAAAGCCTATAATGATCTGTCAGAACAAATGTGGATAATAGGAGGACAATTCTTTCTATTTTTCCTTCCTGATAATCACTTTTTTTGTGTTTAACATAAGCTTTATGATAATACTCTAAAAGTAATTATAATTTAGTTCCAGTCTTTAAGACTCTATACATGGTATGGTTGCTATATTCATGTTTTCTTATGTCCCTTACTATCTTTTTTATTTATTCCTCTTTCATATATTACATCCTGACTGCAGTTTCCCCTCACTGCCTCCTTCCCAGATTCATTCCTTCTCCTTTTTCCTTCAGAAAAGAGCAGGCCTCCTATGTGTATCAAGCAAGTCTGGCATAATAAGTTAAAATAAGATTTGGCACATACCCTAATATCAAGGCTGGATGAGGCAACCCAGTAGAGGGAAAAGGGTCCCAAAGGCTGGCAAAAAGTGTGAAACAGCTGCTGGTCCCACTGTTAGGAGTTTTACAAGCACACCAAGCTACACATCTATAGCATTATACGCAGAGGATCTAGTTCAGACCTGTTCAGACTCCCTGATTGTTGGTTCAGTCTCTGGGAGCCCCCATGATCCCTGATTAGGTGATCCTGTTGGCTTTATTCTTGTGGTGTCCTTGACCCAACCCTCTGGCTCCTGTAATCCTTTCCCTGCCTCTTCTGTAGAATTCCCCAAGGTCTGCCTAATATTTGATAGTAGAGGTAGATCTCTGCATCTGTTCCTGTTGGTTGCTGGATGAAGCCTCACTGATGACAACTCTTCTAGGATATGGTCTACAAGTATACCAGAATATCATTAGGCACCACTTCATTGCCCATTTTCTTTTCTTTTCTTTTTGCTTCTCCTCCAAGTGTCTGGGCTATACTGCCTCTGGCTCCTGGCTCTCCAGCCAATGTCAGACATAGGCTGCCTTTTTTGGTTTGAGTCTCAATTTGGACCAGTCATTGGTTGGCCCTCAAACAGTTTTGTGCCACCTTTACCCCAGCACATCCAGCAGGCAAGACAAATATATGTGAAAAATTAATTTGAGGATTTTTTTCACTCATCATCAAAGAACATGATTTTATTTCCCTTGCCCAAAGTCCAGTACTTATTAATGCCTATACTTACTGAAAACTAATTTTAATTGTGCTAGTTTTAGTATTTAATTCTTGCCTCAATGACTAGATTATGGGATTTTAAGAACAAATATTTGGACTATTAAAACCCCTATAGTACAGAGCATTTTATATTAACTTACCCATTAAGGAAGTTCAAACTATGTTTTGTTTGATTAATAATATTAGCTTTTGAAACTCCATATTTTTAGAAATTACTTCTTTATACCATAAGGAGTATGAAATTAAACACACAGTATATTTTATTGTGGTTTTAATGTCCAATTTCAAGCATGGTTAAGAAACTCAAACCACAGAAGTTTACATTCATTATTATAAATAGAAAAGCCTGCACCCAAACTAAACAAAATAAATACTTGCTGGTTTAAAAAATTATTATTGGCATGTAACTTTTAATGTATCATATCATAATATATCTGAATTTCTATTTAGTTCTTATAATACATAACTATTACTGTACTCATCTTGAAAATAAGAGGGAGTCATACACATATTAAGGAACTAGTGCAAGGAAATAGGTAATAAACACTGGAGAACATTACATCAGTAGTATCTTCTTCCGCAAATCACAGCCATACACTACCAAACACAGAATGAAGGTAAATTAAAATATGTAACATTTAAATTTGTAAATCTAGAAACAGATACAAAGGCTCAATATTTGGCTGAGGTCAGATAAATACTAAGTAAGGGATAAAGAAGATAAGCAAGACGAAAATAGGAAGGAAGCTGGTCTGTATCTGCAAGCCTATATGTTAGTAGGCAGAGACTAGCATTAATGCAGAGAGACTAATGAAATTTGATGTAGATCTCTAAATGAATACAACTATGCTTTTACAGTTCTTCAATGCAAAAGAGCCAAGCTAATTTTATAGATATGGGAAAACATAAAAGCAAACTACAATATTATTTTAAACTGAAAAAAATAATCAATGCAGGGGAAAATGATCTATCTATCTATCTATCTATCTATCTATCTATCTATCTATCTATCCTATATGCACTAAAATAACGCTATGTGTGTGTGTGTGTGTGTGTGTGTGTGTGTGTGTGTATTGAAGTAAGATAGTTACATTTCTGAAGAGGAACACTGCATTCTTCTAAATACATTGCTTTGTTACTATGTCAAGGAATATATCCTCACTTTCCTCATTAAATCTCCGATTTCTATGTTAGAAACTCATCTGGTATTTATAGGTATTCATAAAGGAATTCGAGTTACTTTCCACTCATACCTGTTCTGATATAACTAAAAAACATTTGGTGACATTATCAACTCATTAAAGTGAGAGATGTAAGAGAAAGAACACATGCAATGAGGAATAAATATAAAAGTGTTAACCACTAAAAGGGAAAAAAAATCCATCTGGATTATTTCTCATGGTAAAAATTGTGGTATCCCTTCTCCACCGACTTAGTTGGTGCAATGACCAGAGCCGTGCCGCACCCAATGGCATCCATTGTGTTGTTAACTAGGGTAAGAGATAGCCCTGCTCCCCCCAGCAGCCAGGTTCTGTATGCCTCCCAGATCCCCCGGCTCCGCCCAGCTTACCAGCAGCCCACCTACACTAGCCCACCTGCGCATCCTGCTAGATGTCATGATACTTCGGGGTTCCCACCAAACTCCAGAATGCCTGTGCAGAAGACTGGGGGCGGGGCTTCCCTTCTTTTTCCCCAAATGCTTGTCCACCATTAAACAGTCGTTCTAAGCAGAAGCCACCATGTAGCCTAGGAGATCTTTTTTCTTCCCCCACTCCCTTAGTTTCATTTCAGCTTTGGGCCAATCCTCCAGGAACCCTGTCCACTGCGGGCAGTGGACCCCAACAAAAAAAAGAGTTAAATTTCAAGCATAACAGCTGATTAATCTAAAAAGTAGATGGAAAACTTCATTTAATTATTGCCAATATCAATTGAGCATCTACTACATATAATACATATGTTTAACTTGAGAAAAATGTATTAGATAATAAAAGTAGTCATTGCATTTAAGGATGCTTATCTTCTAAAATAAATCTAATAGAAGGACTGGAAATAAGCAAAACTCTATGACAAAGCATTTCCATATAAAATTATTAACTTCTGAATTATGAACTGAAAATAAGTTCTATTTAATTGAAGAGCCAAAAGGATTTTCAGGAGAAAACTCTTTGAGGTTTGAAAGAACCAGCCCAATATTTAGGGTATTATTTAATATCATCATTTTTTTTAGAGAATTTCTTCATTTACATTTCAAGTGTTATCCTAAAAGTCCCCTATACCCTCCCCGCACCCTGCTCCCCTACCCTCCCACTCCCAATATTTGGCCCTGGCATTCCCCTGTACTGGGGCATATAAACATTGCTAGACCAAGTCCAGTCGTTACCCACATTCTAGTTTACCTTTCACAGTTCCTCATCTCATTCCTCCTACCTCCTGTCTCCAAAAGGATGTCTCCCTCACCAAGCATCCCCACATCCTAGGGCCTCAAGTCTCTGTGGGTTCAGGAGCATCTGTTCTCACTAAGGCAAGATCAGGCAGTCCCCTGCTGTATATATGTCAGCGGCCTCAAAGCAGCCAGTGCTGTCTGGGTGGTGGCTCAATGCCTGAGAGATCTAAGGGGTCCAGGATTATTGAGACTCTTCATTTTCCTGTGATTTTATCCTCCTTCTCAGCATCTACCAGCCTTTCCCCAATTTAACTACAGGTATCCCCTATTTCAGTCCATTGGGTAGATGCCTCAGTCAGCTGCTTGATGGGCCTCTCTGAGGATAACAATGCTAGGTTCCTGTCTGTAAACACACCATAGCTAGCAATAGTGTCAGGCCATGGAGACCCCTTGAGATGGATCCCAAGTTGGGCTAGTCACTATATCTCATTTCCCTCAGTTTCTTCTCCAATTTTATCACTATACTTCTTATAGACAGGAACAATTCTGGGTCAGAGTTTTAAACTGTGTGATAGCAACCCCATCCTTTTAATTGATGTCTTCTCTTTCTATTGAAGGTAGACTCTACAGATTCCCTCTCTCCACTGTTGGGTACTTCATCTAAGGCCCCCCTCTTTGAGTCCTGATAGCCTCTCACTTCCTAGATCTCTAGTACTTTCTAGAGGGTCCTCCCATCTCCCCTCCCAAAGGTTGCATTTTTCCATTCATTCTGCTGGCCTTAGGGGGTTCTCTCCTGTCTCCACCACCTAAAACCTGATATTGATCACCTTTTGCACTCCCTATCCCCTCTCCCAACCAGGTCCCTACATCCCTCTATCCCACATGATTGCTTTCTTTTCACTTCCAAGTGAGATTGAAACATCCTCATTGGGCCCCTCTGCTTTTTAACCTTCTTGGGTTCTATGGTTTGTTTTCTAGGTATTCTGTACTTTTTTTGGCTTTTAAGCATTTATTACAGGGTACATACCATATAAATCCTTTGGGGTCTGAGATACCTCACTCAAAATGATATTTTCTAGTTTCATCCATTTGCCTGCAAAAACCATGATACCTGTGTTCCTAATAGCTGATTAATATTCCATTGTGTAAATGAACAGCATTTTTCTGTATCCATTATTCACTTGTGGGACATCTGAAAACCAGCAGGCTGACCTAAAAATCCTATTAAATAACAATAATAGAGTCCTCTAAGGAGGGTATAAAAAACTCACTGAAAGAAATCCTGGAAAACACAGGTAAACAGGTGAAGAGTCTGTTAAAGAGGAAACAAATCCCTTAAAGAAATACAGGAAAACACAATAAAGCAGGTGAAGGAATTGAACAAAGTGGTCCAAGACCTAAAAATTGATATAGAAACAATAAAGAAAACACAAATGGAGGCAACCCTGGAAATGGAAACCCCAGGAAAGAGGTCAGGAGATACAGATGTAAGCATCAACAACAGAATACAAGAGATAGTAAAGAGAAGGGACTAGAGACACCAAACCCAGACACTATTGCACATGCCAGCAAGATTTTGCTGAAAGGTCCTTGATATAGCTGTCTTGAGTGAGGCTATGCCAGTGCCTGGCAAACACAGAAGTGGATGCTCACAGACATCAATTACCCCCAATGGAGTAGCTAGAGAAAGTACCAAGGAGCTGAAGGGGTCTGCAACCCTATAGGTGGAATGATAATATGAACTAACCACTATCCTCAGAGCTCATGTCTCTAGATGCGTATGTAGCAGAAGATGGTCTATTTGGACATCTTTGGGAAAAGAGACTCCTTGGTCTTGCAAACTTTATATGCCCCAGTACAGGGGAATGACAGGGCCAAGAAGTGGGAGTGGGTGGGTAGGGGAGCAGGGAGGTGAGAGGGTATAGGGAACTTTTGAGATAGCATTTTAAATGTAAATGAAGAAAATATCTAATAAAAGATTGGAAAAACTATCCAATAAAAAAGAAAAAGAAAAAAAAAAAGAGAATCTCAGGCATAGAAGACACCTTTGAAGATATTGACACAATTGCCAAAGAAAATACAAAACATAAAAAAACTTTTAACCCAAAAGACCCAGGAAATCAAGGATACAATGAGAAGATCAAACCTAAGAATAATAGGAATTGAAGAGAGTGAAGATTCCCAGCTCAAAGGACCAAAAAATTCCTGTGAGGCTTTGACAGTCCCTGACAAATAACGAAGTGGATCCTCACAGTCATCTATAGGGCAGAACACAGGGTCCCCAATGTAGGAGCTAGAGAGAGTTCCCAAGAGCAGTAGGGGTATGCAATCCTATAGATGGAACAATAATATAAACTAGTCAGAACCCCCAGAGCTCATGTCTCTAGCTGCATATTATTAGAAGATGGCCTAGTTGGCCATTATTGGGAAGAAAGGCCCTTGGTCTAGCAATTTTTACATGACCCAGTACAGGGAAATGTCAGGGCCAAGAAGTGGGAGTGGGTAGGTAGGGGAGCAGGGTGGGAGGAGGGTATAGGGGACTTATGGGATAGCACTTGAAATGTAAATGAAGAAAATATCTAATAAAAAATGTGAAAAAAAGGACCATAAAATGTTTTCAACAAAACCATAGAAGATAATTTCATCAATCTAAAGAAAGAGATGGCCATAAATGTACAGGAAGCCTGTAAAACACCAAATAGTTTGAACCAGAAATGAAAATCATTTCATTGCATAATGTTCAAAATACTAATTGCACAGAACAAAGGAAGAATATTAAAAGTTGAAAGGGAGGCTGGGCAGTAGTGGTGCACACCTTTTATCCCAGCACTTGGGAAGCAGAGGCAGGTGGATTTTTGAGTTCCAGGCCAGCCTGGTACTCAGAGTGAGTTCCAGGACAGCCAAGGCTATATCAAAAAACTATTTCTTGGAAAAAAAAAGCTACAAGGAAAAAAAAAAAAACAAATAACATATAAAGGCAGAGCTATTAGAATTACACAAAACTTTCCCCAATGGAGACACTAAAAGCCAGAAGAGTCTGGACAGAGGTAATGCAGACCGTAAAAGAACACAAATGCCAGTCCAGGCTGTTATATCCTGCAAAAATCTCAATCATTCCAGAAAGAGAAACCGAAATGTTACACAACAAAACCAAATTTAAACAATATCTATTTACCAATCCAGCCCAACAAAGGACTCTAGAAGGAATACTCCTACATAAGGAGGGTACCTACTACACCAAAGGAGGCAGGGGGGTGTCAGAAACTAACAAAAACAAAAGAAGAAAATCACATACACATAAAGCCACCCACAACAACAAAATAACAGGAAATAACAAGGTCTTTAATATCTCTCAATTTCAATGGACTCAATTCTCCAATATAAGACAAAAGGTAGCAAACTGGATATGTAAACAGGATTCAGCATTGTGCTGCATACATGAAACACACCTCAGTGACCGAGACAGACACTACCACATAGTAAAAGGCTGTAAAAAGGTCTTCCCAACAAATGGTCCCCAAAACCAAGCAGGAGTGCCCATTATAGTATACAATAAAATAGACTTACAAACAAAAGTTATCAAAAGAGATAGGGAAGGACATTTCATATTCATCAAAAGAAAAATCCACCAAGAGAAACTCTCAGTTCTAAACATCTATACCCCAAAGGCATGGGCACCCACATTCATAGAAGAAACATTACTAAAGCTCCAAATACATATTGACCCACCCCCTGATAATAATAGTCGGAGACTTCAACAGCCTACTCTCACCAAGGGACAGAATCTAAACAGAGACACAGTGAAACTAATAGAAGTTATGAACCAAATGGATTTAATAGATATCTACAGAAAAATTCACCCTAAAACAAAAGAATATATCCTCTTCTCAGCAACTCATGGTACCTTCTCCAAAATTGTCAATTTTATCAGTCACAAAACAAGCCTCAATAGATACAAGGAATTTGAAATAATCCCATGCATCCTATCAGAACACCATGGATTAAGGCTGGTCTTCAACAACAACAAAAACAACATAAAACCAACCCTTGAAACTGAACAACTCTCTACTCAATGATAATTTGGTCAGAGAAGAAAAGAAAGAAAAAAATTAAAGACTTTCTGAAAATCAATAAAAATTATGACACAGTATACACAGGTTTATGGGGCACAATGAAAGCAGTGCTAAAACAAAAATTCATTGCACTACGTTCCCTGGTAAAGAAATTGGAAAGACCCTACGCTAGCAATTTAACAGCACACGTGAAAACTCTAGAACAAAATGAAGCAACCACACCCAAGAGGAGTAGATGTCAGGAAATAGTCAAACCCAGGACCATCAAGAAAATGATACCAAAAAAAAAAAAAATCACCAAAACTGTTTCTTTGAGAAAAACATTATGCTTTTATTCTTATTCATTTTCCTTGGTCTTTAAATGTTTTATGTGGATGTGTGTTTTCCTGTCTGTACATTTGTGTACTGTGTGTCCATAGTAACCACATGGGTAAAAAGAGGGAATCAAATCACCTGGAACTGAAATTAGAGACTATTGTGAACCACCATATTGCTACTGAGACTCCCGAACCCAGATCCTCAGAAACAGCAGCCAGCACTCTTAACTGCTTTTCCATCTTTCCTGCCCCATCAGTGTTTTGAACTTAATTTTTACCTGAGTATTGAAAAACAGATTTATTTTATATTTGTAATATTTGAGTGATTACAAAATTATGACATGAAATAGAGGAGTATATTTAATTAGTATTGAAAGTCATGAATCAAAGATTAATGAGGAACTATTTCAAAGTTTGACAGTATTTCTATGTAGTCAAGACTAAAACATCTTATTAATACCTTTATTTTTCAAGGATGAGGCAATTATTTCATACTATGTATAACCATGCATTTGGTAACATGTAAAATAGTGACATTTTAATCTCCTGATAATTAACCCCAAGGCTACTTGGTAGATTTTGAGTAAATTTTGACACTTAATGGCTTAGAAAGTTGAATTTCTTCTGAGTATTCTAAACATTTATACATCAATGTGATCAATACTATATACCCCGTATTACTTATCATAATTTCTCAAATATCTATACAATTTTTACAATGAGGAGTAACAAAAAGAAGTGAGGCAATCCATCCATAAAAAGACCATTAACTGAAAAAATCATGTGGTTCTGGAAATTTTATAACATTATATTCAATTAATAACTCTAGGCAAGTGGACTTTTGACAGTTACTGTTAACTTATATGTGTGTGGGTCTATATGTGCATGTGCATTTTTATGTCTGTCTGTGCGTGTCTCTTTGTATGTATATGCCACATTTGTGCATGTGTCCATGGAGGTGTGTAGAGAGTGCTTGATTCTCTGGAGCTCGAGTTATTGATAGTTTGAACTGTTCAACATTGCTGCTGGGAAAAAAATACTCAGATCCTCTGGACTAAGTACATGCTCTCCAAGTTGGCCAAATTAATTTCATGATATGGCACCAATAATTTATTTTTATAGACCAGATAATTCATCTTCAGTAAAAATTTTTGAATAAAGATCTATATTTAAACAAAATTTACAACTTACCATCATACTTCATTTGAAAATGTTCTAAATTTTAAGGCTCCTACCTCCTGTAAATTGAGATTAAATGGCTTTGTTATTAAATTCTGAATTAGTATTCAGGTGTCAATGTTGCATTTTAAAAGCAGAATCAAGCTCCCAATAATAACTGGATATTTCACAATGGATCTCATGGAAAGTGGTAAACGCAAAATAATTTATTTAATGAAATGTAACACACATTCTTCACATTTATCCTGGGTACCATACTTAGTAATGGGAAGGATTTCAATAAGAGATTAAATTACTGAAACAATCTGTTTTTATTTGCAGAAAGAAAATAATGCAGCATTTTAATAAATAAATAACTTTAGTTCATTAACATAGTAAAAATGATGAAAGTTATTCCATTTTTTTTATATTCATGATAATTGTATCATTTTTCTGCAAACAAATCAGGAAAGAAAGGCTTCTAGATTCCTGTAATTGTCTGATTAGCACTAGCTGGCCAATTATTCAATAATCCTATTGTTTTTTTATTAATTTGCTTGGAGCAAAATTAATTCCAGACTATCTGAAGCAAAAAGGCAAACAAATCAAAATTAATACTACTGTTTCTAAGCTACTGATCTCTGAGTCTGTCCTGAGGAAGGCACAAATGAATGAGCAGTGTTACACTGAACTGTAACAATGCAGGCACTGCCAATCAGTCAAAGTGTGGGTCACATAAAAAGAGAAAAGATGATTAGTCTAAATGGAGACTTTCAGTGTCCTAATATAACATAATTTTATAGAATAAATTAAAAAAATGTGGCATTTAGGAATATTCTTATGAAAAAACACCTTTTAAAAAATAATATTAAACTTATTTTATGCTGTTATACATATATAACAGAACAAGACATTGGATGCAATTGTTGAAATGAAACGAAGGTTGAATTACATTGTGTTATTACTCCTTCAGTCTAGACTAAACTGACTAGACGTCATATGAAGTGATATTTCCAAATATGAGATTTTACATTAATATAAAATAATAAAATATATAAGATAATATAAATAATATGAAATAATAGAATTGTCAATAAAATAGTTGTCCTAGTCAGGGTTACTATTACTGTGATCAAACACTGTAACCAAGGCAACTTATGGAGGAATGGGTTTATTTGGATTACATTTTCATATCACTGGTCATCATCAAGGGAAGTCTGAATATGAACTTAACTGGGTAGACTTGGCAGGAACCTGAATGCAGGAGTTGATGCAGAGACTACGGAGGGGTGTTGCTTACTGCCTGGTCAGCCTTCCTTCTTACAGAACTCAGGACCACCAACCCTGGGATGGAACCACCCAGAATGGACTCACATCAATCATTAATTAAGAAAATGCTCTGCAGACTTGCATATAGCCCATCATATTGAGGCATTTTCTCAACTGAGGTTCCCTCCTCTCTAATGACTCGAGTGGGGCAGAACTTTCTCCTAAGGAATAAAGAATACAAGGGACCAACCAATCATTGGGCATGTAGGTGAGACAGGCCCTGGCTAAAAAGAAAGAATGTAGTCTCAGCCTGTCCGCTGTGCTGGAGACAGACACAGGCCACTGGCCAGAGCCTAGCTGGTGTTAGTGTCGGGGCTTTTTAATATTTCTCGCAACACTCTTGTTTGAGTTGACATAAAACTAGCCAGCACAATAGTTCAGTACACAAAAGAAGATAGTGTTCCGTTTTTGTGGTCTAACTCATTTAAATCAGTATCTTCTTTTATCTATGTAATATATGAATAAACATTTGAAAATGTAAAACTATAAACAATCTTCCTGCTTAATAAAGTAGACCAAATTAGCTACGGAGCACTATAAATATGGCTAGTCTGAATTCAGCTGTTATATAATTGTAAAATACAAATTGGATTTCAGAAAAATAATAAAAACATAAAAGTTCTCTTCGATTTTTATGTTAAAAGTATGCTGATATGATAACATTTTATTTGTATTTAGTTAAATATATTACCAAATGTTGCTTTTAATTTTAATGTACCTATTATATATATGACCCATGTCATTATTTCTACAGACTTTTTGATTTGGTGATCATAGGAGAGGTAATTTTGAATATTTTGTAATACCAGAGATATTGTTGGCCTCTGCTTGCTAGGTGTCAGAAGTATAATCCTTAAGTACAGACACCAAGTCTGTGGATCCTGCCATTTATGCACTAAGAGAAATTTGTTTTCAAGTTTGAGGATCAATAGTTCATAGTATCCAATGAAGCCCCATATGATATTAAGATATTTACAATGCTGTATTGAAGAAATTACACTGATAACTGAGTCAAAGGCATAAAGGTTTCTCATTTGGTAGGATTATCAAGATTATTGTTTCCAATATGTTACCAACTAAAACATGTGACTGTTTGATAGTGGGAAAAGAAACTGCATATAAGCGTAAGACTGAATATATGTACATAGAGCTGTGAATTCAAATAAATATTTCCTTACCTTAAAAATTGGTTCATGGAAGTCCAAATTTTCATTTTAATGTGTAAAATTTGTTTTAAAGCTCATGTTTTTGAGATCTACGGTCACTTTCGTAATGATAAATCTATGCCCCCACTGAAATCAGAAGTTTAAATTTTTATAAATAGTATATTAGTGAAAAATTATTTCTGTAAATTTTGTGGTTATGACTTTTGATGCCTATTAATTTTTCCAATGTACATTTATAACTTTATATTTGTCTTTATAATCCATGTTTTATGTGCCAAGGAGAATAATGAACTTGTATGTGTTGAGTAGAGTCAAATTATTTGTTTTATAGCCATCTATGTAGTAACATAAAAATGGCTCACATTCTTAAACATATAACTAATACTTACTTAATACATTGTTAAACGAACATCTAGAATGCATAGCATAGTCATTAATTTACAGAAATTTCTATCACACTCCTGCTACAGGCTTTATTTTTGTAAATCATCACATTTTCTTTAATGTGTGCTATCCTACAAATCAGTAACTGACTGAATTAGAGCTTGTGTATATATTAATGACTGTGTTAATACTCAGTGTTGTTTTCAACTGTGAAAGAACAACAGGAGATCTCATGCCTCATTTGTGTTCTACTTAGAGCAAAAGCAATAATCACATTTTTTTAGCAAGAAAGTAAAATAAAGTTGGATAATAAAATATATCATTTTAGTGTTTCTCATTTTAAGTTAAGAAAATGTAAAATTGAATGCACCGTAACTGCTCCCAAGCCACAATGCATTAATCATGTCAAGTGTTTCTTTTTTTTTATTAGATAATTTCCTAATTTACCTTTTAAATGCAATCCTGAAAGTTCCCTATACCCTCCCCCGCCCTGCTCCCCTACCTACCCACTCCCACTTTTTGGCCCTGGTGTACCCCTGTATTGGGGCATATAAAGTTTGCAATACCAAGGGGCCTCTCTTCCTGATGACGGTCGACTAGGCCATCTTCTGCTACATATGCAAATAGAGACACGAGCTCTGGGGGTTCTGGTTAGTTCACATTGTTGTTCCTCTTATAGGGTTGCAAACCCCTTCAGCTCCTGGGGTACTTTCTCTAGATTCTCCATTGGCGGCCTGAGTTCAATCATATAGATGACTGTGATCATCTACTTCTGTATTTGCCAGGCACTGGCATAGCCTCATAAGAGACAGCTATATCAGGGTCCCTTCAGCAAACTCTTGCTGTCATATGCAATAGTGTCTGGGTTTGGTGACTGATTATGGGATGGATCCCAAGGTGGGGTAGTCTCTGGATAGTCCAACCTTTTGTCTTATCTCCAAACTTCGTCTCTGTAACTCCTTTCATGGGTATTTTGTTCATTATTCTATGGAGAAATGAAAGTGTTTCTAAGAGGTCCTTTTAAAAAATGGGGAAGAGAAGAAAAAACAGTTCAGTTAATATAGAATCCTAAAGACAGAACTAAGTATGGTTGACAATGAGCATAAGTTGAATTTTTCACATGGAATACAAAGAACAGAATTCACTAGGATACTGTACACTCAAGTGTTGTTATCAAACATATACTCCCCTAAGATTAGAAAATATCACTGGGCGGTGCTGGTGCATACCTTTAATCCCAGCACTTGGGAGGCAAAGACAGGCAGATTTCTGAGTTTGAGGCCAGCCTGGAATATAAAGTGAGTTCCAGGACAGCCAGAGCTATACAGAGAAACCCTGTCTCGAAAAAAAAACAAACCAACCCCCCCCCCAAAAAAAATCTACTTTATTTCTCTTTTTTTCTTCTTCAGTCTACCTGTATTTTAAGAACCACTGTGTGCATTTAGTACATTGATGGACAACGTTGTTACCCTAGTTCAAGTAGTAGATGCGGGTGAACAGTGAATCTGCAATCCAGAGCTATGAGTAATATGTGGAAATAAATCAATAAAATATTAATTTTCTAAGAGGATGGTCTTCCATTTCATGAGATTATACATTCCTATAAATAGAACTTGAATAATTAACAATAATTGGATGAGCAGATTATCTAAGTAATACAGGTGTATCAGTCTTTGGACAAAATATTTAAAGCCAAATAAGCTAGCTGCTTATTATCTTCTGAATCAATATTTTTATTACAAAGTGAAGTAGATTACCTCACCATTTTGATTAATTAACATTCACAGAGAGACTTTCAAGGATCCATGAAATTCTACTTTCATTTGATATATTTTGTACATGTTGATGAAAAAGTTTGTGCCAGCAGCAGTAATCTACTAAAGAAACTTCTTAAATATCAGTCATATATAATATGGGATAGGATGAGGCAAAAGAAAAGCACAGCATCCCAGAATAGGACATTTTCATTTCAGTTCATTGATTAGAAGTTTCTAAGGCAGTGAAGAATTACTAATAAATATAGTTTCTCCTCCTCTCTATTCTCCTTTTCTTTACCTTTTCTTCTTTCATCTTTTTTCTCCTATGCTTTCTTTTTTATTTCTTCTACTATTCCTTTGTTTATTCTATCCTTTTTGTCCTCTCCTCTTACCCCTTTCTTTCTTTCTTCCTCACTCTTTCTCTTCTTACTTTTTTCCTTTTTACAGTAATTCATTTCTGTATTTTATTCCATTATGTTCCTTTCTCCCTCATGTTTCTCCCCCCTCTCTCTCTCTGTCTCAGATAATGGCCAGCATACTAAACAGATGAACAAAAATTTGGCCCTAGCCAAAATGTTAAAGTAAATGAGCATTAACTTCAATTTTTACTATCTTCTTTGTTTTCTGCCTGTTTTCTGTTCATCTCAGCACACAGTTCCATACGGGGCCCTGGAATTCAGCTTGACCATTTATTTGTCATTGTTGAAGCTACTACCACAGAACCTATTCATTCTTCAGAGCTGTATTAACTTGTGATGTTCAATCATATAAAATTATTATGAGGCTGTTGCTAATAATGGCACATTCACTTTTATATGGCATAATACACTAAATCAGATGAGTGAACTTCTAAAATAGAGTTCAATCATGTATTAATGCAGATGTAGGAAAGAAAGTTGGGACACATTTTCACAAGTTGTATATTATGGGCTGCATTTATATGTACTTCCAATCAGTTACATAATATGGGAAGGATATCCATTTGGAATTTGATTCCAGATATGAATTTAGTTAACGTAAAGGAAATTCTGTAAAATGCTTTTCTGGTATATTGTGAAAAATGCCAACAACAGCAACAACACCAACAAAACCAAAAAAAAAAAAAACCCACTAAATACACATGAACATTTGTATAAAGACATTTTGATGTGAGGATGAGATAAAAAAGGATAGTATATGGGAACATTTTCAATGAGGAGATGGAAAGTTTCAATATGAAAATGAGATGAATTATTTAAGATGCTGGCCTGTAAAAATAACTATCAAAACAGTGTACTCATGAAGACAAATTCAACTTGAAATTGGGAGAACAAACCCCAACTAACATAGGAAAAATAATATCTTCCCAAATAAGTTGCAAACTATCACATATTTTTATACATATGCTACATATTTAGAATCAAAATATTAAGAAAATATTTAACCTCATGAAGAATCATTTTGAATAATTGACATGTCATGTTATGCTCTTAGTTAACCAATTTATTGTATGTCGTTTTCTTGTTTTCAAACTTTCTAGAGAGTTCTTAAAAGTAACCTAATGGAATATGTTATGGGTTCCTTTATAGTAAATATGGCATCAACCAAATAATCCAAAAAATCTTCTTTTTCATTCAAGGTTTTTTTGATAAACATGGAAAATTACAATAAGAATCATCACATTAATTAAGACGATTTTAGGAATTTTGCTGGCAAATGGATGGAACTAGAAAATATCATTTTGAGTAAGGTAACAGACACACCTTTAATACATTTCTTTAAACTCCAACAATGACATGTAAGTGAGGGCCAGAAGAAGTGACAAATGAGAGATGGATTTAACAGAATCATTTAGAGATAGGATACAGGCAGGGAAGAGTAGCTACTTAAGAGCAGTGAGGGAGAGAGGCTCGAATTCAGATGAGCTCACCTTAGTTCAGTTGAACTCAGTGCAGAGATAGTACAGTTCGTTTAGTTCGTTGTTACTCTTTCAATGCAAAGAAATTCAGTCAGTAGTTGAGAAAAGCCAATTTGAGTCACTCAGCTTGGAGAGGAGTTTGAGTCAGAACAGGTTATTTGAATTAATGAGCCAGAGTTCAGAAAGAGCTAGAAATAATGAGTTTACTCCCCAGTAAATCTCAGCAGCAGAAACATTCTAGGCCTAGGTAAGAAGATGGAGGCAGGAAGCTGAAGCCTTCTAGGTTTAAGCCTTCAGAAGAACTGATTGAAGAGATACTAGAAGGCTTCTAGGCATAGGCCTAGGGATAATTAGATAGAAATGCTCTGGGCTCAGCCCAAGTCATGTATTTGCACAGCTTGGGTACAGCTCTCATCTCATCCCTCCATTGGAAGAAATAAATCAACATTTACATTTACAAATATTACCAAATGTGTATACATGTACACATGGTAATAGACTACAATTGCACATATTGATAAATAAGATTAATATCTCGCACCTAGTGATGGAGAGGAATTTCGGTGGCTCCGTAGGCTGACTGTGTATGCAACAGCAATATGCCTAAATGTCTACATAACACTTTTAAAGAAATCCTGGCCTAGACTCCATTTCAGGCTACCTGTTTCTTTAACACTTTATGCATACAAAATTTAGTCATTGCATATTGTATTGTTGTTGACAGTTGTATTCCTGATCTGAAAGGAAAAGGTCTATTCTGGTGTGATCTTTGCAAAGGGAGGCTTTGCTCTTCTCTTACTGCTACTTTGTTTCTTTGTTTGCTTGTAAATACAAATTTACACATTTTTAAGACAGGGTCTCACTACTCACTATGTAGCACTGGCTGTTCTGGAACTCACTTTGTAGATCAAGCTGTTCTCAAATTCACAGAGATATGCCTGTCTCTGCCTACCAAACAATGGGGTATAAGGTATGAGCCTGTAAACCTGGGTTTGCGTTGCATGTTAACGCAAGGAACAATAGATTTGTAAGCTTTTTTTTTTTTTTTTTTTTTTTTTAACAAGTGCTCTTATCAATCTTCTTCTAAATAATATTTCTATGTTTCTCATTTTTACTTATATAAGTTCACTCTACATTGTGTCTATTGGGACAGATATTAGAAAGGAGAAAAGTGATCTATGAACTCCACACAGTCTTTCAAAATTCTATGATAACCTAACTGTGAATTACCTAAAGCAGTTACAAAATAAAATTAGTCCCTTGATTGAGTAATATTTAGTAATTAGCTAATTACTAAATAAGTATGTAACAAGTATAAATATATGTAGATGGTAAAAAAAAAAAGATATTATAAGAATACCCAAATGACAGATTTGAGGAAGAAAAAGAAAAAGAAATTAAAAACATCACTAATTTTTTAATGAAGTGAGATAGATAAAACAGAATGAAATATAGAAAGTAGCAATTGACAAATTATTGAGAAATACAATAAAAGACAAGATGTTTTAAATTGAGGATAAAAATAGCATGTAAAATTGCATTTTACATCAAATTTACTTATGGTAAACAAAACTAGATTTTTATTGTAATTGGAAATGTCTCAACATATTATTTGTAAAAAGAGGTGCTATCTTAATTAATATATTTTATTATTTTCAATTACCTGAAATACAATCCTCTTACAGTTAATATCACATCCATAAGTATGGGTATCTCTATTCTATAACATTATTTATTAATATTATTGTATATGAATCAGTAACAAACATCAAGTCAAGACTGTATAGTTTTTCTATTTGAATAATTTTGTAAAATGTTTTAAAATGTATTATTGTAAATTCCTGAAAGAAGTAAGTATACCTCTATGATTTATCTGTATCTTGTCTCATTAAGAAAAAAATTCAGCAAAACATGTTACCATATTTCTTTACATAGAGCAATTCAGACACCATTTAGAATTTAAAAGGTGTCCCATGCATACCTTCTGAAAGTATATAATATACATTTTAAATGTGCTGGTCATCAATATCATTAGTCTATTGTACAATAGCACAGACCTGCCTGAAAATTCAATTAAGAAACATCTCTGGAGTACGTTTGACCTTGGTAAAATTGATTGAAAATATGTTGACAGGCTTGAATAGCATAGGGATAAATTAATCAACACAACAAGTAGAATAAAGAATATATACATGTCATACAATTATTTATATATTCTGATATGGTTGTCCCTCCCTCATCAGAATAGCTCTAGCCATTTTGGTCCATGCCTTCCAGCTATCTCATATTTTTGCTGCAAAGTGCCTGTTTCTCATTGATAAAGAAAAACAATTTGACTCAGATCAAGGTCATGTTGAACACATATTCTGTTCAGTTCTATACATTCTGAGAATTGTTAATCTTAAGGGATTCCATTAAGCTTTACATAGGACACATCAAGTTAAAAATCAGTATGAACTGTTATGACTTGAGTCAGAGTTGACCACCGGGCAGAATCTCCTGCACCTGCATATAAGCTTATTGATTTTTTAGCTGACACTGAAAATGCTAATAATAAGCCAGAAAGTTATGATTATAATACCCATGCTCTGCTACATTAATGCTCTGAAATTCCCTGTTCACCACCCATCCACCACCCCACCTCTTACCTTAGTCAGGACAAATCAGCTTAAAGGTTAGCTGATAATACTTTGTCTAGTAAGCCAAAATATAGTCCTGGTCCCCTCCTTGTTTTTTAAACATTGGAACTGGTTGTTTTGTTTTGTTTTGTTTTGTTTGTTTGTTTTTTCCTATAAAAAGTATACCTTCAGAACAATCTGGTACCACAATTAGACACCCTATTCCTTTTTGTGGTCCTGATCTGACCAGTATTGGAGTGCATGTTCAATAAACCATCCCTGTCTGATTAAGATTGGAATTTGTGTAGTTTGTGAAATGACTCCTACACTACACCATATTCAGCAGTTTTAAAAACATTTTGGAGAAAAAATAACAAATCAAAATATTGATTATATAGTGATTCGTGATTATTGCAAAGGAGAACACAGTAAGCTGTTCTTCACTTTGACTCTGATGATACATGAGAAAATACATGTTTTTACTCTAATTTAATTGAAAAGTTAAACTTTATATATTATACATTTAGTGCTTCAAATGCTTACAAACATATTTGTTATATGTAATTTATGAAAAGCTAAGTCATTTCAAAGTAATTTTTGTAATGTTGCTTGCACAAACATATGGAGACAAATATCTAAACAAACACATATAAATATATGTGTGTATAAATCCTAAATATTTTTCATATTCTTAAAAATGGCTTTCTGTATATGCAGATTCCACATCCTCAGGTTTTGCATGACTGGATTAACTTTTTTGTAGTTAAGAATTAAAACACACACATACACATACACACACACACACACACACACACACACACACAAACTACTGTGTCCACATTGGATAAACAAACTCTTTTCAATTTTTCACTTTTATACATAGTGATATGTGTGGATGTTTGTAGACATGCATGCAAGTAAGTGCTTTCTGAGGCCAGATGAGGGTGTTCAGTCCTCTGAAACTGGAGTTAAAGAAAATTGTGAGCTACTATGTGGATACAGAGAATCAGTCTTGGGTCCTCTATAAGCAGGAAGTGCTCTTAATTCTAAGACTCTCTTCAGTCGCCATTTATTTTCTATTTAGTGCATGGATAATTTTCATTGTAGTGTTTTTTTTTTCATACAATCTTTGTGATTTCTGTCCTCTACTTTATGTTCTAATCCTCCTGTACCACTGATTGTATTATTTTGTTTTGCTCAAGTTCAGCAAGCATTTACTACTATGCTAACATGTTTAGCCTCCTTCTACTTGTTTTGAGATAGGATTTTGTTCTGTAACCCAACCTGTCATAACATTTGGCATATTCAAGAATTGGCTTCCTGAGTAACTAGGCTTACAAGCTGTATGAGCCATTTTTTTCTGCTGTTTAGTGGTTTGAATGATAAACGTCACCCTTGCTTTGGACATTAGAACACTTGATAAACGTCACCCTTGCTTTGGACATTAGAACACTTGATGCCCAGTGGGTGATGCTGCTTGAGGAGGTTCAAGTGGTGAAATCATGCTGGAAAAAAAGCACATCACTGAGGCCTACTTTGAGATGTAAAAATATTTCTGCTACTTCCAATTTGAATTCTCTGCATCATCCTAACAATTCATGATATGAGCACTCAGCTCTTAGTTCCTCGTGCCAAAGCTCCATTCTACCATTATGGACTTCTCCCTCTGAAAACTTGTAAGAAAAAAACCAAACATTTTTTTTCCCATAAATTGCTTTAACCCAACATCGGAAAAGTAATAACACAGTTGTTTTGATAGAATACCATGACCATAAAATCTTATAAAAGAAAGAGTTTATTTTGGCTTGTGGTTTCAGAAAGATATAAGTCCATCATGATAGGAGAAATATGGCAGCAAGTTGCAGGTATGAACAGGAGCAAGAAGTGAAGAGATCACTTTATCAATTGCAGTCATACAGCTGAAAGCCAAGTGGAAGTGGAGTGAGGTTATGAACTCTTTCTTAGAACAAAGATTCACCTTACATGACCTCCCAAAACCTTTCTACTGGGGAGCAAGTGTTCAAATACTGAGCCTATGTAGACACTTTTTTAAATTAGATATTTTCTTTATTTACATTACAAATGTTATCCCTTTTACTAGTTTCCTATCTGAAAATCCCCTATCCTTACCCTTTTATCCCCAACAGATCCACTACCAAACCCTGGCCCAGGCATTTTCCTATGCTAGGGCATAGAACCTTCACAGGACCAAGGGACTCTCATCCCATTGATGACCAACTAGGCCATCCTCTGCTACATATGCAGCTAGAGCCACTAGTCCCTCACTGTGTTTTCTTTGATTGGTGCTTTAATCCCAGCGAGCTCTGGGGTTACTGATTAGTTCTTATTGTTGTTCCTCCTAGGGGGCTGCAAATCCTTTCAGCTCCTTGGGTACTTTCTCTAGCTCCAACATTGCGGACCCTGTGCTCCATCTAATAGATGACTGTGAGCATCCACTTCTATATTAGTCAGGCACTGGCAGAGCCTCTCAGAGACACTATATCAGGCTCCTGTGAGCAAAATCTTGTTGGCATCTGCATTAGAGCCTGGGTTTGGTGGTTGTTTATAGGATGTATCCCTAGGTGGGGTAGTTGCTGGAAGGTCATTCTTTCAGTCTCTGCTCTGAACTTTGTCTCTGTAACTATTCCCATGGGCATTTTATTCCCCCTTTATAGAAAGATCAAAGTATCCACACTTTGGTCTTCCTTCTTGAGTTTCATGTGTTTTGCAAATTGAATCTCGGATATTCTAAGCTTCTGGGCTAATATCTACTCATCAGTGAATGCATAACATGTGTGTTCTTTTGTAATTGGGTTACTTCACTTAGGATGATATCCTCCAGGTCCATCCATTTGTCTAAAAATGCCATAAATTCATTGTTTTTAATGTATAAATGTACCACATTTTTACTATCCTTTCCTCTGTTTAGGAATATTTGGGTTCTTTCCAGCTTCTTGCTATTATACATAAGGCTGCTATGAACATAGTGGAGCATGTGTCCTTATTACAAGTTGGAGCATTTTCTGGGTATATGCCCAGGAATGATATTGCTGGATCTTCCAGGAGAACTATGTCCAACTTTTTGAGCAACTGCCAAACTGATTTCCAGAGTGGTTGTATCAGCTTGCAATCACACCAGCAATGGAGGAGTATTCTTTTTTATTTATATCCTTAACAGCATCTGTTGTCACCTGAATTTTTTATCTTAGCCATTTCTGAAAGATGTGAGGTGGAATATCAGAAATCTTTTGATTTGCATTTCTCTGATGATTAAGGATGAATACTTTTAGGTGCTTCTCAGCCATTTGTAATTCCTCATCTGAGAATTCTTTGTTCAGCTCTACCCCATTTTAAAAATAGGGTTATTTTGTTGTCTGGAGTTCAACTTCTTGAGTTCTTTATATATATTGGATATTAGGCCCCTATCTGATTTGGTATTGGTAAATATTTTTTCCCAATCTGTTGGTTGCTGTGTTGTCTTATTGACAATTGTACTTTGCTTTGCAATTTTATGAGTTTCCATTTGTCGATTCTTAATCTTATAGCACAAGCCATTGCTGTTCTGCTTAGGAATTTTTTCCCTGTGCCCATATCTTCGAGGCTCTTCCCCACTTTCTCCTCTGTAAGTTTCAATGTCTCTGGTTTTATGTGGAGTTTCTTGATCCACTTATACTTGAGCTTATTTCTTCCTTGACCAAGTTATCATTGATTAGAGTGTTCTTCAGCTTCCATGTGTATGTGGCTTTCTATTATCAATGTTGTTATTGAAGATCAGCCTTAGTCCATTGTGATCTGATAGGATGCATGGATTATTTCCATATTTTTTTATCTGTTGAGGCCTGGTTTTTGAGTGATTATATGGTCAGTTTTGGAGAAGGTACCATGAGGTGCTGAGAAGAACGTATATCCTTTTGTTTTAGGATAAAATGTTCAGTAGATATCTGTTAAATCCATTTGTTTCATAACTTTTGTTAGTTTCACTGTGTCTCTGTTTAGTGTCTGTTTCCCGGATCTGTCCAATGATGAGATTGGGGTGTTGAAATCTCCCACTATTATTGTTTGTGGTGCAATGTGTGTTTTGAGTTTTACTAAAGTTTCTTTACTAAATGTGGATTCTCTTGCATTTGGAGCAAGAAGATGATAAGAATTGAGTGTTCATCTTGAAAATTTTTACCTTTGATGTGCATGAATTGTCTGTCCGTATCTTTTTTGATAACTTTAGGTTGAAGGTTGATTTTATTTGATATTAGAATGGCTCCTCCTGCTTGTTTGACTCCTTAATATTATTAGTATACCTGAGAGACTAGAACGATAGGAAAATGACTATAATCCTTATATAATAAGAAAAACCTGTTTGCCAGACATCCATTGTTATATTTCTACCAAAACTAACAACTCCTGCAAATGAAATCTGGTATTAATTTTAATCCATTTAATTTGAGTTGCTCTCTTGGATGTTAATAAAGGAAATTTAATGAAACATGTCACTTATATTTGAAAAAAAATATTGTTTTGTTTTTGATGTTTTGTGAACATTTAAAGCAGAGTAAAGAAGCTTCCTATTTCTTCCCTGTTTCTGATATTGGTAAAATGTAAGTTCACTATTAGATCAGTTGTAACTCAAGACTCAGTGAAGCTAAGAATTTGAAAATGTACCATATTTGTGTTTTTATTCTTCTCTAGTATTCTTACAGTTGAGTTCATTCATTTGATTACAAAGGTGCTACTGAGCAAATATGCCTATCACCACCGGGAATTCAGAAATAACAAATAATCCTTTGATCAAAAGGGCTCTGAAAAATCATTAAAATAAAGGCTATCCATATACAGATAAATTTACCAACTGAAAGAAAGCAAGTAAAATGGAGATATTTTTAAAGATTGAATAAGGATTAAACTCTTATTAATCTGATTGAATAAGTCATCAATGAATTGTTGAATTTAAACATCTGAAAGGAAAGGGATATAATCATATAAGCATTTTTTTTTTTAGAAAATTATTCCAGGCAAATACAAAGGAGCTAGAGATTGCTACTCAGGGTATGTGTGCAGGACATATTTGGTTAACTTAACCCTTTAGTATAGTAAGAAATTTTTCAACACAGACACTCTTGATATATTAGACCAGGTAATTCTTTGCTGCAAGGACATGCATTCCTGCATATTAATCAATATTAAAAGCTTCCAGAACTGTTCCTTCTCATAACTAGTAGCATCTTGCAGGTAATTTAAGATATATAAAAATGTCTTCCGAAAGGGACCTGATATAGCTGTCTTGTGGGAGGCTATACCAGTGCCTGGTAAACACAGAAGTGGAAGCTCACAGTCAGCTATTAGTTGGAACACAGGACTCCCAAGGTAGGAGCTAGAGAAAGTACCCAAGGAGCGGAAGTGGTCTTCAACCCTCTATGTGGAAGAATAACATGAACTAACTAGTTCCCCCTGCGCTCATGTCTCTAGCTGCATATATGGAAGAAGATGGCCTAGTTGGCCATCATTGGGAGGAGAGGCCCCTTGATCATACAGACTCTATATGCCCCAGTACAGGTGAATGCCAGGGCCATTACGTGGGAGGGGGTGGGTAGGGGAGCAGGGCGGGGACGCGGGAGGGTAAGGGAAAATTTCTGGATAACATGTGAAATATAAATGAAGAAAATATCTAATAAAGAGAAAAAAATGAAAAAAAAATAGAAAGGGTATGGGGGAATGAAGGGAGGAACTGGGGGGGTTGTGGAAGTAGTGGGTTTCAAAAAAGGGATGTAAAGTGAATAAATAAATTAATTAATGGAGAAAAAAATGTCTTCAAACATTTAAAATATTTGCTGAGGAACATAATACTCTTAGTTAAAAATCATTGTCTTGAGAAATATAATCAACAGGAAACAAATATATTTTATTTAACTGTGTAATCACCAACTGTATGGCTTGAAAAGTGAAGAAAAAATCTCTTGATACTTTTTGTTTGTTTGTTTCAGCACATAGTAGTTTGAACTTAGGCTAGAAGGGCACAACCACATGACAGATGGTTTTGTGATCTTAAGATAACCCTTATTCAGAGTTCAGCAGTGGCTACTGCAGTGTTTTAGGCTTGACCTGTTCAATATACACTCATTCATTCATCATTAAGTACTTTTGTAAATCATGGAATTCATGGTAGAAAATGTCCAAAATAGAGTCAGTACTCTTCAGATGATGCAACCTTATCACCTTCCAACATCCTAAAAAGTTCACACAAAATCTGGAATGATAAGCTGAATACTTAAAAGTATGTGATGAACCAGTCTGCCTCTATTTTAGGCCTGAAAGCCATCTTAAAGTAAAGACAATCTAGGATCATTCCTATGTATGGTTAAACCTCTGTTTCTTAAGGATTGGACTGTGGCCCACCTGTAACCTTAACTACAAATGGTTCTGTACTGCCTGTTACAGGAAATGGCAATCATGACTTTATTTCAAAAAGTTATTATAAGCATCTTTCAACCTTACCTTTGTTTACAAATGTTGTCATAGCCACTTGTTATTATGAAGACCTTGCTATGACCATTTTGTCATGTTCAGCTTCTGTCTCCCCACCTATTTGCCTGCCAAGTTACCCATTTGTAAATCTCCTACCCCTGAACTATAAACATCCTATCTTCTATCTTTCCAGGGATGACCACTTGAACACTGTCTTAGGGGAATGCAGCCTGTATGCGCACACACACACACACACACACACACACACACACACACACACATTCAAAGAATTACCCTAATTAATTTGGCCATGATGATTTTGGTCAGTGTTCTTTCTCCCCGTATCTTGGGGATTACCATACTCCTACTTTTCAAAGAGGATTTTTAAAATGTTAGCTGAAAGACTTAGAGCCAATAGACATAATTATCAATTTAAATAAGAAACAAATAGATTTGGTCTTAGGTACCATAATCTCATAGAAGACAGAGATGTATTTATGCCTATACATATACACATTTATAGATTCTACCATATGTCTGCAGTCTTCCTATTGAAAGACCCATGGTCTTGACTTCTGCAACATCCTTTGGGCTTCATTACAACTTAGGTCTTGTCTTCACAAGCTTTATACATTGTCCACATATGTCTCCAGATGCCCTCTGAAACCATGAAGAAAGACATTATGACTGCTGGAGCTTACATTTTCCATGCATGCACAATCAGTACTACATAGGCAGCACTATCCACTTTTGCTATCAGTGCAGGGTAGAAAATAGCTCTATTGGACTAGAGTTGTATCAGACTCTGCTGAACTTAAAACACACTTCTCTAGGTAACCATTTTTGAAGATCAGGAGTAACCTTCTAGGCAGTTGAATAAATTTGCACTTTCACAAGTGGGGACTCACCCTCAAGGAATATGTTCTATGTCTCAGAGAAGAACCAGAGAAGTTCTCCCTTTATAGTTTCAATCCCTGTAACAATACAAGTGCATTCTCATCTGGTTTCTCCTTATTCACATCCTAAGCTTTTTTGCATACCTTTCCTTGTTAAACTTCATTATTTTTCATTTCTTTTTACTTCATACACAGGAAACACCACCAGACCTATTCTATAAGAAAGGCTAAAGGAAGTTCTTCAGCCTTAAACAAAAAAATGTTAATGACCAGGAAAGAGACATAGAAAAGATAAAGTATACTGGTAAACAATGTGGAATGGTCCATTATTGTGCTTTGTTTTGGTGTTGACTATGCAGTCACTCAGTGAGACAGAACCAGATAGTTCTTACTGCTGTACAAATAATGGCACAATATTTATTATGCTACCCATCCTTGTATAACCAAAAGAATATTTTTCCTGGAAAAAGAGCTAATACTTAAGTAGCTGGAGTGTAAATTATAAATAATTTGAAAATGTTTATTTATAATATATATATTTTTCCCCAGATTCATTATACAAGATGAAAAGAATATGTTGTCTTTTTTGTTCAGTTTTATTTATTGTGTATACATATGTTTTTATCTGTGCTTTAACATGCAGGTTCCTGAGCCAGTGAGAGGCACTGTATCATCTGGAATAAAAGTTAAATGTGATTGTGAGTCCCCCAGTGTGAGTGTAGGAAACTGAACAAGGGTCCTCTGGAAGCACAGTCTGCTCTTTTAACTGCTAAGCCATCTCTCCAGCCCACCAATCTTGCAAAATAAGTCAAGAGGTAAGGGAATTTCACACACATTAAGTATAACTTTTTTTTTCTAAGAGGTTCTGTACTTTCATTAATGTGTTTTTGTTTATTTTATTTTAATAATGTTTCATTTTCTCTTTGAAAATTTCAATACAATATATTTTGATCATATCCTTTCTTAAAACAAAACAATAAAGTAACAATAATTTTGGTAGCGCTGACTGACTACTCATTAATATTGGCCTTGGTGTGTGGTTGATATACCCACTATCACTCTGTTGGGGTGATGGGAACTGGTTTCCATGTCCTAGAAACTATTAATTAAAAATAATTCCTCATTCATAGGTGTGATTTTGTGATTGAATGAAAACTAAGAAATAAAAAGGAAAGGACATGAAAGCTCCTAGATATGGTGAAGGAGATAGTTCTTTATAGATATATGGAGAGCACAGCAGAGACATCTGGGAAAGTCCAGAGTGGACATAACCTAGAATCAGGTAAGGACAAGCAGAAGAGGAAGGAAGAATGGGGAGAAGGCAACCATATATAACATTTAGGAAGCCCAAAAAGATGATGGGTAACCAAAATGGGTAGATTATATAGGAAAGAACATCTGGGGGCAGGGCAGCCCTGCTGGGCTGGAAAAGAAAAAAAGATTTGGGTAGGACTTTGGGTATGGAAGCTATATTGACCCAGTAACTCATAGGGGTTGAGATATGCAGGAAGAATCTGGTGCTAAGTGTTCACTTTGATATGTTATGTAGGCATCCCAGCTATTCTCATGTTTGTTTTTTTTAAATGCCTGAACTGTGAAATTATAACTTTTTTTTTTCATTTACAATTCAAATGCTATCCATCCCATAATCAGCCACCAAACACAGACACTATTGTATAGGACAGCAAGAGTTTGCTGAAAGGACCATGATATATCTATCTCTTGTGAGGCTGTGCCAGTGCCTGGTAAACAAAGAAGTGGATGCTCACAGTCAGGTATTGGATGGAACATTGGGCCCCCAATGGAGGAGCTAGAGAAAGTACCCAAGGAGCTGAAGGAATCTGCAGCCCTATAGGTTGAACAACAATACGAACTAACCAACACCCCCAGAACTCTTGTCTCTAGCTGCATATGTAGCAGAAGATGGCCTAGTTGGCCATCATTGGGAAGAGAGGCCCCTTGGTCTTGCAAACTTTATTCTCATGTTTGAAACCTAAGAGTAACCTAATTTCTTTCTCTATGATGGTATTTTGTCTTGCTTGAACTCTGTGCTGGTGCTGTGCAAGTTATATCAATCTCTGTGTTATTTGTACATCTGTCCTGTTGTGTCTAGCCAACCCTGTTTCTTTGAAGTTATCCCCTACCTTTCTGCTATCTTGTCCACATAAATTCTTGAGCTTTGAGAGGACAGGTGTGATATAGCTATAGCATTTAAGGCTGAGCATTACAAAATTTCTTATTCTGTACTTAACCACTAAGCTAAATGGACCAACAAATTGGGAAGATGATAATGATGCTTGCTGCTAAACCTAAAAGTCTATGTTATACCCCTACCCCCCACAATTTAATAAACTAATACTGATTTATAGAAAGTTTTAATGAATACCAGTATGTATAACTTTAAAGTAGCTCTATAAATGATATATTCTATTCTATTTTCAAATGTCCTACTTAAGAAACTGCTCACTTATTTGACGTTTCTTATTTATTTCTAGAAGTTACTCATATAAATTAGATATAATTTGCTTGTAGAACTATGCCTTAGAAACTGTGAATATCATCTGTTCACTTTTTGAAAATTATGTTCCTATTTGCTACCATCAAACAGTAATCTTTACCAATGATGAAAGAAAAATTATGAATATGTATTGCTTTTTGCATGTTCTTCAGTAAATGACAATAGCTACCCTTTAAATGTTTATCTGTAGGGTATAGATTAAGTCACTTACTTACACTTATTAGGAGGTTATTAGTTTACTAGGAGCAACGACAATTTTAATGGAAGTGAGAATTTACCTTAAAAAATATCAAAGCATTGAAAGAATGTGGGATATAAGACAAATATGTATTAATGAAGATCCATTTTCTTTGCTGAATTCCTGTGTTTAGAGAAAAAACAAGCCTTCACTTCTTGTGAAAAGTGGCATCTGCCTTTCACCTTTTATCAACTATGACCTTGAATTATCTAGTCATAGTCTAGCAGAAATGTCAGCTTCTTAATATTTATTAATAAGTGCATTTATTGAGACAGACATTGTCTTAGCAGTCAGTGATGTGAATATGACTGAGAAATGCATTCTGCCATGAGAAGGTTGCAGTACACACACACACACACACACAAAATCTAGATCTTCTTTCTTTTACATCTGCATAGGGTGGGCTTGAGGCTTCTCTTCTACAAACTGTGTCATTCTGAAATTGAGGACTGTATTGTACTTATTATTATAGCACTTCCACTTGAGACATTAGAGATTGTTCATTGAAGATCTACTTATTTTAACAGGGTCTTCAAATATAGCTAGTTGCGTCAAGGCAGATAATAAAAGTAATAAATTGGATGAGTATAGAGACTTTAAAGTAAAGAATTAATACATTTTTATTTTAATTTCAAAGTATTTGTTCACTCTATCGAATAGGAAATTATTTTTTTTTCATTGTTGGGGTATTAGAGGACTGATTGGAGTATTATGTGTCTGATTGTCGTGGTCATTTCAGTGGGGTATGATGGTTACTTGTTCTAGAGCAGGTATAAAATGGATAGAGAGCTGCTCAACTCCTGCCAAACTCATGTCTCTGAGACTTCCCAGTCTGGGATCATTCAAACTTAACAGTTCTTCTGTCTAGTAGCAAGGTCCACTTGCCCCAAATAGAGGCTTGCTCAGGCTGCCAGTATTAAACAATATTCATTGATATATTTCACAGTAGTTGACACTAGAAATCCAAGACCATGGCAGCAGAAATGTTGGTTGCTCAAGAGGCCCAGTCTTTGTTTTGTTAGCCACATTGTTGTGTCCTTATGTGGCATTTTATCTGTGTACACTGAAGTAGAAGGCAGGGATATCACTGGTGTCTTTTCCTTTTATAAGAACATCAATTCTGGCTAATTAAAGCACTACTCTTGAGGGCTCCTTTAACTTTAATTACTTCTTTAAATCTTATTTCCAACTATGTTCACATTGAGGATTAATGCTGCAACCAGAGAAACAGGGGGAGTGAACATTCAACTACAACACACAAAGTATAACCAGTTATTTGCATGACTAATAGAAACCAAGTTCAACTGTGGGAAGAGGTAAGAAACTAGAAATGAGAAGTAGGAAAACATATGGTAATGGGTATGCATGTCTTGAAAGTACATCATGTACACAAAAAATCGCTACAAAACTCATTATTTCATACAGTTAATATGTGCAAAATTGCAAAAAATCTCAATAATGTAAAGGATATTGTAAACATGGTCTTCTATTTTTTTTTTTTTCAATTTTTTTACACCAATTCTACATAGCCCCTGGCTGGCCTCAAAATCACTCTGTAGACCATGTTGCCATACATTCAGAAATTTACCTGCTTCCCTCTGTCAAATACTAGGATTAAAAATGTGAACCACCATACCTGGCTCTTTCCATGTTCTTGATGAGATCCTTTAAAACAAGCAATTTTAATTTAATTAATTTCAATTTACTTTATTCATTTTCTCATTTCTATACACACAAAACAAAAGTTACTAACAAAATAATATGTTAAAATTAAGCTAGAGGCAACTTCATGAGTGACCTAAATAAATCTCACTTGTATTAAGGTTGTATTAACTCTAATTATGCTGAATGATACAAATCTGAAACTCCAAATAGTAGAGATTTCAAAATATTTTTCAGATTTTATTGGTTTACAGAATTTTCCTCAATATTTTCTTTATCTCTGTATTTTGTAAATATGAGTGTTTTTGTATGCATGTATTTTAGTACACCTAGTACGTTCAGTGCCCACAGGAACCAGAAGAGTTAATTGTATCCTCTGGAACTAGAGTTACAGATATTTGTGATCTGTCATGTAGAGAACTCAGACAGTGCTCCTAAATCACTGAAATATTTCTTTAGGCCTGGCTCACGGAATTTCTATATATGCTAAAACACTAGTAATTCAATAATGATTGTAGATGTGTTCATGGGTTATTGAAAGAGAGTTGTACCTACATTTTCTCTAAATCACCAAGAAACCAGTACAGATATTTTTATAGTCAGCAAACCCAACACATCAGGGTACCTAGAACCAATATTTACACTTCCATATGCTACATAAAATAATGATATCAAACATTTCATAGAAAAAGGCAGTAGCAGGAGATCATAATAGAGGAAAGTATAGAAGATTTATGAAGGACATTCACCATTATTTATAGAAACATGATTTTAATTTTGGCTAAATTGGCTTATGAAGCAACAGTAGAACAGTAGAAATGGGCTTGCTTCACTAAAACATGTTTTCAGGTATTCTTACTATGCATGAGATGCCAATGGATGAAACAAAGGATTGAATTGCTAGAAGAAGGTTATCAGACTTTGGACACATATTTGTACTATATAAATAATGTCATTACTCTAAGTTTGAGAAAAATATGAGATTGATGTAACAATGAAACTTAGTTTATATAGCAAAAATAAAACTGTCAAAGGAATTATATTCATATAAAGCTGACCAATTAAGGCTACAGGAAGTATAATTCTCCAAAACAAAATGCTTGGCAAATTAACAAACAAGGGGAGAGATACTGAGCAGTTAGAGTTAATGTGTCCACCAGAGTCCATGTTTAACTCTGTTTACTAAAACCAAAGTGCTGAAATTGAATTTACAAAGTGAGTAGTTAACTGAAAGGCCAGTTTTCAAGAGCTTCCATTGCCAAACTATTACATGCCATAAAACAATGACCAAACAGAGAGACATCACAAAATGGTCATAAAAATGTTAATTAATATTCAATATTGGTCTCTGAAGATGAAAAATGTTTTCTAAATATTAAGTACATTCCAGAAGGAAATTTCACCAGAGTAAAACCACAATTATATGTATGGATTTCTTTCTTTTCAAACAATATATTTTATAGTCTTTTTAAAAAACACTTTATTTTTAAGTACTTTATAAATTTCTATATCTTTATGTGTATATATATATATATATATATATATATATATATATATATATATATATATATACACACACACACATACAGAGAGGGGGCAGAAATAGAGACAAAGAAAAATAGAGACAGAGATAGCGACAGATTTTCAGGATCTTAACACCTTTCAGAAGAATATCAGACAAGGCCATTCTCTGCCTCCTAAGTATCTGGAGCCATGGATCCCTCCATGTATACTCCTTGGTTGGTGGTCTAGAGGTAACCCAGACACAAAAGAACACACATGGTATATATTGACTGATAAGTGGATATTAGTCCAAAAACTCACAATGCCCATGATACAACCCATAGACCATATGGATCTGAGGAGAAAGGAAGACCAGGGTATGGGTGCTTCAGTCCATCATTGAGGGGGTAACAAGATGGTGGTGAGAGGTGGAAGGAGGAGAACCTGGGATAAAGAGAGGACGGAGAGGAAATAAGAGGGAAAGTATCAGGGTCTGGAGGACACAGGAGATAGATACAGAGGATTAGGAAATTGAAAAAAAAAAAAAAGTAGCAGGAGGAATGAAGAAGTCGAGATAGCCACTGGAGGGTCCCAGATGCTAGAGAAATGGGAGGCTCCCAGGACCAAACGGAGATGGTTTTAGCAAAGATGGGGAGATAGAACCTCTATAGGCCACCACCAATTGATAGGCATGGCACCCCATGGTGGGATGGGGCCACACAGCCTTCTCAAAGTTTTTAGCCCAGAAATGTTCCTGTCCAAAGGAAGAACAGGGACAAAAAAAAAAAAAAAATGTTTTTATCCAAAGGAAGAACAGGGACAAAAAATGGAGCAGCTACTTAAGGAAGAGCCATCTGGGGACTGCCCCACCAGGGGATTCATGCTGCCTTCAGACACCAAACTCAACACTGTTGCCTTTGCCAAGAGGTGCTTGCTGATAGGAACCTGGAATGACTAATCCTTGGAATGTCTGGCCAGAAACTGACCAATGTAGATGTGGATGCTTGGAGCCAACTATCAGAACTCAGGGACTGTGGTGGGAAAGCTGGATGAAGGACTGAAGGAGCTGATTGAGATTGCAACCCCATAGGAAGAACAACAGCAGCTGGCCGGACCACCCAGTGCTCCCAGGTGCTAGACTACCAACCAAGAAATAAGCTATTAATAACAGTAATCACCCCTGATATCTTGGAATATCAGAAGCAGGCTATTCTCAGAAAGTTTACGTTATGTTCGAGTTTCGTGTCCACTCTGTATGTGTGTGTGTGAGTGTGTAAAGAATTTGCTATGATGCTACCTTTGACAGGAGAAATGACTATATACCACTGCATTTAGCCTGAGATAAGGAAAAAAGATCTATCCATTAAATGATAACTTTCAAAACAAACTTTCCTTCATTTGCTGCAGACGCTTCTTTGTATTTTTCAGAAGAGTCCAGTACAAGTCTGTAGAAGTGTCAAGAAGTACTTGCCCTACTTGGGTCTGTGGTTTGTGTTTAGAAGTTGAAGATATGGCAGTTATGTTTTCACCTTTTAGAATTTCTGAACTTTCATGACTTCAAACATGGATTATCATTCATAGACAATGCTGAACCATAGCACATGCACCCACACACCACTAACTAAAGACATTATGGAGGTATATTGCCTTTTTTCCCAGGAGGAAGTATAGTGACCTGAAATAACCACCAGAAATTAGTATCTATATACTGCTGTGGTCTTATAAGATGAATAAGTTGGGTATATATAAACAAGTATGACAATTACATGTGACTTAACTACTCCAACTTATTTTGCTTAAGATTAAGGTTTGGAGGTATGGAATCTATCCTCCCATTAATGTGAGATGTTAGAAATCATTTTATTCTTATTTATTTATTTATTTATTTATTTATTTATTTATTTATAATTTTTTTTTTGGAGACAGGGTTTCTCTGTATATCTCTGGCTGTCCTGGAACTTACTCTGTAGACCAGGCTGGCCTCGAACTCAGAAATCCTCCTGAATCTGCCTCCCAAATGTTGAGATTAAAGGCGGGCACCACCACCACCTGGCTTCTTATCACTTTCTTTTCACATGGGGGATATATATTTCAATAAATTTCCCATGAAGTGAAGCTGAAAGAAGGGAAATGCAAGCATTCTATATACCTCTTCATAATGATCATAGTTAGCTCTCACTATTAGTTACAATAAAAGTTCAGACTCATGCTGAAAAATGCAAAGAACAAAACGTCTGATTCTCAATTTGGCATCTTCCAGGACTAGCAGTGATATTGGCTTTAAGCCTGGTGGAAATTCAAATCCCAAATGCAACCCATTGCCTGCTAATCCAGAGACATTAAAAAGGTCTTTTTAAACTTAAGAGAATCTATTATTAACAAAACAAAACAAAACAAAAAAACACATTAAGCTGAAGCTTTTGTTGGTTATTTCTAGTCACAATCCAAGTGAGATTCTCTATGGCATATTCAGATCATTCAGTACAGTACATATCCCCAGTGATTGTTCCTGATCATCACCTTAACTCTTGTTAGTAATGCAGGCATGAAAATTCTATTTTTTAAAATTTTACTAGAGTTTTGTATTTACATTTCAAATGTTATCCCCTTTTTTGTTTCCCCTTCAAAACCTCCCCTCCCCCACCCTCTGCTCAATAAACAACCCACTCGTTTTTCCTGGCCCTGGAATTCCCCTACCTTGGGACATAGACTTCACAGGACCAAGAGCCTCTCCTCCCATTGATGAACAACTAAGCCATCCTCTGCTACACATACAGCTGGAGCCATGAATCCCTCCACATGTATTCTTTGGTTAGTGATAGTCCCTGGGAGCTCTGTTGGGGGAGTCTAGTTGGTTCATATCATTGTTCCTCCTATGGACTGCAAACCCCTTCAGCTCCTTGGGTCCTTTCTCTAGCTCCTCCATTGGGGACCCTGTGCTCTGTCCAATGGTTGGCTGAGAGCATCCAACTCTGGATATGTCAGGAACTGGTAGATCCCCTCAGGAGAAAGCTATATCAGGTTCCTGTCAGCAAGCATTTCTTAACATTCAAGTGTCTAGATTTGGTGATGCTATATGGAATGGATCCCCAGGTGAGTCAGTCTCTGGATAGTCATTCCTTCAATCTCTGCTTCATACTTTGTCTCTGTAACTCCTTCCATAGGTATTTTGTTCCCTCTTCTAAGTAGGAATGAAGTATCCACACTTTGATCTTTCTTCTTCTTGTGTTTCATGTGTTTTGCAAATTGTATCTTGGGTATTCTAAGTTTCTATGCTAATATCCACTTATCAGTGAGTGCATATCAAGTGAGTCCTTTTGTGATTGGGTTACCTCACTCAGGATGATATTCTCCAGATCCATCCATTTGCCTAAGAATTTCATAAATTCATTGTTTTTAATAGCTGACGAGGCCTCCATTGTGTGAATGTTCTACATTTTCTGTATTTATTCTTCTGTTGAGGGACATCTAAATTCTTTCCAGCTTCTGGATATTATAAGTAAAGCTGCAATGAATATAGTAGAGCATGTGTCCTTATTACATGTTGGAGCATCTTCTGGTTATATGCGGAGGAGTGATATTGCTGGGCCCTCAGGTAGTACTACACCCACTTTTCTGAGGAACCCCCAAACTAATTTCCAAAGTGATTGTACCAGCTTGTAATCCCACCAAAAATGGAGGAGTGTTCCTCTTTCTCCATATCCTCAACAGCATCTGCTGTCTCCTGAGGTTTTGATCTTAGCCATTCTGACTGCTGTGAGGCAGAATCTCAGGGTTGTTTTAATTTGCATTTCCCTAATGACTGAGGATGTTTAACATTTCTTTAGGTGCTTCTCAGCCATTCATTATTCCTCAGTTGAGAATTCTTTGTTTAGCTCTGTACCACATTTTTAAAATAGGATTATTTGGTTTTCTGGAGACTAATTTCTTGAGTTCTTTGTATATATTGGATATTAGCCCTCTATTGAATGCAGGATTGGTAAAGATCTTTTCCCAGTATGTTGTTTGCCATTTTTTCTTATTGACACTATCCTTTGCCTTACAGAAGATTTGCAGTTTTATGAGGTCTCATTTGTTAATTCTTGATCTAAGAGCATATGCTATTGGTGTTCATTTCAGGAAATATTCCCCTGTGACCATGTCCTCAAGGCTCTTTTCCACTTATTTTTGCTTTTATTTTAAGCATATCTGGTGGTCTGGGAGGTCCTTGATCCACATGGACTTGAGCTTTTTACAAAGAGATAAGAATAATTTATTTTCATTCTACTGCCTGCTAACCTCCAGTTGAGCCAGCACCATTTGTTGAAAATGCTGTCTTTTGACCACTGGATGATTTTAGCTCCTTTGTCAAAGATCAAGTGACCATAGGAGTGTGGGTTCATTTCTGAATCTTCAATTCTATTACATTGATCTATCTGCCTGTCACTGTACCAATAACATGGAGTTTTTATCTCAATTGCTTTATAGTACAGGTTGAGTTCAAGGATGCTGATTCTACCAGAAGTTCTATTATTGTGGAGAATAGTTTCCTCTATCCCAGGTTTTTATTCTTCCAGATGAATTTGCAAATTGCCCTTTCTAACTCAGTGAAGAACTGAGTTGGAATTTTGATGGGTATTGCATTGAATCTGTAGATTGCTTTTGGCAGGATAGCCATTTTTACTATATTAATCCTACCAATTTATGAGCATGGGAGATCTTTGCATCTTCTGAGTTCTTCTTATAATTCTTACTTCAAGACTTGAAGTTCTTGTCATATAGGTCTTTTATTTGCTTAGTTAGAGTCACACCAAGGTATTTTATATTACTTGTGACTATTGTGAAGGGCTTGTTTCCCTAATTTCTTTCTCAGCCTTTTTATCCTTTGTGTAGATAAAGGCCAGTGATTTGTTTGAGTTAATTAAATATCCAGCTACTTTGCTGAAGTTGTTTATCAGGTTTAGGAGTTCTGTCATGGAATTTTTTGGGGTCACTTAAGTATATTCTCATATGATTTGCAAATAGTAATATTTTGGTATCTTCCATTCCGATTTGTATCCCTTTGACTTCCTTTTGTTGTCTAATTGCTCTAGCTAGAACTTCAAATACTGTATTGCATAGGTAGGGAGAGAGTGGGCAGCCATGTCTAATCCCTGATTTTTGTGGTATTTGCTTCATGTTTCTCTCCATTTAGCTTGATGTTGGCCACTCATTTGCTGTATATTGCTTTAATATGTTTAGCTATGGGATTGACTTCTTGATCTTTCCAAGACTTTTATCATGAAGGGTTATTGGATTTTGTCAAATCCTTTCTCAGCATCTAATTAAATGATCATATTTTTTTTTCTATTTGAGTTTGTTTATATCGTGAATTATGTTGATTGGTTTCAATATATTGAACCATCCCTGCATCATTGGAATGAAGCCTACTTGGTCATGATGGATGATTATTTTGATGTGTTCTTCGATTCGGTTTGCAAGTATTTTATTGACTATTTCTGCATCAATGTTCATAAGTGAAATTGGTCTGAAGTTCTTTTCTTCTTTGGAACTTTGTGTGGTTTAGGTATAACCTTAATTGCAGCTTCATAGAACAAATTGGGTAGTGTTCCTTCTGTTTCTATTTTGTAGAATAGTTTGAGAAGTATTGGTGTTAGGGCTTCTTTGAAGGTCTGATATAACACTGCACTAAAAACACCTGGTCCTGGGCTTTTGGGGGGGGTATTAATGACTCTTTCTATCTCTTTTGGGGATATAGAACTGTTTAGATCATTTATTTGATCATGATTTAACTTTGGTATCTGGTATTTGTCTAGAAAATTGTCCATTTCATCCAGATTTTCCAGTTTTGTTGAGTATAGGCTTTTGTATTATGGTCCCTCCTTCAAGCCTGTGTGTCAGTACTCCTGAGACACCAGTTCTCTCCAGGAGGAATTTGGGTATGGAGAGCTGTGGTACAGGACCAGCTCTGGGGTGCACAGAGATCAGAAGTATCATGTCCCTTGCTGATCTTTGATTCCTTTGTCCTGATGGCTCTGTGATCATCCATCATGGGCCAGGAATTTGAAGAGAAGTGGTGGTTTTAATTGTGCTCACAGGTATGTAGGCTCTCCTGGGATACCAGCTCTCTCCTGGCAGTATGTGTGTATGTACCTCTGCAGCACAGGATCAGCTTTAGACACAGATTGAGACCAGAAGACTCCTGTCCCAGCCAGCGTCTCAGTGCCTGTGTCCTGAGGGTTCTGGGCAGGTTCCTCTGAGCAGCATTGGTGGTCCTACCAGCATTCACAGGCCTGTCCTAACTCCTGGGAGGCTAGTTCTCCCCTCGCATTATTTAGGTGTTGAGCTCTGTGACAAATGATCTACTCCAGGTGGAGTCAGAAACTGGAAGACTCCACATGAAAGTTCTTACCTCAGTGTTTCTACCTGCTTGACCCAACACTTGCTGACAGTCTAGAACCAGCTGGTCAAAATATGACCAGTTGAGGCCTGGAGAGATGGCTCAGTGGTTAAGAGTACTGACTACTCTTGGAGAGGTCTTGAGTTCAATTCCCAGCAACCACATTGTGGCTCACAACCATCTGTAATGGGGGTCTGATGCCCTCTTCTCTTGTGTCTGAAGACAATGACAGTGCACTCACATACATGAAATAAATAAATCTTTTTTAAAAAGGTGACCAGTCTCCCATGGAACTTAGGGCTCCCAAAAATGAGAATGATAATTTTCTTAGATAAACTGTTCTTCTGATCCTTATAAAACAAGATTATAATCAAGTTCAAAAATTAGATTCTGGAAATTTTGCTGTCAGTGGGATGATATGTATCTTCAAGATACCTCAGCAAGTCTAGTGTCCCATTTAAGAAATATTTTCTGTGCTTAGTCTGCCCAACAGTATCAAATGCACTGAGCAAAGAAGTCTTAGCAAAATTAGGTCACCCTAACTCTCATCAGTTTCCTCTAGAGAAGAAGACTGATGGATGGAGCACAGAAGGACTGGTGATCATTGAGGAAGTCTCATGTAATAAAATTTAGGGTAAATGTTTTCCTCCAAAAAAATAAATTTGTTTTTGAGACTCAGACTAAGGAGTAGTGATCAAAACAACAAAAGTACAATTAATTAAATAATATGTATATATAAATTATATATACTATATAATTATAATATAAAATACTTTATATGTATTATATTAATGGTGTATATAATTTTGTATATATTTACAATAGACAAAAGATATTATATAACTCAACATTATATTAATTATATAAAATTAATATTGATAAATTAATATTACTTTATTAATTTTTAAATTACATTAATTAATATAATTAAATATGTGATTGATAAACTTACTAATTGTACAGGCCATTAATAAATCAAGAATTGGGAAGAATTTTTGTTGACATGTGTTTTGCCTTGTTACTATCCTATCAATTGATTATATGTAACTACTTATATATTCATAGGTCCTCATAACTGCATTCTTCTTTTATACTTTGATGGAAGAAAATGATGAGACTTTTGAAGAAAATAATGCATATTAACATTGCATAAAATTCCCACTTCTGCTCCTGAATTATACATAATGTATTGTATTGTACATGCTGTTTTCCATGAAATATTCTTCTATGCATAAATGGGCCAAATATTTTCTAGATTAAATTTACACAAAAATATTATGACATTGATTTTTTAATTAATTCAAGTAAATTTTCATAGATAAATTCAGATATAATTCATTAAAATGTAGAAAATAGTCCATATAATTTTTCAAGTTAATAAGAATATGTGGATTTGAAGATAATATATGGAGCAGGGACTTATTAAACAGTTTTTAAACTTTATGAGGTGACTAATTTACAAACAACTTACAGTACTTTTCTTAAAATATATGATGTGGTTAATATATTAAAATAAAATGTCAAAGCTGTTTTTGAGGACTTCCAATTCAGTAGATCAGGGCTGTTTAAAGGGTGCATCCTTCCATGACTGAAGATTGGCTCTAGATCTCATCCTGCAGGTATGACAGAATAATTATGTTTTATCATAATGTTTTTTGTATACTTGGTGTTTGTTAGCAATAGACATTTCATAAACACAATGAGATTTATTATGGATGTCAGTTTTAAATAGGACAATGATCAGTGTGTATAAATGTGACAGCTAGATAGGCTGGAGTATAATCAAGATAGAATCAGTCATATTGATATTCTGTGCTTATACAATCAAAGCTTATGCTTACTAGATCATACTTTTCTCATAGAGACACATGTTTATTTTTCCTGGAAATATTTGCCTTCAAAGAGACTAAAACTTTTTATAAGACCTTGTAAACAAGTTAATAATATGCCTTGAGATCATTTAAGAATATGTATTCTAACTGCTATTCTGTGTACTATAAATTTAACTTAACATTAGGAGAAACATGTAACCAATTGTGGTAGTTTATATGAGAAAGGCCCTGATGGCTCCTATGTTTGAATATTTCTTTTCCATTTGGTGAAACTATTTAAGAAATATTAGGATGTATGTGACCATTTTGGAGGAGTCTTACGGGGGCAGGGTTTGAGGCTTTAAAAGATTTATGTCATTCCCAGTGTCTCTTTCTGCCTCTAGGTGGCATATCAAGTTATAAGTTCTCAGCTTCTTCTCAAGCACCTGCATGTCTGATGTCATGCTCTCTGTTCTGATGGTCATGTGGTCTAATCCTCTGAAAATAAAATCCCAAATAATTGCTTTCTTGTAGTTTCTTTGGTCCTGGTGTTTTATCACAGCAATAGAACAGTAACTAAGACAAGAACCATACTATGCATTGAATTTCCCATATAGAAAACTTTTACAACCTAAGCTAAATGCAAAACTTTAATCTTAAACTATGTATTCTTCTGTGCCCTGACAGAATAATTTATGGTGTGTGTGTGTGTGTGTGTGTGTGTGTGTGTGTGTGTGGTGTGTGTGTGTGTGTGTGTGTGTGTGTGTGTGTGTGCACGCGCGCGCGCGTGTGTGCACATGCATGCATGCATGCACTGTGGGAATCATTTTCTGAAAGCAGCCAACAGGTTGAAAGCAACATTAAACAAAAACAAATATTCACCATATATATTGGAAGCAACATATGAATACAGGTTCAAAACACCTGTCTGTAGTTTTGAGTATTAATTTGAGCCAGTTAGAATCAGTAAAGTAACTTCTTCCGTTTTAAAACTCTTTTTAAGACCTCTGTAGAAAATTATTGACCTATCATATTTCTGAGTTGGTCAATATTAAAGAGCAAAGCCCTCTCTTAGGGACAGGTATCAGGGAGAGATACAGATTAGTCAGGTACTAGGAATATGGAATGCAGATGAATAAAACAAGCAGGGACTTCAGACAACAGATAGGCTATAGATGGGCCAGTAACCAATAACTAGAGATAGACAGAGGACATGGGTAAATGTGGAGAATTCAAATTTGGGCTGAATTTTAGTCAAATTACTCCAAGTGGATGTTTCTTTACTTATCCTTTAATGCACTATCAGCACATTTTTGTGCCTCTGTCCAATGTTTCTTTAATGTATATTTGATGCAGTCATACATTTGTACTGGGAGAATAAGCCAAGTAGAGTAATTTCAATTCAAAAAGCTCATTGCTAGCTTAAGCCTTGTCTTTTTTTCAAGACTCCTATGTTCCTTTTCCATGGCTTTATTCACATATATGTTCCTTTATGGTAATATATATATATATATATATATATATATATATATATATATATATATATATATATATATATATAT
>LR753348.1:1078995-1094531 GCA_902729485.2 Mus minutoides | reverse complement strand
AGTCTGTTCCAGGCTATCATGTGCTATAAAGCAAGATTGTCTTTCAAAAAAATTAATTCTCACTACAACCACTATACACACACCACATATAAACACCAGAGTTGGTAAAACAAAACCCAGATAATTATTTTATATTCTGAAAGAAACCTACCATGAAATTCTTGAGTTTCTGGTCCTTTTTAAATATGCCATTTTATATCAAAGTACAAAAATTTAGTCACTATGGAGAAAGTGTTCTTGGTTTAGGAAGAAAAAAAGGTGAGCACATTTACAAGAAACATTTAAAATATATCAAAAGGTGGATAGACCTTTGAAAAATACAGGATGACAAATTTCTAGGATGACAAAAAATAGTGTCAATCAGCCTGGACTTGAGTTGGGATATATATATATATATATTTCATTGGTTGGTTCGGACTGGAGAAGAGGTCTACCTGAACTAAATTACCATGGTTTCATATAAATGCTCAGCAAGATATTCATGTATTCCAAAGTCATGGACAGACAGACACCTTTTTCTCACACTCATCCTATTCAACCAGATAGGTTTTAATTTGACTTTTCTGAATCTCAGTCTGAACTGTCCTCCCTTCATTGTAATCCTCTGCAACTGTATTTCATTCTGATCACCCTTTTCCCCCCACAGACAAGACATATTCTATTAAGTCGGCCCATGCAATGTAACTGAAATGAGATGGCAAATGTAAAACTAGTACAAATCCTTGCCTCTCAATGTTACTTAAAACATTAGTCTGCTGTCCACTATGGTAATTATGAGTCAGAGTTACAACACTTCTCAAAATGTCCTCATTCATCAGCAATGCTCTCACTCTGGTACAAGGGGAATTGGTCTGCTTTAATTAAAATGCTAGTGATAATGTATATGGAGAAATGACCACAAATAAATAATAAGAAATTTGCAGACTAGCTTGTATAAAATGCCAACCCTTTGTATTAAACTATTCAATTGTTAGGAAAATATTTTGTTTCTAAGTTTCATTATATTCTCCAATTTTTCTCTTTTCTGTTGATAATGTCAAAGATTGCCAAATTTTCTATAATGTTTTGTTTATGAAATAAACTCTTTCTTCTTAGAAATTTCCCCCTATTTTATATGATTTATAAAGACCTACATGGTTGTTGCCATTATTTTATAATTTCTTTAAATTAAAGAATGTCTTATTCTGGTGTCCATACTTTTTTAATTAATATGAAGTTTTATTTTGGATGCTGGATGTAAGTTTAAGAGCAAAATTATGGACAATGTTCTAACTTGAGTTATATACAGCAAAGTTATCACATTAAGTATTTTCCAGTACTTCAAGTCAATTTTAGTATACTGTGGTGGTTTGAATAAGGATGGGGTCCATAGGCTTATGTATTTGAATACTTAGCCACCAGAGTGTGAAACTGTTTTGAGATATAGAAGAAATATTATGAGGTGTGGCCTTCTTGTAGAAAATGTATCACTAGGGATGGGCTCTGAAGTTTCAAAAACCCATGCTAGGCTCACTGTCTTTCAGCCTGCTGCATACGGATCAAGATGTAAAGCTCTCAGCTACTTCTCTAGTACCATGCCTACATGTCCACTGCCACACTCTCCACATTATGATAATGATCTTATCCTCAGATATTGTCAGCAAAATCACAACTAAATGCTCTCTTTTATATGAGTTTCTTTGTGGTGTCTTCTCACAGCATCAGAAGAGTAACTGAAGGTGCACAATGAAGATATCACAAAATAGACAAATGTAACCTTTACAGATGGAACGATTGTGAATATAGTTCTAAAGCAAAGACTGGAAGTGGGTATTCTTTAATGTTAATGCAAATATTTCATATGTCTAAGTTAAATGTGCATATACAATTTTATTCATCATATATATATATGTGTGTGTGTGTGTGTGTGTGTGTGTGTGTGTGTGTGTGTGTGTAACAACATTCACATACCAATTTTCAAGTATCCTAACTTGACAGGTTAGAGTTTCTCAAAGGTGGCAGACCTCAAATTGAGGACAAGCCATCAATCATGACCAAGTAAGGTAAAATCACGCCCCTTAATATTTCTTTCTGTGAAGTTTTTTTGTACAACTGAGGATTTATTTTATATCAGATAATTCATGTGTCAGTTGTAATATATATTTATATAGTCTGAATAGGACTTTAGAAAAAATGTCAGTTCAAGTTTCAGATGATTTTAAGAGTCAAGTGCTACTGTCAGTCATGTGTATCTCTTGATCACATAAATATGCCTTAAATTACCTCACTTGTACAAGTTGTCATATATCTGTTCTGCTTTGATTAAGCTCAGTGCTTCTGACTCCATCTACTGGAAGAGGATAAATGCAAGTTCAGGTCTGTTTCTTTTTTTTTTTTTTTTTTTTTTTTTTTTTTTTTTTTTTTTTTTTTTTTTTTTTTTTTTTTTTTTTTTTTTTTTTTTTTTTTTTTTTTTTTTTTTTTTTTTTTTTTTTTTTTTTTTTTTTTTTTTTTTTTTTTTTTTTTTTTTGCTTGTTAGTTTGTTTTTGTTTTGTTTGGAATCTTCTGTATATTTCTTTCCCTTTGCTGATTTTCAGCTATTCTCTGAAAAGATGATGTATTGGAAGGGTAACACTTATCATCTTTTCTTAAAATTAGGTTGAAAATAGTTAGAGAATCATTGAGCCTTTGAGTGATATGGTGATTCTCCAAAGTAGAATGAATATGCTACTATATCATATGGCTGTCCTTTTCCTTCTGGAGATACCCATTTAGACAACCATTTCATGCTTAGAGTGTCATCTTGTATCCTCAAATGCTCATGCTTTCATGTCCCTCCCTGCATTAAAATTCAAAAGTTTTATTTCAGAATTAAGGTCAAGGTGAGGAACTTACTTATTGTGCAGTAGAATCATTGGCTATCTAGAAGAGTTATTGCAAGCATAGAAGAGACTGTGGATTCCAATTTTTAAATTACTTTTAAATTTTTTATTAGATATTTTCTTTATTTATATTTCAAATGTTATCCCCTTTCCTATTTTCCCCTCCAAAAATCCCCTATCCCCTTCCTGCTCCCCCTGCTCCCCAACCCACCCACTCCCATTCCTGGTCCTGGCATTCCCCTATACTGGAACCTAGAACTTTCACAGGACCTAAGGCCTCTTCTCCCATTGATGACCAACTAGACCATCCTCTGATACATATACAACTAGAACCACAAGTACCACCATGTGTTTTCTTTGATTGGTGGTTTAGTTCCAAGAAGCTCTGAGGAGTACTTGTTAGTTCATATTGATGTTACTCCTATGGGGCTTCAGACCTCTTCAGCTCCTTGGGTGCTTTCTCTAACTCCTTCATTGGGGACTCTGTGCTCAGTCCAATGGATGATTGTGAGCATCCACTTCTGTATTTGTCAGGCACTGGCAGAGCCCCTCAGGAGACAGCTATATTATGTTCCTTTCAGTAGGTTCTTGTTGGCTATGTTCATAGCAGCCTTATTTATAATAGCCAGAAGCTGGAAAGAACCCAGATGTCCCTCAGCAGAGGAATGGATACAGAAAATGTGGTACATTTACACAATAGAGTACTACATAGCTATTAAAAACAATGAATTTATGAAATTCTAGACAAATGGTTGGATCTGGAGGATTCCAAATTTTTGATAATTTTATATATTAAAGAAGCCAATATCCGTATTGGTGGAATTGGTTTAATGATGCAAATCTTCAAAGGTTTTACCTCTGGTTGAAGCAAACTGACAAATAGTTGAAGGAGAAATGTTTCTTCTTCTGTTGTAAGAATGAAGAAGGTATGAATCAAAATTTCAGCTTTTCTCAAATAATCCTTCTCGTTTTTGCTTCTTTAACACTTTTACATCTCTCCGTTAAGCTATGAAAAATACCTGTAGAAGAAAATCTGGGTCAAGAATCTCTACAGGATTGAGGAGTCCTGCATAGCCTTGAACAGGAGGTTGTGACATGGACTCCCATCCCTGGAACTGAGCCAGCAGGATGTAGGCCTCTACAACTGTTTTCATTAGCTGGCTATGAGGCTTGTTTATATAATAATGAATATGTTTTGTTTCATGTTCTTCCTTCAGGAAACATTCTCCCTGTCAAGGTTGATGATTCCATGATGATTAGAAACATTATGGCTTTGGGAGTCAAGGGTATGTCTATGTTCCTCAGCCAAAAGGATAAGTGCTGTGACCTTCAGAGCAGCCATTAACAAGGTGGGAAAGAACACTGAAAACATAAGTTAAAAAGTATATAAAATTTCTCAACTGTGCAAACTATAAGGATTTAGTATGAATTGTATGAGGGGATTCTCAGACCTAAAAGAACAAAGACAGTTACACTATTAATCAAGCTTATCAGAAAGATAAGGCAGGCAGATTCCTGAGTTTAAGTTCAGTCTGGGACAAAACAAGATTAGACCCAGGTGTAGTGGGAATGATTATTTCAGGACGGAATCCAACCCAGCTTGCTTATTGTCTCTGCTTACAAAGACAGCAAATTTGTGAACTCAATTGTTATGCTAAAAATGTATTTGCTCTCTTCTCTAAGAATCAAGATGCTAAGGTCATAAATTGCTGATTGATGAGGATATTAAAAAAAGAACCTGGGGTAGATGATTGAACCAATATGTAAATAACAGACATATCTGTCTAGGAAATTGTCCATTTCATCCAGGTTTTCCAGTTTTGTTGAGTATAGGCTTTTGTAGTAGAATCTGATGACTTTTTGGATTTCCTCAGATTCTGTTGTTATATCTCCCTTTTCATTTCTGATTTTGTTAATTAGGATACTGTCTCTGTGCCCTCTAGTTAGTATGGCTAAGGGTTTAATATATCTTGTTGTTTTCTCAAAGAACAAGCTCCTGGTTTGGTTGATTCTTTGTATATATCCTTTTGTTTCCACTTGCTTGATTTCATTCTGAGTTTGATTATTTCCTGGTGTCTACTCCTCTTGGATGTATTTACTTCCTTTTATTCTAGAACTTCTAGGTGTGCTGTCAAGCTGCTAGTGTATGCTTTTTCCAGTTTCTATTTGGCAGAACTCAGAGCTATGAGTTTTCTTGTTAGGATTAATTTCATTGTGTTCCATAAGTTTGCGTATGCTTTTGCTTCATTTTAATTAAACTCTAAAAATTATTTAATTTCTTTCTTTATTTCTTCCTTGACCAAGTTATCAATGAGTAGAGTGTTCTTCAGCTTCCATGTAAATCTTGGCTTTCTATTATATATATAGTTATTGAAGATCAGCCTTAGTCCATGGTGATCTGTTAGGATCCAAGGATTATTTCAATAATTTTGCATCTGTTGAAGCCTGTTTTGTGAACAATTATATGGTCAATTTTGGAGAAGGTGACATGTGGTGCTGAGAAGAAGGTATATCCTTTTCTTTTAGGATAAAATGTTCTGTAGATATCTGTTAAATCCATTTGGTTCATAACTTCTGTTAGTTTCACTGTGACTCTGTTTAGTTTCTGTTTCCAGGATCTGTCCATTGATGAGCATGGGGTGTTGAAGTCTCCCACTATTATTGTGTGAGGTGCAATGTGTGCTTTGAGTTTTAGGAAAGTTTATTTAATGAATGTGGCTGCACTTTGCATTTGGAGCATAGATGTTCAGAATTGAAAGTTCATCTTGGTATGTTTTACCTTTAATGAGTATGAAGTACCCCTGCTTGTCTATTTTAATAACTTTATGATTAATGTCAAATTTTTTGATATTAGAATGGCAACTCCAGATTGTTTCTTGGGACCATTTGCTTGGAAAATTTTTTCCAGCTTTTTACTCTGAGGTAGTGCCTCTTCTTTGTTCCCTGAGGTGGGTTTCCTGTATGCAGCAAAATGTTGGGTCCTGTTTAAGTAGCCAGTCTTTTAATCTATGTATTTTTCTTGGGGAATTGAGTCCATTGATATTAAGAGATATAAGGGAAAAGTAATTATTGCTTTCTGTTATTTTTGTTATTAGAGTTGGTATTCTTTTCTTATGGCTATCTCTTTTTTTTTTTTTAGGTTTGTTGAAGATTTACTTTCTTACTTTTTCTAGGGCATAGTTTCCCTCTTTGCATTTGTGTTTTCAATTTATTATCCTTTAAAGAGCTGGATTCCTAGAAAGCTTTTGTTTGAATTTGGTTTTGTCATGGAATACTTTGTTTTCACTATCTATGGTAATTGTGAGTTTTTCTGGGTATAGTAGCCTGGGCTGGCATTTGTGTTCTCTTAGGGTCTGTATAACATCTGTCTAGTATCTTCTGGCTTTCATAGTGATTGATGAGAAATCTGGTTTAATTCTTTAGGTCGGCCTTTATATGTTACTTGAACTTTTTCCGTTTCTGCTTTTAATATTCTATATTTATTTAGTGCATTTGGCTATGATCAAAAATTCAGGTGATAGCAGATGCTAGTGAGGATATCACCTCTCTTCCTGGTGGTGATGCATCTGGTACAATCATTCTGAAAATCAGTTTTGTGGTTTCTCAGAAAACTGGACTTAATACTACCTGAAGATCCAGCAATACCACTTCTGGGTATATACCCAGAAGATGTTCCAACTTATAATAAGCCCACATGCTCCACTCTGTTCATAGCAGCCTTGTTTATAATAGCCAGAAGCTGGAAAGAACCCAGGTGTCTCTCAACAGAGGAATGGATACAAAATTTGGTATATTTATTCAATGGAGTACTACTCAGCTATTAAAAACAATGAATTAATGAAATTCTTAGGTAAATGCATAGATCTGGAGGATATTAACCTGAGTGAGGTAACCCAATCACAAAAGAACTCACATGATATGAATTGACCTATAAGTGGATATTATCCCAGAAACTTAGACTAGCCATGATACAATTAGCAAAACACATGAAACTCAAGAAGATAGACCAGCAGAAGGAGAACACAAAGCTTTCAGCTTATACACTTTGATTAACTTCAAAATGTTCTTTCCACTGCTCCCAAACACCCTTTCCTCAGAACCCCTCTCTTAGGTGAGGCTAGTTCTGGGCACAAGATTATCCAGAATCTCATTTTACAATATAACACTGATAGATGTATGATTTAGCTCTTAGGAGTTTCTGAATGAATTTTCCTAAGAGAGAAAAAAATCATTGCTTACAATATCTAGAACCATTCAGAACAGAGGGACATGTTTCATAAACAGCTTTCATGCTCACATATTTTAGGTATAAGCATTATAAATACATTGTTTCATACAGATGAATGGATCTTAAAAGAGACAAAGGGGAGTAGAGGATCCATACTATTATGGCCTCAGATTCCCACTAAATAAGATCATCTAGCCCAAAAGATTTTGGCTGAACATATTTACTTGGCTTGAAACTTTTTAGTTCATTGCATCTAAGACCAACAACTATAAAGTACTAGTACTCCTAATCATGTGTCACCATGTTATTCTTGATAGCATGTTCTATTTGTACAATTTTTTGGTATTAAATAAAGTTTCTCTGCTTCTTTTCAGTTTCACTTTCCTCAATTTCTCCTGAGCTTTTACTCTTATTGAAATATGGAATCAGAAACTTATTTAAATCTTATCTTCAGCTTCTGTTTTGTAAAAAAATAAAAGAAGTTTTCCATGAAGTGAACTTCAAATCAGATAATGATATGAAGTTATATTCAATAGAGCAATTCCTGGCATATAATTTGTATCTTCTTTAGACATAATAAATAAATGTCAAACTTAGCATAAATATTCAAAGCAGAAAGAGTAAGGCAATCAGTGTGGTTGTTTGAATAAGGATGACCTCTCAGGCACATATATTTGAATGCTTAGTCAATAGAAAGTTGTATTATTTTAGAAGGATAAAAATGCTTAGGAGGTAAAACCTTATTTGAGGAAGTGTGTTACTTGGTGTGAACCTGGTTTTCTCAAAAATTTCATACAAGGGCAAACATTTCACTCTGCCTGCTGCCTGTGGATCACGATGTAATGCTCTTCACTACTACTCCATCACCAAGACTTCCTGTTTGCTTCCATGTTGCCCATCATGATGGTAATGAACTTACTTCTGAAACTGTAGGCAAACCCTTAATTGCATGTGTTGGATTTTGTAAGATTTGTATTGGTCACAGTGTCTCTTTACAACAATAGAATAGTGAGTAACACAGTGGGTTGCTTTTCAAATGACAATCTAGTTGAGGCTGGAAACTAAATTGGAAATTTTGGTTTCTCTTTGTTTGTTTGTTTGTTTGTTTGTTTTTGTTTTTCGAGACAGGGTTTCTCTTTGTAGCCCTGGCTGTCCTGGAACTCACTCTGTAGCCCAGGCTGGCCTCGAACTCAGAAGTCTACCTGCCTCTGCCTCCCAAGTGCTGGAATTAAAGGCATGCACCACCACTGCCAGGCTGTAAACTTCTTTAAAAAGCAAATTTTCAGGGTACCCACTCACTATATGGTAAAATGCATCAGTAACTTAAGAATGTTACTGTGGTTAAGAGCACTAGCTTCTCTTTCAGAGGATCTGGGTTAATTTGTCCACACTACCATAGCAGCTCACAACAGTCTGTAACTCAGGAGATTTGACACCATCTTCTACCCTCTGAGAACACTAGACATGTACATAGTACACAGACATAAATTCAGGCAAAACACTCATATACATAAAATGACATTAAATAAAAACACTTCTCTGAAACTCTCTTCCTTTTAATGTTTCATTGCAAAGTACCTTTGTTGTAGGGAGTAATTCTGATACTTAGATTTAATCAGGAATATGCAAGTACCAATGCTGAAGGTTCTGTTTCACAGTTGGTTCTTAATCTATCAACAAAGATGTCCAGGGCCAATGGCTGGGCAGAAGAGGCAGGACCTTCACAGGCAAGCTAGCAGAAGCAGGGAAATATGGGTTCCACCATCCTTGGAGGGACACAGAGCAGTCTGCGATGTAAGAACTGGGACTAGGGTAGCAGGGGGAGAATTAGGTATGCCCAGTCACACACGCTTGAGTTTGTGTGTGTGTGTGTGTGTGTGTGTGTGTGTGTGTGTGTTTATTCGTAGATAGATCTTGGGTGGGTGCTAACCTGCTACCTGCTGGGAATACAAGACAGGATAGCAAAAGCTGCATGCTACATTTTGTCACTGTTTTTATTAGTGAATATAACCATTTTTTTCTGATTTTATGAGTTTTACTAGAAATTGTCACTCTGGGTTATGGTTAGGCACAAAAAATGACTGATGTCAGATATGAATATTCCTTACTTAATCAAACAACATAAGAATTATATTCTGGTGGAATAGTTTTTCATTTAAGTCCTCTTAATGTCATCTGAAGTCCAGAAAAATGATCTATTTATTGCAATATTTCTGATTCTATGTTCTTACTTAAACATGTCATAATAATTTGGAAAAACAGGAATAACATTTCAACAAACCAGAATAGCAACAAAAGCTTACCTGCTGAGAGATAGCAAAAGTGGCATATTTATCATAGATATAAGTATACAAACAGAATTAGGGTTCAAAATTTTCTACATATTTTGTTCTTTAATAATTTCATACCCAACAACTTTCATGCCACTACCTCTTATCTTTGTCCTATTCCTATCTCCACCCCTGACTCATCACTGTAAGTCCCTTTCTCAAAGTTATACCTGCTTGTGTGTGACCTACTGAACTTAACCAATGCTATCTGCCTGACCATGGCTGTGGAAATATCTACTGAAGTCTGGTGGACTTACTAGTAGGTGTGCAAATGTAGACAATGATTATCCCTGTACCAGCATGAATTTATAACAGCTAAACAGGGAGAGATAAAGGACCCATATACAAGTCTTCAGTTCATGGCTGACTGTTGACAGATATGTGTAGGTCTAATACAGGTAACTGTAGCTCATGTGAGTTTATGATGAGAATGACTGCACCAAGTCCAGGAAATAGTCCCTTTCTCTATCACAGGACTGTTACATTCTTTAGATCCTCACTTCCATGATGTACCTGAGCCTTAAATGGGATTCTATAGATACATTGTTTAGAATTGAGCCGGGCGTGGTGGTGCATGCCTTTAATCCTAGCACTTGGGAGGCAAAGGCAGGTGGATTTCTGAGTTTGAGGCCAGCCTGGTCTACAGAGTGAGTTCCAGGACAGCCAGGGCTATACAGAAAAATCCTGTCTCGAAAAAAAAAATGAGCATACATCCTTTATTCTCAAAATTTGTGGAGCCATAAATATCGGTTTTCATTGCAAAGAGAAGTTTCTGTGATCAATGTTGAAAGTTGGCATCATTGCAACTTAAACACACAAATTTAAAATGTCAAATATAAGATCAACATAGGAACGAAAACCTGAGGGATTTGATATCCCACGTCTGGGTTACTTCTCTCAGTATCTTATTTTTCAGTTCTGTCTGCTTTCTACAAATTTTATTTTCTTGAATGTTAAATAGAACATATATGAAGTGTTAAGATTCAAAAGACTTCCAGTTTAGTACATTGTACATTAAATAGGACACCAGTTGATCCATCAGATATTCTTTTAAACCAACTTGGTTGGGATAGAGAGATAGCTCAGTGATTAAGACTACTAGCTGTTCTTCCAAAGAAAAGGGATTTGATTCCAAGCACTCATGTGATTGGTAACAATCATTTGTTGTTCCAGTTCCAGGGGATCTTTGACCTCATCTGGCATTTTAAGACACTTAATATATATGATGTACAGACATAAATGGAGAAAAAAATGCCCATAGACATAAAGCAAAAATAAATAAACCTAACAAAATATTTAAATCAACTCAGTTGATGAGGCTCCAGCAGCAAACCTTATCAATTAAAAGTATGTGGAGGGTAATCAGCAAAATAAACTCTACATTGCAAATTTCTCATGTGTCAAAAGTGATTCTGGCCAGCAAAAGCTAGAGTTACCCAAAATGTTTCATCTTCAAGATGAACTGATTGGACTTAAGACCAATATGCTAGAATTAGATTTCCCAGATGAGTAATGTAATTCACTTATTGATTAAATTGCCAATAAAGCCCATTTTGTCAAATCAGCAAGTTCCCCAATAACCATAAAACAAATATGATACAATAATAAAAATGCTTACAGAGTCATTGTTAACATCTAACAGTACCTTCTGAAAAGAAATACTTTTCTTTATTACATACCCTCCACCAAACCATTTTCAGTGATTTTTTTCATTTTATATGTTTGTTTGTTTGTTTGTTTATTTATTTATTTATTTATTTATTTATTTATTTATTTATTTTATCTCCAGATTTCATCTCCCTCCTGGTCCACCCTGTGACTCTTCTTTCACAGCCCATACTTCCTCCCATGTCTCTATGAAGATGTTCTTCCCACCCCCACCCCACCAGACTTCCCCACTTCCTGGGGCCTCCAGTCTCTTGAGGTTAGGGGCATTTTCTCTGACTGAAGTCAAACCCAGCAGTCCTCTGTTGCATATATATGTTGGGGGCTTCATATCATCTGGCATATGCTGCCTGGTTGGTGGTTCAGTGTCTGAGAGATCTCGGGGGCCCATGTTAATTGAGATTACTGGTCCTCCTACAGGGTCTCCATCCTCCTCAGCTTCCTCCAGCTTTTCCCTAATTTAATCACAGAGGTCAGCAGTTTCTGTCCATCTGTTGGGTACAAATCTGACTCATTCAGCTGCTTGTTGGGTCTTTCTGAGGGCAGTCATGACAGGTCCCTTTTAGTGACCACTCCATAGCCTCAGTAGTAATGTCAGGCTTTGGGGCCTTGCCTTGAACTGGATCCCACTTTGAGCATATCGCTGGCTCTCCTTTTCCTCATTTTCTTCTCCATTTTTGTCCCTATATTTATTTTAGAAAGGGATAATTCTAGGTCAGAGATTTTGAATGTGGGATGACAACCCAATCTCTCCATTTGATGCCCTGTGTTTCTACTGGAGGTGTACTCTACAAGTTTCCTCTCCCCACTATAGGGGCCCTCCCATTGAGACCTGAGAGTCTCTTACCTTCTAGGTCTGTGGTACATTTTGGAGGGCCCCCCTAATTCCTACTGTCAAAGATTGACTGTTTCCATTCTTTTTGCTGGCCCTCAGAGCTTCAGTCCTTTTCCCTTACCCAATATCTGATCATGTTTCATCTTTCCCACCCTGACCCCTTTCCCACCCAGGTCCCTCCCTCTTTCCCTCACCCTTTAATTCCACTTGTGAGAGAGATGAAAACAATCACATCTTCAATGTTTTCATACTTAACTCTGTTTTAAATTTTCTTTTTTATTAGATATTTTCTTCATTTACATTTCAAATGCTATCCAAAATGTCCCCTATACCCTCCCCCAGCAATGTTACCCTGCCCACCAACTCCCACTTCTTGGCCCTGGCATTCCCCTGTACTGGGTCATATAAAGTTTTCTAGATCAAGTGGCCTCTCTTCCCAATGATGGCCGACTAGGCCATCTTCTGCTACATATGCAGCTGGAGACATGAGCTCTGTGGGTACTGATTAGTTCATATTGTTGTTCCACATATAGGTTTGCAGAACCCTTCAGCTCTTGGGTACTTTCTCTAGCTCCTATATCGGGGGCCCTGTGTTACATCCTATACGTAACATCCTATGACTGTGAGCATCCACTTCTTTGTTTGCCAGGCACTGGCAAAGCCTCACAGGAGACAGCTATATCAGGGTCCTCTCAGCAAAACCTTGATGGCATGTGCAATAGTGTTTGCATTTGGTGGCTGATTATGGGATGGACCCCTGGGTGGTGTAGTCACTGTATGGTCCATCCTTTCTTCTTAGGTAAAAACTTTGTCTTTGCAACTCCTTCCATGTATATTTTATTCCCTGTTCTAGGGAGGAATGAAGTATCCAAGCATTGGTCTGTTTTAAATTTTCTTTTTTTCTGCTTTTTATATATATCAGCAATAAAATTATCAAAATGTAGCATGCTTAATGAAATGATTTCTTCTTAGTCATTTTTTTCAAAATCTCATATGCATAATTAATGAATTGGTCTCCAGTTATTTATCATAAAATTCAGTAAGAGGCACTGTTATTAAGTAAACTCCTGGCTCATTCTAAAATCTCTAAACTATTTCCACAAATTGCAGTATTACTAATGTGTTTCCATCATTTTTTTTACTTTTCATTTATTTATTAGATATTTTCTTCATTTATATTTCAAAAGCAATTCTGAAAGCCCCTATACCATACCCATACCCCTGCTCTGCTCTCCAACCCACTCACTCCTTCTTCCTGGCCCTGGCATTTCCCTGTACTGGGGAAAATGATCTTCCCAAGACCAAGGGCCTCTCCCTGATTGATGGCTGACTAGGCCATCCTCTGCTACACATGCAACTAGAAACAAAGTTCTGGGGGGTACTGCTTAGTTCATATTGTTGATCTTCCTATAGGGATTCCGACCCCTTTAGCTCTTTGGGTATTTTCTCTAGCTCCTTCTTTAGGGGCCCTGTGTTACATCCAATAGATGACTGTGAGCATCTACTTCTGTATTTGCCAGACACTTGCATAGCCTCAGAAGAGGTAGTTGTATCAGGATCTTGTCAGCAATATCTTACTGGCATATGCAATAGTCTCTGAGTTTGGTGGTTGTAGATGGGATGGATAAACAGGTGGGGCAGTCTCTGGAAGGTCCTTTCTACCATCTCAGCTCTGAAATTTGTCTGTGTAACTCCTTCCATGGGTATTTTGTTCCCCATTCTAAGAAAGAACAAAGTATCCCCCACAGCTTCCTGTTATTTTTATTGTTAAAGTTGGGAATCTGTTCCTGTGGCTGTCTTCTTTTATGTTTGTTGAAGGATTATTTTCTTGCTTTTTTTCCTAGGGTGTAATTTCTGTACTTGTGTTTGTGTTTTCCTTTTATTATCCTTTGAAGGGCTGGATTTGTGAAAAGATATTGTGCAAATTTGGTTTTGTCATGGAATACTTTGGTTTTTCCATCTATGGTAATTGAGAGTTTTGCTGGGTATTGTAACCTGGGCTGGCATTTGTGTTCTCTTAGTGTCTGCATAACATCTGTCCAGGATCTTCTGGCTTTCATAGTCTCTGGTGAGAAGTTTGGTATAAATCTGATTTGCCTGCCTTTATATGTTACTTGACCTTTTTCCCTTACTGCTTTTAATATTCTATCTTTATTTAGTGAATTTGTTGTTCTAATTATTATGTGTCTGGAGGAATTTCTTTTCTGTCTAGTCTATTTGGAGTTCTGTAGACTTCTTGAATGTTTATGGGTATCTCTTTCTTTAGCTATGGAAAGTTTTCTTCTATAATTTTGTTGAAGATATTTACTGCGACCAGGGATACAAGAAGGTGTTCTCACTTGAACCCAGGGACAGAGCCCTCCTTGGAGGCTGCCTCTCCTGTAGCAGGAGAAATTGCACAGAATTTTGAGTCTCAGCTCTGCCTTCTGGCTGAAGATGAAGGCCCAAAAGAGATCCTGTACCAGAAGCTATGTTGCTTTTGCTGCCCGCATGCTCTCCTGTTCAGACTGGTCTTTTTTGGGACCAGGGATACAAGATCCATCAATTTTATCTAGAACTAAAAAAAATTATATTTCATTAATGACAGATATTTGGAACCTAATATGGTATTTTGTCTGTCTATATAATTATTTTATTCATTTAATTGCCATGTTAATGTAGCTTAGTATGTATACATTCAAATCAAGTTTCATTTGAAATTTTACTTCCTTTTGGATGATTTCCTTTGTAATGTAATAGTTTGAGTTTATTTAAATTCAGAAAAGCAGAGCAAGATAGTGCCTCAGTGATATCCTCTGATGATATTGACACTCAGATAAGTTTAGTATCTCTCTATGCACCAGTTTACCTCTACAGATACTAATGAAGCTTAAGGAGAGACCAATGCTTGGATTTTCTATAGCAAAAGATATGCTGAAAATGTTAAGATGGAAAATGACATCCTTATCACATAGTCTGCTTGGCAAAGGGTGAAAGAATTAATTCTAGGTCTTAGCCTTGAAGCTTTGTGTCAGTCCTGCTACAGTGAAATCCAGACTTATATCCTGCCAGTGCAACAGATTTTTGTCAGGCTTTTTGGCAGGATGCTCTATGAACTTCCCCATCTTCCAACTTCAAATAGGAGAATATTTACTCTGGTCAATAAGTCAGGAAATGTAGGATAAGGCTTTCCCATGTACCACAGTGTCTGGCCTGGTCTTCTGAAAATTGGCACTTGGCAGAAGCCAAAACTTTGATTCACAGGCAACAATGTGCTGTCTCAAAAACAAGAGACCTAGAAATAGGAAAGGTAGATTATAGTTTTGTTCTATGTGCTTGACATTATTGGAGAGGACCTGAGTGCAGCCCCTTTCTAAGACTGCACATGCAGTACTGGCTAGGCTGTGAGACTCAGACATAATCCAGATTGGTGCTTTGTGAATAATGTATCATGTTGACCTTGATAGGAGTTATAATTGAGTAGTAAAGGCCAAAGATGCAGGCAGAAGTCCTATGCGTACATGTCTGAGGTTAAAATTTTGCATGTGCTGTGCATGCATTGATGCTAATAATGTGTGTGTGTGTGTGTGTGTTTCTCTCTCTCTCTCTCTCTCTCTCTCTCTCTCTCTCTCTCTCTCTCT
>LR753348.1:961395-1078895 GCA_902729485.2 Mus minutoides | reverse complement strand
TAATTTAATTATGTTCAGACAACTCTGTGGACATTGCTATTCTTCATGCATGCCATTTTACTGGAGCAAAAATGCCAAAATATTTGTTTTTGAAAGTGTTTAATAAAAATTAACAACTCTATCTGGAAAGGACACTTCCATTCTTCAGTGAAGTTTTCATTGCCATATGTTGCAGTTCTCTTTACTCTGTCTATATTAAACATTACTTGAAATTATTTGATAATAAAACTTCCATGTTTCTTGAGTTCTGGAACAAGTCCATAGTATCTGTATATGCAAAATACATGATGAGCCCTGGGTTACTTTGCCACTTTGATTTATCAATGTGACTTACAAGTTTTACTTGTAAACATATTAAACAAGAGAAACGCCCCAAAGTTACCACTGTCTACTTAATTCATATCTATAACAGTCTATGCATTTGGGATTCACAGAGAACAGATTGTTCTGGGAATTTCTGGGTACGTGTTAACATGTCTGTTATTCTGGAAGTCCTTCCTCTGCAATGCTCCCAGTTGCAAATAGCCCTGAGGCTAATTATATTTGATGTTAATTCTGTTCTCCTTTAAAGAGCTGAGAACAAGGAATGAGTCAGCACTCAGGTGTTTTTCTGTAAACCTTCTTCCCAACTTAATGTATAAAATAAAGGTTAGATCCAGTGATTGTGCAGAGAAAGAGGGGGAGGTGGAGCTCAAATTTTGGGGAGAGAGAGAGGAGAGAGAGAGAGAGAGAGAGAGAGAGAGAGAGAGAGAGAGAGAGAGAGAGAGAGAGAAGAAAGAAGAAAGTGAGGATGACAGAGGAGGAGGAGAAGGAAAGTGGAGCAGAAGCACCTGGCCTGGAGAAACCACAATTTATAAGGAGTCTCTTCCATGGGAAGATTGTAGTTTAGTGGTAGATCTGCCCAATCTAGGCACACACACAGCATATATTCATCTTAATTAAGTTGTGTTTTCATTGTCCGGACATGTCTTATTTGGGTTGGAGTTTAACTGCAACAACTCCCTTTACTGATTCTACTTTGGTTCTGTTGCCTGCAACAAACTGTAATTTTAGGCGTAGTAGATTGTCCCCTATGTTTAAATATTTCTAAAAAAAAAAAACATATATCTTAACAGTGATCTTGATGATCCCCAGCATACTGAGGAATAAACAATGCCTGAATATGGAGAGCTTTCTTAATTTATATAACTGTTCATTACTGGAAAAATACCCAAATGATCACCTGAAATCTGTGACAAACTCTATGAACATATCGATTATAGACATAGTATTTTAGCAGAATAACATTATAATTTCCATAGATCAGGAGCATAGCAGCAGAGAATTAACAGCCTGGAGTATGACAAGACTACAGATTTAGAAAACATTTTTCCACTAATGAAATTTACACATAAAGGAAGCCAATGCCAATCAATCTGTTGTATAGTTGAACATGGCACTTTTTTTTTCTTTTTTCGTCTGCTTGGTTCATGTAGCCCCAGTGGAGATTAGGATGGGATTAAATTCACTTAAAATTCCTAAACTGAGATTGCAGGAAGTCTGACTCCCTAAAGGAATAATGAATTGCAGTTTTTCTACACAATGTCAAACCTAACCACTGTCATTTTATGATATCATTTACTTTGCTGTCTTGTCACTCAAGGCACCTTGACTGATTCATCCAATTCATGGGCTCCAGGGAAGCTGGGATCATTATATTATACAATAAAACTCCAAATGCTTTTGCAGAAGAAAACAAATATTTGATCTTTTCCTCTTTGACAAATTCTTGTTTGTAGTGTGTGTCTAGGAGAAAACTCAATTATCATTCATCAGAGCATAGGAGTGAAATGCCTCACATGCTCTCAGGTTGCAGTTTCTGTAGACACATTAACTTGATTCCAGTCCCACATACATTAATCACTGCTTGTGTTAATTTGAGTGTGCTTCTTGCCTTCTCTACATCTGTTTTCCTATTTATAGTGTGAAATAATAACATTTAGCTTTTATAGTGTTTCAATTCTGATTAACTACTCTGTGCCAGAAAAATAATCATTCAATATATGTTAATCATCTTTATTATATCCTAATACTCATCCTAATTCTAGAAGCATATTGAATTATTTTGCACCTTTATCTTCTTTGGCAATTTCTATAATTCCTTTTATTCATGTTAAATTTCCTTCCTGTGTCTCATTTTCCATGTCAACTTTCCTTACTAGGCTAATAAATATTTACATATTTCAATCCCAAGACATTGCTTTCTCCTCTTCACATTACACTTTCTGTCTCTGTTTCTGTCGCTGTTTCTATGTCTCTTCTGTGTTTGGGGGGGTGTATGTGTAGTATGTGAATGTTATAAAAGTAGATGTATGTGCAGGTGTCTGTATCTATGCAGATATGCAGAGGGATGTCAGAGGAGGGCTTCTGGAATCCTTTGTAACTCTTCTTCACTGTGTTCCTTTAGAGGCAGAGTTTCTCTTTAAGTCAAGAACTCATATTTGCTGGCGGGGATGGGGTAGACATGTGGCCAGCAAGCTTACTCATCTCCAGGCTACTCAATGCTGGAATTACAGGCATGTTTAGGAGAATGCTAGGATTGTTAGATGCAATCTGGGACCTAAATTCTGGTTCTCATATTTTCATAGGCAATCACTTTGTGTGTGTGTGTGTGTGTGTGTGTGTGTGTGTGTGTGTTTGTTTCTTTTTTTTTCCAATTTTTTAATTAGATATTTTCTTAATTTACATTTCACATGCTATCCTGAAAGTTCCCTCCCCCCCTCCCACCGCCCTGTTCCCCTGGCCACCCACTCACACTTCTTGGCCCTGGCGTTCCCCTGTATTGAGGCATATAAAGATTGCAGTACCAAGGGGCCTCTGCTCCCAATGATGGCCGACTAGGCCATCTTCTGCTACATATGGAGCTAGAGACACAAGCTCTGGGGGTTCTGGTTACCCAGAAGATGTTCCAACTGGTCAAAAGGGTACATGCTCCACTATGTTCATAGCAGCCTTATTTATAATAGCCAGAAGCTGGAAAGAACCCAGATGTCCCTCAACAGAAGAATGGATACAGAAAATGTGGTACATTTACACATTGGAGTACTATTCTGCTATTAAAAAAATGAATTTATGAAATTCTTGGGCAAATGGATGAATCTGGAGGACATAATCTTTAGTGAGTTAACCCAATCACAAAAGAAGTCATTGGATATGCGCTCACTGATAAATGGATATTAGCCCAGAAACTTAGAATACCAAAGATACAATCTGCAAAACACAAGAAAATCAAGAAGGAAGAGACCAGCATGTGGATACTTCATTCCTCCTGTGAATAGGAAACAAAATACCCATGAAAAGAGTTAGAGACAAAGTTTAGAGCTAAGATGAAAGGATGGACCATACAGAGACTCACCCACCGGGGATCCATCCCATAATCAGTCACTAAACTCAGACACTATTGCATAGGACAGCAAGTGTTTACTGAAGGGACCCTGATATCGCTGACTCCCACAGAAGTGGATGCTCGCAGTCATCCATAAGAAGGAGCATGGGACCCACATTGGAGAAGCTAGAGATAGAACCCTAGGAGCTGAAAGGCTCTGCAACCCTAGAAGAGGAACAGCAATATGAACTAACCAGAACCCTCAGAATTCATGTGTGTGTTTTTTCAAGACAAGGTTTCTATGTATAGCTCTGGCTGTCCTGGAACTCACTTTGTAGACCAGGATGGCCTCGAACTCGGAAATCCATCTGCCTCTGCTTCTCAAGTGCTGGGATTAAAGGGGTGTGCCATCACGCCTGGCAGCAATCACTTTTCAACTGCTGAATTCTGATCCACTTGCTTTGTACAGCAAGCACTCTTAACTGCTGAGCCATTTCTTCAACCTCTGTTCAGTCTTTTGAAAACAATTTTGATTTATCCCTTTGTTAGCAATCTGTAATTAAAATAGCACTAACTCCCAAAATGCATATCCTTGTTACAGATCTTTCTTATAAACATCACATCTCAATATTCAGTGGTATTCCTGCCTTCTCCACTTATTATGAACGGAAGTATTTAAAACCATATATAAAGGATCGATTTGAGATTTTGTTTAACACAAATCTTTGTATTTGTGTTTGTCTTATACTCTCTATTATTCCTGTGATTTCTGGACATTCACTCCACATTGAAATCCCAAATCTAGGGCTCATCTTTAACATGTCTTTCTGACCTATTATATCCAGTGAAATATATCATATACTGTTTGATTATCATATATTTCCATGTGTTAGTATCTGCAGTAATGATGAAGTATTGAATACACACCTTCACACAAGTGAAATGTTTAAATGTTAAATTTAGAAAGTATCTGGAAAATTACTTTTTAAAATCCTTAAGCAACAGGCTTTTATTCAGAATTCATATTAATTTCCAAATAAAATGTATAATTATTACAGAAACTTGAAATTTAGTAAAAAGAAATATGCTTTACTATTTTAATGCATTGGGATTCCATTCACTAGGATCTAATGTGGCTTACACACTTAAAACACTAGAAGAGTTCATGGCTAAATATTGCTATTTTGTTAGCTATTTCTTGTAATGTGTGATTTCTCAAGTTAAATTTTGAGTTGGCCTCATTTACATTTTTAGTGTTTGTCAAAAATGGATGAAGATAAATTTATATGTTTCAATGATTCAATGAAAATGCCAATAATACATAAAATTGAGTTCATTTGGCAAGTATGTTTTCTACTTAAAAATTAAACAATACTAATAATCTTATGTGAAAGACTAAATTAGATAAATATAATTAAATTTATTAATCATAGGCTAGCAAAGATTTCTTGAAAATGTACTGATGTGTACTGATGTATTGGGGGAAATATATGAAGAATTTTTAGTTCAAATTTATGCTCAAATTCCATGTTCTTTCATAGTTATTAAATTTTTACTGGATATATTATATTTAAAATGTTTCACTTCTCAGTTGTGTTTCTAAAAATTTATATGGTAAAGAGTGCATATCTTAGTAGCTTCCTTTCAGAATGTTTGAAATATTTACATCATTGTTTAGTAAAGACAAGAAGGTGGGCAGTGGTGGCGCACACCTTTAATCCTAGCACTTGGGAGGCAGAGGCAGGTGGATCTCTGAGTTCGAGGTCAGCCTGGTCTACAAAGTGAGTTCGAGGACAGCCAGGGCTATACAGAGAAACCCTGTCTTGAAAAACCAAAAAAAAAAAAAAAGACAAGAGATAGTAATTTCACATTAAACACTGGATTACAAAGGTGGAAATTTCAAATTAGCTAAACATTTCTGATCCTGGGTTAAGAAAATATTACTGGAGTATCCTATATCTGTTCATTTAAAATAATAAATTCTTAGATTCTCAATTATCTATGATTGCCCAGCCAAACACTTGCAGGAGGCTTGTTGAGGCTAGCAGCATTAACTGGACTAGAGGTTACTAATATTCAAAAGAAAAAAAATGAAAATAGAGGCATGAATTTGACATGAAAGTGGGATGAGACAGTTGGAATAATTGAAGATACATACTGCTGGATAGATATGATCAATATACATTGTACAATTTTATGAAATACTCAAATATTTTAAAAATATTATTTAAAATGTAATCTCTTTTGGAACCATTCTGAACTTCTATATACCTGCCAGTATCTTTAAAAATATGCATTATGACTCTGAATCTCAAACACACACACACACACACACACACACACAAACACACACACAACCTAATTGCTAAAATTTAAGGTATTCTGCCACGTGCTATCCAACTCTCTATCCAGAATTATCTCCATTGTTTTATTTTGGCTGTAACAGAATAAGTGAGGAAAGTAAAGAGCCAGTTTCTTTGAAGAGGTTAGTCTTCACACCTCAGTGACTTTTTCTCAACTCTTCAAATGATACCATCTCATCAATCTCAAAAGAAAACCATCTGTCAAGGTGTAGTTAAGAAGCGAAGAGTTCATATCAGAAGGTTGTGCATATCATCAGTTTTCCCTATTTCTGCTTCCAAATTTGTTCCATACATATCTCTTTTGAAATATGTACTAGCTTACACAATACAATACTTTCTAACTAAAATGCCTCTAAGGTTCATGGGAAAGAATGTGCAAATATAAGGAAAGTTTAGAAATTAAGGCTGCTAGGAACTTTTGTTAACATAAAATCATTCTCCAATACAATGTGAAAGAATGGAAAAATGTAATATAGTAAGCTAAGTACATGGGATAGTAAACCAAGAAATAAGTTCCAGTGAACATGTATGCATATTTAAAACATGTGTATACATTTAATTCAATGTTTTAATATTTATAAAATAGAACAGATAAGTAGTTCTATGTAGAAAAAAAGTATGGAACTTTAACATGAGTTGAAAAAAATTAGGAATTTAGGTAACTTAAAGCCCTAATATAAAACACTAAATCCCTAATATAAAATATAACATAAGTATGAATAGTTGTCTTATTTTACATTTTGAACAAAAAACTAAAATAATATCTGAATATATCAAAATAAAATCTATTCTTCAGTAAATTTGGCTCTTAGGCAATTGCAACATATAGTGATTTGATTAAGAATGGCCTTCATGGGTCCATGGAGTTGAATGCTTAGTAACCAGGGCATGGAACTGTTAAAAATGTTAGAAGGAATAGACTGATCTTGTTGAAGTAGGTGTGCTACTGGGAGTGGGCTTTGAGGTTCGAAAAGCCTATGGCCAAGGTGCTTTCTCTGTCTGTATATCTTTCTCTCACTGTTTTTCTCTGTTTCTCTGTCTCTGTTCTTCTGTCTGTCTGTCTGTCTGTCTGTCTGTCTGTCTGTCTGTCTGTCTGTCTCTCTCTCTCTCTCTCTCTCTCTCTCTCTCTCTTCCTCTCTCTGCTTATGCATCAGAATACAGTTGGCAACTATTACTACAGTGCCATGAGTACTGGAGTGCCCCTGACTTCTCCTTGCTATGAAGGTCATGGACTAAGACTCTGAAACTGTAAGCAAGTCCCTCCCCCACAATTAAATGATTTCTTTTATAAGTGTTACCTTGATCATGGTGTTGATTTACAGCAAAAAGAACACTGACTAAGACACAATGTGTAAATTACAAAGAGAAGACTTCTTCTATAGTACAAATAGAAATCATGATAGAATCAACAAAGAACCAACCTTATAAAATATATATTAAAGAATAAAACACATTTGATTTAATTAACAAATTCAATTCCATTTAATGTGAGGGATTTTCTTATGATGATCAATGCCATGGCTATGTTTGAATTAAGACTAATATATAAGGCTCATTTTTTGAAATAGTGAAAATAAAGGAAAAGCTCGAGGATGCTAAGATGTCCTACGGAGTAGAAGTTGATCACTCAGTGTTGAGTAACAAGTTACAGTAATCTCTCCTTTGAAGTATTTTGTATATTTTTATATTTTTTTAGGTTGATGAGAAACTAATTACACTCATTTTGCGATTTTGCCAACAAAGTTAGCTGAGATTTTAGAAATTAAATTATTCACTCAAGAACTCATTAAGCTTCAATCCAAGCAAAGTTTGGGTCCTTTAAACCATGATCATTAGCACTAGTCCAACACATCTACAAATTAAAAGAAAATAAAACAAGTTTGTAAAATAAAAAGAAAACATGAATAAATTTTTAAATGTTTCACAAAAGTTCATAATTGGTCTTCTAATGTATCCAAAACAAACAGAAAAGATCCAGTTCCCAGCAAGCATTTCTTTCAGGGAAATGAGCCAAATCAAATCAGATGAACCATATGCCACAGTGGTGCTATCATTTTCATTTATTGATATACTTCAGGGGTGTTGTGGGTATTTGAGGGCATGTGTATGATGTATCTGTGCATGTACACTGAAAATATGATTATAAATTGAATAAGTCAATGACCAAACAAAAGGGTACTTTACTCCAGAAAAATTTACATCAAAGTATAGTAAAGAAAGCAGAGTTTGCTAAAATATTCCTTCCCATTTTTCAACTTAAAATATTCCTTTCCCATATTTCAGGTGTAATATATGAAATTCTGTGGATTAAATGGTAAACTGAAGATATAAGCTTGTAGTCATTACTTACCAATAATCTAGTATGAATATCTATAAAATAATTATTAGCTATTAGAAATAGATACAATTTAAAATGAATAAAGTATAACATTATTGAAGCTTATAAAAGAAATAATACTTTATGTATGTACATGCATTACCTACAAGGCCAAATGCACATTGAATAGAGATAACCATAGAGATCAGAAGAGGACCACAGATGCTTTGGAGTTATGTTACTAGTAGTGGTGAGCATTACAGAGATGTTGAGAACATTTTCAACAGTCTGTATTATAATCTGCATAAAATATTCCCAGTGAATTTTGAATGTGTGTGTGTGTACGTGTGTGTGTGTGTGTGTGTGTGTGTGTGTGTGTGTGTGTAAATAAACATATGATTATACTTGCTCACAAAGGCTACTGGAGGGAGAGAGATCAACCAAAACTGAAGTTTCAGACAATTATAATCTAATTTGTGTATGAATGCTAGGCAGTAACATTGTTAATATTGTATGTTAGGGTCTATAAGAAAAACATTCCCAGGGATTATGTATAATTAATTACTTTTCTGTTACTATGATAAAAACGCCATGACCAAGGCAACTTATAGAAGAGTTTATTTTGCTTTTTGATCCCAGGGAGATAAGAGATCACGATGGCAGGAGAGGCTTGGCAACAGGGGAAGTAATCGGAAAGTTCACAGCTTGAATTGCAAGCATGAAGCAGAAAGAGAAAACTGGAAGTTTCAGGCTCTTTACTCTCAAAGTTGATTCCCAGTCACATACTTAGCCAGCAAGGCTGAACCATTTAAAACTTCTTAGCCACCACCCATTAACTGGGGACAAAGAACTCAAATGCATGAGCATGATAATAGAGGCATTCTTATCAAATCACCATATTCTACTCCTTGCCCCTCCAAAGCATCATGGACAAGTCTTAATGCAAAATGCACTTAACTTCTAAATTCCCCAGAGGGTGTTTGTTTGTTTGTTTGTTTGTTTATAATCCTAACACTTCAAAAGTCTAAAGTCTCTTCTCAGATTCAAGGGAATCACTTAATTTTAACCCTCTGTAAAATACAAAAGTAAGCCACATACTTCCAATATATAATGCAAAGAATGCCAGGCTCTTTACTGTTCAAAAAAGTAGATATGGTGGCCTAGTAATGAAACATTGGATTAAACAAGACAATATCCCAGCTGGGAAAGGGCCAAATCATGTGCCTTCATGTCCAGTGTCAAAGGCTTAAATGGCTCTGCACCTAGAGCTTTTTTGTCTGTACCATACATCTCTTTCTCTCTCTCTCTCTCTCTCTCTCTCTCTCTCTCTCTCTTTCTCTCTCTCTCTGGCTGATTCTACACTTTGTGTGCAGGTCTCCTTGGCAAAAACAAATATGGCTCCAGCATTTCCAACATTTTGGTCTCTCCAAAATGTTTCACATCTATAGCCTCCTGAAGTGGCCTATTAGGAGCCCACTCCTCAATTCTATATTCTTCTGCAACAATCTTAGCCATGACATTAAGTGTAGAGGTGCTATTTTTCTCTTTAAATTAAATCTTTTCTATTTCTTTCTTACCTAATTACTTTTTCATTGTAGATATAAAACTCATCAATCATTATGATACCACAGATTAAATATTATGCTTCCTTGAAATTATTTCTGCCATAGAATTAAGTCCCCTATTTTTCTTAATTCTTAGATAGGGTCTCATTTTATAATGCTCTCTGGACTTGAGCATACTGCGTAGACCAGGCAGGCATTAAAATCATTGAAATTTGCCTGCCTGATATATGTCTATGAAGGGGAAATACCTATGTGAGTAAAGTTTCTTATAGATGCCACATAGGACAACAGATTCTCTAGAGATAGAGATTCAGGAAGTTGTAAGCCAATCCTTCTTAGATTCTGGGAACATTTTCATATAAAAAATAAAGTACATCCTTAGTCATAACGGAAATGCAAATCAAAATAACCCTGAAATTCCATATCACAATAGTCAGAAGGCTAAGATCAAAAACTCAGGTGACAACAGATACTGGCAAGGAATGGAGAAAGAAGGACACTCCTCCATTGGTGGTAGGATTGCAAGCTGGTACAACCACTCTGGAAATCAGTCTGCAAATTCCTCAAGAAATTGGAAGTTGTTTCACCTGAGGGCACAGCTATACCACTTCTGGGCATATACCTAAAAGATGCTCCAACATATAACAAGGACACATGTTCCATTATGTTCATAGCAGCCTTATTTATAATAGCCAGAAACTGAAAACAACCCAGATGTCCTTCAACAGACAAATGGATACAGAAAATATGGTACATTTACACAATGGAGTAATATTAACCTATTAAAAACAATGAATTTATGAAATTATTAGGCAAATGGATGGATCTGGAGGATATCATGCTGAGTGAGGTAAATCAGTCACAAAATAACACACATGCTATGTATTAACTTATAAGTGTATATTAGCCCAAAAGCCCGGAATACCCAAGATACAAGTCACAGACCACATGAAGCTCAAGAAGAAGGAAGACCAAAGTTTGGATGCTTCAGTCCTTCTTAAAAGGGGGAACAGAATAGTCATGAGAGAAAATACAGAGACAAAGTCTGGAGCAAAGACTGAAGGAAAGGCCACTCAGAGACTGCCACACATGGGGAGCTATCTTATATACAGACAGCAAATCCAGACTTTATTGTGAGTGCCAAGAAGTACTTGCTGACTCTTGAGATGCTCTGCTAGAGCCTGATAAATAAAGAGGTGGGTGTTTGTAGCCAGTTATTGGACTGAGCATGGGATCCCCAATGAAGGAGTTAGAGAAAGGGCTGAAGGAGCTGAAGGGATTTGCAACCCTATAGGAAGAACAACAATATCAACTAACCAGAACCCCCAGAATTCCCAGGGACTAAACCACCAATCAAAAGGTACACATGGCTCCAGCCACATATGTTTCAGAGCATGGCCTTATTGGGCATCAATGGAAGGAGAGGCCCTTGTTCCTGTGAAGGCTCGATGCCTTAATGTAGGGTAGATTTTGAGGCAGGAGTGGTTGTGGAGGTGTGGATGGAATAGGGGTTTTCCAGAGGGGAAACATGGAAAGGGGATAAGGTTTGAAATGTAAATATATAAAATGTACAATTAGAAAAAGAAAAAAAAAGTACAAAATCAACAAATTTTCCCAAATAATATGCAAAAAATTTCACTGACTGTTGGTTTATGTTAGTAAAGGAAATATAAAACTCCAAAGTTCATGCTCCTACATAAACATACATTTAGATGGCTATCCACATGTAGATCTACCTATACCAGGGTTAATTAAAAAAAAAATGAGAGATTCTACCACTGCAATATAGCACAGAGGTAAGAAAAAATGCTTCCCAAGTAAATAGGAAAGGCCATTGAAAATCAATAGTTTCAATTTTCCCAAGCCTAGGTGGCATATTCTAGAGAGATTCTATATCTAGGAAGAAGGAAGAAGTACTGATTTAGACTTTCTCTGAGACACTATCATTGGACAGCCCTAGTATCCTCATTTGTCTTCAGTTGATGTGATACAACACTGGTAAAAAGCAACATGGGGAGGAAAAGGTTTATTTCATGTTATAGTTTATAGAATATAATAAGAAAAAATCAAGGCAAAATCCTGTAGATAGGAACTGAAGTAAAGATCATAAAAGAATTTTGCTCACCAGTCTGCCTACTCTAGGTTTTCAGCTACTTTTCTTATAAAACAGTGAGCCATTTGCTTAAAGAATGGCATTGCCCATAGTGGGCTGGATCTACCTACATTACAAAGCAATTAAAAAATATTCCACAGAAAATTTCAGAGACCAATCTGATGGAGACAATTCCTTAGTCATAGTCTGCTCTTCCCAGATGATTCTAGTAAGCTTTAGTTTGGCAAAGACTAACCAGCCTACTCAGTAAAATGAAATACTAACTAGGTAATGTTTCTAGATTCCAGGCCAAAAACTGTGGAATAAGTCTCCAGGCCTGCTATAATACCAAAGTGGGCTCCTTCATATTCAACTCCAAGTCAGAGGAAAATTCAGTCTCTACACTGTTCAAATGGAGTGAAACTCCATTTCTAGAGGCTCTGGACAGTCAGGAATAAAGAAAGCCTGGAGTGTCTGAAATACGGAGTGAATGTGTGATGTTGATATGAGCCATCCATGTCAACAACCTTCGCTTCAGATCCAAGGTGAACTTGTAAAGCCTCCCAACCCTCAGAAGTGAGTCTTAAAAGGATGATAAAATCTTCATCTAGTCCATGTCCTGATGTTGATAAATGTTTATTATAGCTTTCTACTTGTTGATGTTTATCACCTGAAGACTCCTCCCCTGGAGAGAACGTTCCTACCAAGATTAGATAAACCTGCCCCTTTGTTGAGAGATATATATATAATAACCTTGCCACCTTGTTTATCTGTATAACCCCAGACACTTGTCCACCTTTATGAAATAATCACTTCTCTCTGTTAAACAGTATATAGTTAACACACTGAGAATCTGAGGTACTATTCTCCATTATAGAGCCAAGATCATCCAGTTGCCATTTTTCTGTGTTTCTATATTTGCCTTTTCTCCATGTCCATACCATACCAGTCAGATCCACCCCTTGATCCAAGCCACATGGAACTCTGGACCTCTTTCAGCTCCTGTCAGGTTTCAGTGGCCTCAGATTCCAGAATGTGCCAGCACAGCATAACTGCCTTAGGCATCAAGCTGGCTCTGGTGTACTAAACTATACACCAGCCACTGAAATGTTATATATTGGGCCTGACCAAGTCAGAGCCAGCCTTTATAGTCCCAGGCTTCTGAGAAAGCCCAGGTTCATGTCAGAATCCACAGCATCAAATATCTGACAGATACTTATTTTGACATAGGTCATTGACTTCACTGAAGCCAGTCAAATCCTTGTGGACTAGTCTTCCATGTTAGTTCCTCAAAACTCCATGTTCTCATAAAACCAGGCCACATGATTGCCCCACTAGACTATAGAGCTATAATATCTTCCATGAACCCAATTCCAGAAGCAGACCTCTGTACCTGGTCCCAAGCTGGTTGCCTAGGACTTAGAACCCACGGAAGTGTCAGGATCAACACCTGCATACCTAGCCCCTTGATCAATTACAACATATATAGGCTCTATCTAGGTAAGTTTCTACAGCTCAAGGCTACAGGGTAGTTCCAGAAATTCCAAACCTATATGAACACCAAAGATACTAGGCACCAGGCATAAAAACAATTCCATAACACCTCTAGCACTAGGTAAGTTCAGAAATCCCAGGATCGAGGCTTAATTAAGGAGACTTGGAAACCATTTAAATCCATCTTTAAAGACTACCAGGCAAAGCCCTGTTAATTAAATAAAAAAAAAAATTCTACCTAGTGAATTCAATGTTTATGTGCAACACCATAAATCAGAGTCAAGGTCCAAAGACTTTTAAAGGCATACATAAATTCATCCTGTCTTCAGAGACTAGCATCAAGCCCACCCTTCAAACCAAGAAAAGTAGCCTACCTACAGTTTGAAAGACAGAAGAGGTTGAAAGACTATCCCATACAAAGATATTCTACAAAAAAGGAAGGGACGTGAATCTCTGCTTCTTCAAATGTTCAGACATCAATATAATACAAACCATTAAATACAACAACAAAAGAATACAATGTGATTCTATCAGCTAAATATAGATTTAACTAAAATTGTGTGGTTTGGGCAAAAACACACATATATAAAGGAGTGAAACTGAGTGGATATCATCAAAGTAAACCTACATGGCCAACTGATTTCCATAAAAATAACAAGAGCACTTAGTGCAGAGGATATTTACTTTAATAAATAGACTTCAGCCCCATTTTTCCTCTGAGCCCAGCGGACTCAGCTAGGGCCTGTCCTGTGCTTCACACACCCCAGGACTTTAAGATCTCATCGGGTTACATGAGTGCAGTGCAGAGGTGGTGTTGGGAGCAGTGGGTCAGCAGTTGCCCACAGGGGCAGGATCCGAGAACTCTGCCCCACCGGAGGCTGGGCCTCTCCCAGCCAGAGCACCCCCCACCCCACCATCTTTCCTCTGAGCCCAGCTGACGAAGCTAGGGCCTGACCTGTGCTTCACATACCCCAGGACTTTAAGATCGCATCTGGGTTACCCGTGAGTACAGTGCAGAGGTGGTGTTGAGAGCAGTGGGGCAGCAGTTGCCCGCAGGGGCAGGATCCGAGAACTCCGCCTCACTGGAGGCTGGGCCTCTCCCAGCCAGAGCACCCTCCACCCTGCCATCTTTCCTCTGAGCCCAGCAATTCCCAGGACTTTAAAATCACATCAGGAGGTCAGGGCTCTGGCCTCTGGCTCTGTGCACTCTATTAGGCTCCTTCAGGACCCTCCAAGCTATCTGGGGACCTCAAGTGAGCAGGGAGACAAAGCCTCTATTCTAGCCCAATCTAGTGGAACCTGAGACACCAGCCTCTGGATTGATAGTGGCCCAGGGCAGAACAGCCCCTTCCTTCCTGTCTGGTCCGGCCTGCCCCAGCACCAACTCCGGTCTCAGGCCACAGGTGCTCTGCACTCTCCTAGGCTCTTTCGGGACTCCCCAAGCTATCTTGGGACCTGAGGTGAGCAGGGGAACACAGCCTCTGTTCCGGCCCAAGCTCGTGGAACTTGAGACATCAGCCAGGAGATTGATAAAGGCCCAGGGCAGAACAGCGGGTCCTTTCAGGTCTGCACCAACGCCAGGTCTCCTCTGGCAGAGATGGCAGGAGGCAAGCATAAGAACAGAAGCAACAGAATCCAAGGGTACTTGGCATCACCAGATCCAAACTCACCCACCACATCAAGTCCTAGATACAACAGCACACCAGAAAAGCAGGACATGGATATAAAGTCACTGGTCATGATGATGATGGAGGACTATAAGAAGGAAATACAGGAAAACACAGATAAANGATGGAATGGAACAAAACCATCCAGGACCTAAAAATGGAAGTAGAAACAATTAAGAAAAACCAAAAGGAGATAACCCTGGAGATAGAAACCATAGGAAAAAAATCAGGAACCATAGATATGAGCATCAGCAACAGAATACAAGAGATAGAAGAGAGAATCTCAGGCACAGAAGATTCTATAGGGAGCATAGACAAGACAGTCAAAGAAAATGCTAAATGCAAAAAGATCCTAACACAAAATATCTAGGAAATCCAGGACACATTGAGAAGACCAAACTTAAGGATAATAGGAGTAGATGAGAAGGAAGACTATCAAACTAAAGGGCCAGCAAATATCTTCAACAAAATAATAGAAGAAAACTTTCCATACCTAAAGAATGAGATGCCCATAAACATACAAGAATTCTATAGAATTCCAAATAGGCTGGACCAGAAAAGAAATTCCTCCCAACACATAAAAATCAGAACAACAAACGCATTAAATAAAGACAGAATATTAAAGGCAGCAAGGAAAAAGATCAAGTAACATATAAGGGCAGGCCTATCAGAATTACTCCAGACTTCTCACAAGAGACTATGAAAGCCAGAAGATAATGGACAGAGATTATACAGACACTAAGAGAACACAAATGCCAGCCCAGGCTACTATACCCAGCAAAACTCTCATTTACCATAGATGGAAAAACCAAAATATTCCACAACAAATTCAAATTCACACAATATCTTTCCACAAATCCAGCCCTTCAAAGGATAATAACAGAAAAACACCAATACAAGAACGGAAACTCTGCCCTAGAGAAAGCAAGAAAGTAATCCTTCAACATACCTAAAAGAAGACAGCCACAAGAACAGAATCCCAACTCTAAAAACAAAAATGACAGGAAGCAACAATTATTGTTCCTTAATATCGCTTAATATCAATTGACTCAATTCTCCGATAAAAAGGCATAGACTATCAGACTGGCTACACAAACAGGACCCAACATTTTGTTGTCTACAAGAAACACACCTCAGGAAAAACTACAAACACCACCTCAGAGTGAAAGGTTGGAAAACAATATTCCAAGCAAACGGCCCAAAGAAAAAAGCTGGGGTAGCCATTCTAATATCGAATAAAACAGACTTTCAACCCAAAGTTATCAAAAGAGACAAAGAGGGGCACTTCATACTCATCAAAGGCAAAATCTTCCAAGAGGAACTTTCAATTCTGAATATATATGCTCCAAATGCAAGGGCAGCCACTTTCATTAAAGAAACTTTAGTAAAGCTTAAAACACACATTGCACCTCACACAATAATAGTGGGAGACTTCAACACCCCACTCTCATCAATGGACAGATCCTGGAAACAGAAACTAAACACAGACTCAGTCGAACTAATGGAAGCTATGAAACAAATGGACTTAACAGATATCTACAGAATATTTCATCCTAAAACAAAAGGATATACCTTTTTCTCAGCACCTCATGGCACCTTCTCCAAAATTGATCACATAATTGGACACAAAACAGCCCTCAACAGATTCAAAAATATTGAAATTGTCCCATGCATCCTATCAGATCACGATGAACTAAGGCTGCTCTTCAATAACAACATAAGTAGCAGAACATCATCATTCACTTGGAAACTGAACAACAATCTACTCAATGATACTTTGGTCAAGGAAAGAATAAAGAAAGAAATTAAGGACTTTCTAGAGTTTAATGAAAATGAAGCCACAATATACCCAAATTTATGGGACACAATGAAAGCATTCCTGAGAGGTAAATTCATAGCTCTGAGTTCCTACAAAAAAAAAAAAAAAATGGAGAGAGCTTACACCAGTAGCTTGGCAGCACATCTGCAAGCTCTAGAACAAATGGAAGCAAAGTCACCTAAGAGGAGTAGACGGCAGGAAATAATCAAACTCAGGGGTGAAATCAACCATGTGGAAACAAAAAGAACTATCCAAAGAATCAATCAAACCAGGAGCTGGTTCTTTGAAAAAGTCAACAAGATAGACAAACCCTTGGCCAGACTCACTAGAGGTCACAGGGATAGCATCCTAATCAACAAAATCAGAAATGAAAAGGGAGTCATAACAACAGATCCTGAGGAAATCCAAAACACCATCAGATCCTTCTACAAAAGGTTATATTCAAAAAAACTGGAAAATCTGGATGAAATGGATAACTTTCTAGACAGATACCAAGTTCGAAAGTTAAACCAGGATCAGATTAATGACCTAAACAGCCCTATATCTCCCAAAGAAATAGAAGCAGTCATTAATAGTCTCCCAACCAAAAAAAGTCCAGGACCAGATGGGTCTAGTGCAGAGTTCTATCAGACTTTCAAAGAAGACCTAGTTCCAGTTCTTCTCAAAGTATTCAACAAAATAGAATCTGAAGGTACACTACCCAATTAATTCTATGAAGCCACAGTTACTCTGATACCTAAACCACATAAAGACACAACAAGATAGAGAACTTAAGACCAATTTCCCTTATGAACATCAAAGAAAAAATACTCAACAAAATTCTCGCCAACCGAATCCAAGAACACATCAAAAAATCATCCATCATGACCAAGTAGGCTTCATCCCAGGAATGCAGGGATGGTTTAATATACGGAAATCCATCAATGTAATACACTTTATAAACAAACTCAAAGATAAAAACCACATGATCATCTCCTTAGATGCTGAGAAAGCATTTGTCAAAATCCAACACCCATTTATGATAAAGGTCTTGGAAAGATCAGGAATTCAAGGCCCTTACCTAAACATGATAAAAGCAATCTACAGCAAACCAGTGGCCAACATCAAACTAAATGGAGAGAAACTGGAAGCAATCCCACTAAAATCATGTACCAGACAAGGCTGCCCACTTTCTCCCTACCTATTCAATATAGTACTTGAAGTCCAAGCCAGAACGATTCGACAACAAAAGGAGGTCAAGGGGATAAAAATTGGAAAGGAAGAACTCAAATTATCACTATTTGCAGATGATATGATAGTATATATAAGTGACCCCAAAAACTCCACCAGAGAACTCCTAAACCTGATAAACAGCTTTAGTGCAGTAGCTGGATATAGAATTAACTCAAACAAATCGATGGCCTTTCTCTATACAAAGGATGAACTGGCTGAGAAAGAGATCAGGGAACCATCACCCTTCACAATAGTCACTAACAATATAAAATATCTTGGAGTGACTCTTACGAAGGAAGTGAAAGATTTGTATGACAAGAACTTCAAGTCTCTGAAGAAAGAAATTGAGGAAGATCTCAGAAGATGGAAGGATCTCCCATGCTCATGGATTGGCAGAATCAATATAGTAAAAATGGCTATCTTGCCTAAAGCAATCTACAGATTCAATGCAATCCCCATTAAAATTCCAACTCAATTCTTCAAGGATCTAGAAAAGACAATTAGCAAGTTCATCTGGAATAACAAAAAACCTAGACTAGTGAAAACTCTTCTCAACAATAAAAGAACCTCTGGTAGAATCATCATGCCTGACCTCAAGCTGTACTACAGAGCAATCGTAACAAAAACTGCATGGTACTGGTACAGTAACAAACAGGTAGATCAATGGAATAGGATTGAAGACCCAGAAATGAATCCACACACTTATGGTCACCTGATCTTTGACAAGGGAGCTAAAACTATCCAGTGGAAAAAAAGACAGCCTTTTCAACAAATGGTGCTGGCACAACTGGCAGCTATCATGTAGAAGACTGGGAATTGATTCATTCTTATCTCCTTGCACTAAGGTCAAGTCTAAGTGGTTGAAGGACCTCCACATAAAACCAGAGACACTGAAACTACTAGAGGAGAAAGTGGGGAAAAGCCTCGATGATATGGGCACTGGGGAAAAATTCCTTAACAAAATAGCAAAGGCTTGTGCTGTAAGATCAAAAATTGACAAATGGGACCTCATAAAGTTGCAAAGCTTCTGTAAGACAAAAGATACTGTCAACAGGACAAAAGGGCCACCAACGGATTGGGAAAGGATCTTTACCAATCCTAAATCACATAGGGGACTGCTATCCAATATATATATATATATATAAAGAACTCAAGAAGCTGGACACCAGAAAAATCAAATATCCCCATTAAAAAGTGGGGCACAGAGTTAAACAAAGAATTCTCAACTGAGGAATACTGAATGGCTGAGAACCACTTGAAAAAATGTTCAACATCCTTAATCATCTGGGAAATGCAGATCAAAACAACCCTGAGATTCCACCTCACACCAGTAAGAATGGCTAAGATCAAAAATTCAGGTGACAACAGATGCTGGTAAGAATGTGTAGAAAGAGGAACGCAGCTGTTACACAGCATCATCATGACATAGCTTATGGCCTATGGAGACAGAGGGCAGAAGATTGTCCTGTCCCACTTTGACTCATGGTTAGTAGGATATGCAAAGTGTGTGGAAACATTAGAAACTAAAGCTTTTAATAGATGACAGTGAGCATCCACTTTTGTATTTGCCCCAATACAGGGGAATGCCAGGGCCAGGAATGGGAGTGGGTGGGTTGGAGAGCAGGGTGGGGGAGTGTATAGGGGACTTTTGGGATAGCGTTTGAGATGTAAATGAAGAAAATATCTAATAAAAAAAAAGAAAGAAAGAAAATAACACTTTGGTAAATGAAGAGCATCACCAATCACCAAGGGTTGGCTTTGAGAGTGTATAGATGATCCTTACTTATAGTATTCTCTCTCCCTCTCTCTCCCTCTGACCCTCTGTCCCTCTGTCTCTCTATCCCTCTCTCCTCTCTCCTCTCTCCTTGCTGTATATGGATAAAATATGATTACCACCTTACCGCTTGGCCATCTGATGCCATAAATCCACCACTATTTCTGGGCTCCTTCTTTTAGAGTCATGAGCTAAAAAGAACTATTTTTTTCCATGAGTTGATTTTAACAATTTTATATATATATATATATATATATATATGTATGTTTTATATATATATATATATATGTTTTATATATATATAACATATATATGAGCTATATATGAGAAACATACACAGATATAGATATATGTATACATGTGTGTTTCACCTGTATGTATGTGTACCACATGTATAATGTATAATTGCAAGTGCAGTCCAAAAGATGGCAGCAATGTCTCAGGGAACTAGACTTACGCATGTTTTTTAGCCACAATGTGGAAGCTAGGAATCAAATTCAGTATTATGGAAGTTTTCCTATCTGCTGAACCATCTCTCTAGCCTCCATATATTGATTGTTGCCATGAGTTTTATCACCAGAAAAAAACGTGACTAATGTATTATCTTTTATGGTATGAGACCTCACAGTTAAGCATCTGAGTCTCAGAAGAAACTCTGTTCTTACAATTTTGAGCAGTGTTGAAACCATTAAATACTATGGGGTGTTTTACAGTTAGGCTAAATACATTTTCTGATTCTGTATGAGATTGTGCAAGGTTATGCCTAGTTATATGCTTCAATGTTGTGTAGGCAAGGGGTTAATTAATGATAGTAATTAACAGAATCTACACTTAGGAGACAAACTTCTTGGCATACTTATGAAGCTGTTTATAGACTGGGATAATTGAGATTAGAAAACTCATCTTGAATATATGTGACACTGTACCACTGGCTGATGTCCTACATGAAATAAAAAGAGAAATTAAGTTGAGCCCCAGAAATCATCTAGCTGCATGGTGATTACGGGTACAATGTGACTGGATGCTTTAGATTCCTCCCAGAACTGAACAGAATTGAAAATATCCAACCACACTGTAAAACATAGTCAAATTTTCCTTTGTTAAGATCTTTTTGTTAGTTTGTTTCAGCAATTAGAAATGTGTATGTATATGTGTATAAGAATATGTATTAGTGTGAATGTGTGTGTGCGTGTGTTTATATCTTAGTATGTACCTACAACTCTAGAAAAAGGACAAAGCCTCATTAACTTTCTCTTACTGTATATTTGATTCATCTTGTTTTTTCCCCTGAAGACCCTACTGGAATCAAATTACAAATAGGACAATATTGATACTGATAGTTAATAATTCTTACCTAAAAATAAGTATATTAACAATAGTTCATTAAAGATCAGGCCTAGCATTTTATTCATGGAAATATTTACTGAAAATTGTTTCCCTATTATTATTCATAATGCTGAATTGCTGATAAATCTTCAGAGAAATGTTGAGAAGTCTCACTTTATTTTTAATTTAAAATGAATTGCTTGCATACAATCAAAACATACTTTAAATAAACTTCAATTTGTGGGAGGAATATCATCGATAGACTCCTTTTTTAAAAGTAAGCTTGCTTTTCAATAAAACTTATGAAGTCGCTTCTAATATAATATGAAGACTTTAGTAAAAATTGTATTACTTTATCAAACATTTTGCTCTTCCCAAACTATGCTGCGGAAGTAACATGTTCTTGTTTAAAAGTTATCACCCAGTTACTATTTATTTTATACTATGCATGTATGTTATGGGAAGTTTTCTTTATATAAAATTGAAGCCATTTATTCATTAATTTTGCTCTGTATTCTACAGTATCTAAAAGTCTGTAAGAGAAAGATTTTTTAAATTAAATTTTTCAGTTTGTGATATTTGTTGCATTTTATTTGAACTTGTAGTTGAAGGCCTCATAAAATCTCATGTACTAAGATTAGGTCTTTTTTTCGGGGGTTCTTCATCTTCGTCTTCATCTTCATCTTCGTCATTACCATAAGGATTATCATCATTTTTACCATCAGTAGCATATGGATAATCCACTAAAGGAACCAGGCTGCTACAGTGTGACCTACTCATTCTGTTATCAGAAGCATCCCCATGAGATGGAGAACATTCAAATCCTTCAGATGGTTTTCTTTTGGGATGCTCTATTTTATTTTCACTTTCATTTTTATTTTTCATAAAAATGTCATCATTATTTGTAAAGTCACTTCCCATTGGTAGAATAGCTCCTTCTTCTCCCCCTCCTTGCCTTTCTTCTTCTATGACTCCTCTACAACATATGTCTGCTTTGATCGTTACCTCAATATCTTTGATATGTCTGCAATACATTTCGGGGTGCATTTTATTATGTAATTTCTCACTTCTTTGACTTTTTCTTTTCTTCTCTTCTTCATATTTAGTTTTCAGACCTTTAAAGGTTTGGACATACTCAATTGATTCAAAAGCCATGAAAAAATTTTCCACAATGTTTACAATCAGAGACTTGATGTTTGCTTTGCTTATAAATTCAAATAGCTCAATAATAGCTGAATTTAACATATTGTACCTATGTTCATTATGCATAAAAGCATTTACAACTGGTTCAAGCAGATTGTTCTTAATTATGTAAAGACTGTAAATTTTATCTTTGAGGCCAATCATCTTTCTCATAAAACGGAGAGCACCCAAAATCAGAAAAGTATGTTTTGAACTCATTAGCACCAAGATACTGCTGAGCAAGTTGTTGCTCAAAATATAATGTTTTATGTACATTGAGTGATTTTGCACACAAAATGTGAGTATTTCTAAAACTGCTCCAAGCAATTGTGCATTTTGATAATTATCAGGACAGATCTTAACCCTATTATCATTGCTGTCATTTTCTACTGTGATAGATAAAATTGGTGCTATAAGTTTCCTCATGCAACGTTTATAGAAGAAATTCAGAAATACCTTTCTTTCACATCGCACAGCTGTGGAATGCATATTTTCTGGATTAAGAAGTTCATGAAGTACTGCTCTCATAATGATGCCTTGTGAAAACTCAGGATCAAAATCACAGATCATTTGTTTGATCATTATATTAATGAGAAGGTCATCATTATCTTCACTGTCTTGAGCTTCTTCCATTGCACAAGCTCGAACAAGGTGTGGACTATATTCTACTAGATAAGCAAATAATTCTAGAACACCTAGTTGAATTTGGTAATCATTCATATGCACTACAACTTTCAGTACACTCATGATTCCTAGCTTTATAAGTGTTTCCAGTAATGCATTTTTCTTTTGAGACTGTAATGTCTTAGCAAATGCACAGAATTCCTTGAAGAATAATAACAATTCAATTCGCCTTTTATCACCTACACTGTTATCTTTTAACTGAGCAAAAACTTCGAGCAAAAACTTTTCATCTTCCTGAATCATGGTAATTATATTAATTTTGTTGAAAAAAATCATATTGGTAATATCAGAAAGAAGATTCGCTTGAAATTTGGATGGAGTAGGCAACATAATATCATGAACATATTGCATTCTATAGGTCTGTTGAATTTTTTGCCTAAGTTGGGAGTTTATTATTGGGATAACTTCCTTGAATTTCGAATCTTGAGTCAAGAATTTCCTGTACTGCTTTGGCTGATCCAAAGCAGGGTCATATTCAAGGCATCCTACAATATCCATGAAAAATTCATCAGAAAACATGATGTTAAACAAACGTGTATTGTTTAGAAAAAGGATTCCTTTAACAATGCTATTCAAATAGTATAATCCTTTCATGTTCTTCAGTTTTTCATAAGTGTGAAACAGCTGTAGCAATTTTTTAATGTACCCTTCATTTTCTAAGAACAGTGCCAGCCTTTCTATCTGGCTTGGCATTTCAAAGACCGAAGGAAATAATTCTGCAATTTTTTTAAGTGTATGAATTTCACAGTTTGACATCTCAACCAGATTCCCGACCAGAGGCATCTGTTCAAAAGTTTCCAGATCATCAGTAAGTTCTTGTGTGATTTCTACATTTGGGTCTTTACCTTGAATTTGGCAGATATGTTCCCAGATCTCTTGACAATCATTTGGTTCCTGGAAATGTATTGCCATGCCATGGTTCTTAGCTTCAGACCAAATGATTATTTTCCCTTGTTGTTTCTGATAGGGCACATTAGGATGTATCTTGCACTCCATAATTTGCGATCCTTCTGATAATGAGTGAACAAGCAGGCATGCACCTTGGAGCTGTTCACTGTATTTGAATGAAATTTGTCCTGTGCCTATGTTTTCCCACTGTTTGTCTTTCAGCATGACATAGGCTGTCACTCTATGAACTCTGTAGTCCATGCTGATATTTCGCCTTGCTTCGCTAGGCCACGCCCTTTTGCAGACCTTGCTTTTTGAACTCTGGCCAGCAGTTGTTATTCCTTGCTACCTTGGCCAGAAACGTTGCCGCAGTCACAATTCTGAAAAATAATACCAAAACAGATTCTGAGGGTTAAATGAATAACAAAGGCTAAGAGAGGACCCTACGTTATTATGATTACTGGGGAGAAGGCCCTGATACTTCTCAATTCTCCCTTTCTGAACTATTACCAACAAACCTCTCTCCGGAGCTCTTGAGTCTCTGAACCTGCCTTGGTTATGGCAGAATGTTTTGATTCACCCAAGATTCTTCCTGAAAAGAATGTGCTTATGTAACCGATACTGTTAAAGGGACTTGCCTCTCCTACCATCAAAATAGTATCCTAGAAAATACTATATATACTTTCTATAACTTACTTTGTTTCTCAGCAGTATTTTCACTCATCAGATGTATGGAGCTTAGGACCTTAAGCAAAAGGAAATTTAATTACCAATGTTTTGGCCAAGGCGACCCTTTATATTATATGTCAATGAAAAACTGGGGCAAATAAGCAAAAGTACCTCATCTACATATAAGATGCCATCCCCAGAATCAGAGAAATTTAATTAGGTTTCTCTACAAGAAATACTCTTCTACCTTTTGTAGTCTGTATCTAACTTCTTCATATTAGGGGAAAATCTTTTCCTGAAAGGGAAAAAAATGACAGCTCCATCACTCTACTCTGTCCATCCTGAAGTGTTAGCTTCCAGTGGGTGAAACATTTGCTCAAATGATTTCCTCTGAGTAATCAAGAACTTTGTTATTGAGAACTGGGTCAAAGAGGAATTGAGTGAAAGTTTACTAAGTCTGAGAAATGACACTTATAAATTATTTAATTTTATTCTTCTTTTCCTCTTCTTCCTCTTGATCCTCCCCTTCCTTCTACTCCTTTATATTATGGATCTACCATGCCTTTTACATGGTAGAGAAATTTCTGATGGCCATTCTGGGCATCAGAAGTCTAATGCCCAATCCAAGTAGAGACCTTCTATTCAACCAAAAGCAACTTTTGCTAGAAGATAGCAGAGGAAACAGTAACCAAGAACAAAAGAGTCATATAATAAAATAAAATAATAAAATGAATAAAATTAAAAAATAAAATATAAAAAAACAAACAAAAGAAGAGAAATAAAACTCAGTAATGACACCTGGACCAATAATCACAACTAACCCAGATGCCTAGACATAACATTCATGGCAGTATGTGAGTGCCAGAACCCAGCTACATTATTGTAGCAAATAATGAATATTCCTATCCAGCTAAAGAACAAGAAAACAACATTAAAACAAACTTTATGAAAACAATAGTGGTCTTTGTTATTTTAAGATTTTATTTATTTTATGTATATGAGTATATGTATATGAGTACACTGTAGTGCTCTTCAGGAACACCAGGCAGGCAGATTTCTGAGTTCGAGGCCAGCCTGATCTACAGAGTGAGTTCCAGGACAGCCAGGGCTACACAGAGAAACCCTGTCTCGAAAAACCAAAAAAAAAAAAAAAAAAAAAAAAAAAAAAAAAAAAACCTAGTACGTGCTATTTGATTACACAATTGAGCTATAATACTTATTTACATGTAAGCAACTCAAAATCAAATCATTAGTTTTCTTACTAATACATCTTGCATTATGGAAATGAAGTGTTAAACCTTCTCATCACTGTAAGCATAACTGTACATATTGCATATGAAATAATATCCAATATGCATTACAAGAAGAACACCAGAACTATGTGGTAGTTTTCTGTGAATATATGCTGGGAGAGATTAATGTCTTCATTCAGTTGATCAAGTTGTTCTGTATCAGGTGAAAAATATTTTCAATATATTTAAAATAAATAATATCTATAAGAACTATACTGTTTAAAATACTTTAGTAAATAAATGATTTACATATATAACATTAATGTATTATGTTCTCAAGTTAACATGATAAAAATTAATTAACTTATATTAATGTACAGTATTAATAGAAAAAAATCAATATGAATATAAAATCTATTATTCAGAGTACTAGTTCATAAACAACAACAGTGGTGAAAAGGTAAATAAAAACCTAGAATAAATGCATTTGCTTTTAAAATACACTTTTTTTCATATATATATATATATATATATATATATATATATATATATATGAATATTTGTCCTAATAATGACATAATAAATATATTTTTTTTCTTTGAAGCCAATGCAGTAATATGCAGTATGAGAGGGAAAGTAAATTAATGAGGTGATGTCTAAAATATTATGTAAACCTTACTATAATAATGTGATCATTCAAACAATTATAAAATAACAAACGTTAATGACTTTATTAACTTAAAAGCCTATAAATATACACATTATTAATGTATTATTCTATTAAAATCTTAATATAAATCTAATAGTTGGACTGGAATCATTTTCTGTATTGTAGTATATTTCAGGTTCACTATATTGCTAATAGTTTGAAAACGAATTCTTTGCTTTTAAATAATATTTCAATAGTGCTTATTATATTCCTTAGTAATCAACTTTATATGTCACTCATAAAGCTTATAAAAATAGATCTATAAACTTGTAAGTACAAAATGTTAAAGCAAGTTTTAATACAATATTCTTTCATTGTATAGATGAATTTTCTCCCAATGATTTTTATCATTAAATAAACATAAAATCTCACAGGCCTTGTGAAATTATTTATTCAGTAACTGAATGACTGAGCTACAGCTACAGTAATTAAATCTTTAGAAAAATGTATATATATATATATATATATATATATATATATATATATATATATATGCTCTTAAATATTAAAAATTAAAATAGATAAACATATATATTATCAATGTCAATTAATATTTAATAACTTCATTGAACATGAAAATAGCTGTATTTAAGTAAATAAAAACAATGCATTAATTAAGTATGGAGCCGAGACTGAAGGAATGACCATCCAGAGACTGCCTCACCAGGGGATCCATCCCATAAACAACCACAAAATCTAGACACTATTGTAGATGTCAGCAAGTGCTTGCTGACAGTAGCCTGTTATAGCTGTGTGCTGAGAGCCTGACAAATACAGAGGTGTATGCTTACAACCATCCATTGGACTGAGCACAGGGTCCCCAAAGAAGGAGCTAGAGAAAGGTCCGAAGGAGCTAAAGGAGCTTGCAGCCCCACAGGAGGATCAACAATATGAACCAACAAGTAACCCCAGAACTTCCAGAGACGAAACCACAAACCAAAGACTACACATGGATGGACCCATGGATCTAGCTGCCTATGTAGCAGAGGATGGCCTAGTAGGTCATCAATGGGAGGAGAGGCTCTTGGTATTGTGAAGGCTTGGTGCCCCAGTGTAGGGGAAGGCCAAGACAGGGAAGCTGAAGTGGGTGGGTTAGTGACCAAGGGATGCGGGAATAGGTTACCAGGGTTTCAGAGGGAAATAAGGAGAGGGGACAAAATTTGAAATGTAAATAAAGAAAATATCCCCAAAATAACTGAAAAAAAGAAAAAAAATGCATTTTAGAAAATAAAAATTTAGTTCCAAATAAATAAACAAATAAGCAGAAAAAATAAAGAAAATGAAATTCCAAAATATTTTTCTTATTGCCATAGATATAACTTTACATATTACAAATAATCAAAATGCCAATCTATAATTACAAGCAGATTATTAGAATTATTTGCTGGTTTCCTCTTAATATTGACATTTTAAGAAATATAGCATACTTTAAATTGTATTTAGTAGTTTATCATGAATCTTTTTAATAACAAAATCTCAAGACCTTATAGAAAGAAATTATTTCTCATCATGCACTTTCCAATTTAGACATAAGACCCTGTATTTATCCATATAATCATAAAAGCTTAGTGAATACACTTGATGGCATTATTTAAAATAAACATACTTCATCTGATAAATATTTGATTAGGATCCTGGAAGTTCCTAGCTTGTTGTTATTCTTTGTTTAGGAAAGAAATTGTTAATCTTGAGTTTTTGAGAAAATGTACAGATGAAAGCCTTGATAGAAATTCATAGAGGAGCTTTCAGTCAGCAGAAAAGTATTTTTGATGTAATTCAATTACATTGAACTAAATAAAGTTTATTTTAAGAATATGCTTTAGTGATTAGTATACTATTATATTATTCACAAATAGTGATATGTTGACATACATTTCCAACTTGTATCACTTGGCCACATTCAATTTATTATTATTATTATTATTATTATTATTATTATTATTATGGTTTTTCAAGAGAGGGTTTCTCTGTATAGCCCTGGCTGTCCTGGAACTCACTTTGTAGACCAGGCTGGCTTCAAACTCAGAAATCTGCCTGCCTCTGCCTCCCCAGTGCTGAGAATAAAGGCATGTTCTACCACTACCCGACTCACATTCAATTTTTATAAATAAATTTCCATGGAATATTTACTGCTTAAATTTATGCTTTGTTAAGTATCGATGTCAAAATTTTTCACTAAAGGTACTCATAATCACAATCCTATATATTGTAGTTGACTTAATTAGGGTTTTATTGCTGGGAAGAGACTTCATGGCTAAGATAACTCTTAACATTCAATTGGAGATAGCTTACAGTTTCAGAGGGTTAGTTGATTCTCATTATGGTGAGATGGAGGGTTATAGGCCCAAGCCCTCCCCAAGGCAGCACACAGTTACTTGGGAAGGCAGAACACAGTTTGACTGCTCTTATCCCACAGTGTGGCCAGGACAGCCACATGGCTGTAAGGAAGACACCACTCTGGGCATGGGAAATCTCATAGGACTCATTTTACTTTTTATGTGAGAAGCATGGCACATGTTCCTTGTCAGAAGTCTGGCAGGGAACTGGGAGTTGTAAGCCTCTGGTGTGTGCCCATGGAGTCTCTGGGTCTCTACCTGCTCTACCTTACCAAACTTCCCAGCATGGTTTTATGTCCCACAGCAGGAAACATGCCAATGTTCAGACAAACATAGGTCTAGAGTAGTAGGTGAGAGATCTATATCTATCCAAAGGCATCCAGAGAGGTACTTTCTTCTGTATTAAGCAGAGTTTGAGCACTCAGAGACCTCAAAGCCCACCTTTATAGTGACACATATCCTCCAACAAGGTCACACCTATCTCAACAAGGCCACACCTCCTAATAGTGCCACTCTCATGGCCCACACTTACTGAAACCACCACATTAGTCTCTGTAAAATGATCATTGTGCCTGTTTTCTTTATTTTATATACTTCACATACATGGATGGATATCTTCCTCAAAACAGACCTGAAACATGTTTTTATGTTCATTCCTGAAAAAAGAAAGTCTTCCTAGCTCCACTCTGTAATGACACTGGTGTAGTATTGTAATGTATTGCCAGAATCCTACACATTCCAATCCACAAATGCTTTAGTGAACTAAAGCTCCCAGTTGCCCTAGAATGCAGTAATGTTCTAGACTGTCAAGCGAGTTTGTGTGCTATAAATGGATCTGAGGACCATGGTATGAATCTTGTCACAGACATTTTGCATTTAAGTTCATGCTGATGCCACATAGAGGGAAAGAACAGTTTTTCAGTAAATTTAAATAAAGTGCAGCACTACTTTAATGGCACGACTGATACAACCCATTTGGGTAACAAATTCTTTTTTCAAAATATATGTTAATTCCTTGCCACATCTTTTTTGAAATTACTTTTGACCTGTGTGGCAAGTAAACGTCAAAAGGACAATTTTTATTCTGCCTTGTCTCTTTCTTCAAAGCAGTCCTGTAATCTAACTACTTTGGAGGTCTCATGAGCTTACTGTGGGTTTCCGTGTCTCTTGCCTGTAACAGTTACTTTGACTTTGCTTTAAGTTTCATAGTGAATATAAGGCATATTTTCCCTTGAAAATCCTGCTGAAAAGACAAAATCACCTGGCAAAACACTACCACAATGAAACAGTTTGTTTTATCCTGAATAGAGAAAATAAATTAAGAAAAGTAAACTTTTTTCTCTCAGGCCTTTACTGTATTTCAGTTGCTGAGGACCATACCTAGAAGTCAAGGAATTCTCCACCTTTGGAATTAAAATGCATTCTTGCCTGCCTTCTCTTCTGACATATAGTTTCTCTTTTTCAATCTGAAGGGGGAGGAAAATTCCTCCCTTGGACATCTTTGGAATTTGTCTTCCTAAGTATACTGGTTTCTTGATAAAATTTAATTACTCCTGATAACTTTGTGATATTGTACTCAGATGTCATCCTTATTCATTTGCCAATATTATATAAGCTATGTTGAGGCAGAGTAGCCTCATTTCAATATCCAAATGTGCTTAGTCAGTTTGAATCTGGAAGTTTCTCCTTTTCATGGCAGTCACTGTCATTGACCTGTAGCATTTGGCAAATGTATTCTGGATAGTCAGATTACTGATTTTTAGTAAAGATTAGACATGCATTGCTTCTTCCAGAGTTTTCCCATGTTATGCTATGGGCCAGTTGTATAGCTAAAGTACCCAATATCTTAATTTAAATCCATTTCCTCGTAATCTGATCAAAGAATCTTATATCACTTTTTCACCTGGATAGATAAAGAGATGTTTTAATATTCTAGATTTGCAAAGGCAACAGTTTCATTTAACCTCTATTTTGTTTATGTCTACATAATTCTCTTCCAGTTTTAAATTTAAAAAATCTTTAACATTTTTATTGACATGGATAGTCCTTAAAGCTTATTAATGCCTCTCTTGGTTATTTGATATAATAATTACCACAGTAATTATTACTATACTCTAATACTCTGTACAATTTTATTGGGTCAGTAGCAGATGCAGAATTAAAATGTTTGCAACATGTGTACAGTTGCCGAGGGAGGTGAGAAGGCCATGTGAATCCCCTGGATCTAGAGTTGCAGGCTGTTCTAAGGTGCTAAACTTTGGTGCTTGGAACTCAACTGGAATGAGGAGCAAGTGCTCATAAAAACCGTGTAATCAATCCAGCCCCCATTTGCAAATTTTCACTCTGAATTATAATGGGATTCCCTATGGTGAAGTTAGGACAAGGACTTTAGGAGTTGAATGGGTTTGCAACCACATAGGAAGAACAACATTATCAAACAACCAAAACCCCCAAAGTTTCAAGGAGCTAAACCACCAACCAAAGAGTAAACATAGAGGGACCCATTGCTCCAGCTGGATATGAAGCAGAGGATTGCCTCATCTGGCATCACTGAGAAAGGGACAACTTGGTCATGTGGAGGCTTGATGACCCAGGAGAGGAGAGAGCTAGGGCACTGAGGCGGAGTGGGTGGGAGGGTAGGAAAGAGGAGAGCACCTTCATAGAAGGAGGGAGAAGGAGAAGGGGATAGGGGCTCCTGGAGGGGAAACAAAACTGGAAAGGGGGATAACATTTGAAATGTAAATAAATTAAACAAGGAATAAAAAATTAAAAAAAAACAAAAACAACAGAATTTTTATTTATAGGAATGCCCTGATTATTTAGTTAAGCTTTATTATCATAAGGATATGTTAATGCATATTTAGTATATAATTTATTTTGCTGTTATTCAGTTACCTTTACAAATGCTTTCGGTGACAAAATATATTTTTATTAGTTATTTTCTTTATTTACATTTTGAATTTTATCCCTTTTTCTCATTTTCCCCAGAAACCCCCTATTCCATCATCCTGCCCCCTGCTCACTAACCCACATACTCCTGCTCCCCTCTCCTGGGATTCCACTACACTGGGGCATCAAATCTATACAAGACAAAGGGCCTCTACCCTCATTGATGCCCCACGAGGCCATGTCTGCTACATATGCAGCTGGAGCCATGCATCCCTCTTTGTGTATTCTTTGCCTGGTAGTTTACTCCCTGGGAGTGCTGGGAGTACTGGTTGGTTCATACTGTTGCTCCTCATATGAGGCTGCAAACCCCTTCAGCTCCTTGGGTCCTTTCTCTAAATCCTTCATTGGGGACCCAGTGTTCAGTCCAATGTAAGCATCCATTTCTGTATTTGTTAGGTACTGGCAGATCCTCTCAGGAGACAGTTATATCAAGATCCTGTCAGTAGGCACTTGTTAGCATCCACAATAGTGTCTGGATTTGGTAACTGTATATGGGATAGATCCCCAGGTATAACAGAACAACAAGAGCTTATGCTATAAGATTAAGAATTGAAAAATGGGACCTCATAACTCTGCAAAACTTCTGTAAAGCTAAGGACACTGTCAATAGGACAAAATGGGAACTAACAGATTGGGAAAAGATCTTTACCAACCCTTCGTCCAATAGAGGGATTATATATATATATATATATATATATATATATTAGACTCCAGAAAACCAAATAACCCTATAAAAATGGGGTATGGATCTAAACAAAGAATTCTCAGCTGAGGAATATCAAATGGCTGTGAGGCACCTAAAGAAATGTTCAACATCTGTAGTCATCAGAGAAATGCAAATCAAAACAATCCTGAGATTTAACCTCAAGACAGTCAGAATGCTTAATATCAAAGATTCAGGTGACAGCAGATGATGGCAAGGATGTGGTGAAAGAGGAACACTACACCATTGTTGGTGGGATTGCAAGCTAGAACAACCACTCTGGAAATCAGTTTGGAGGTTTCTCAGAAAATTAGACATAGTGCTACGTGAGGATCCAGATATACCACTCCTGCACATATAGCCAGAAGATGCTCCAAAAGGTAATAAGAACACATGTTCCACCATGTTCATAGCAGCCTTCTTTATAATAACCAGAAGCTGGAAAGAACCCAGATGTCCCTCATCAGAGGAATGGATCCAGAAAATGAGGTACATTTCCACAATGGAGTACTACACAGCTATTAGAAACAATGAATTCATTAAATTCTTACACAGGTGAATAGAACTAGAAAATATCATCCCTAGTGAACTAACCCAATCACAAAAGAACACTCATGATATGCACTCACTCAAACGTGGATATTAGCCAAGAAGTTCAGAATACCTAAGATATAATTCACAGAGGACATGAAGCTCAAGAAGAAGGAAAACCACAGTGTAGGTGCTTCAGTCCTTCAAAGAAGGGGGATCTGAGACGCGCCTCCCTGCCTCCATGGACCAGCAAGAAAGACACGCTACCAGAGGGATCTTCTCAGTCAGCTTTATTCTGGAGCACCTTGCTTGTAGATTCCCAGGACCCAGGACAGCAGCAGAGCTGCTGCTTTTATAGTTTACCAGGGAGGGGGAGGGGGTTTTGTAGTGGTTGTGGATTGGTGCACCAAGCCACACCCATTAGCATATTGCCAGTTCATTGGTACCACAAGCAGTTTATCATTAGCATATTTTCCCTTCGGGAGGGGCTACTGCTTGAGGAGGGTCTGAGGAGAGAGCTGCGCATGCGCACTAGGCTCTCCTCCCTGGCAGCCTGCTGGTCCTGTGCCATCTCATAATGGGGCAGAGCCACATGCTCCCGGAGCCGCAGGCCTTCCCAGAGCCGGACGGCCTTCCCAGAGCTCGAGCGGCTTTGCTCGGGCAGCGCTTTCTTGGGTCAGGGCCTAGATGGCTGCAAGCGCCACTGGGTCAGGAGCCAGGCGGCGGCACCTCCTACAGGGATCAAAGTACCCATGGCTGGAGATACAGAGACATAGCTTGGAGCAGAAAGTGACCAAAAAAAAAAAAAACAAAAAAAAAACCAAAAAAACTATCCAGTGACTGTTTCTCCTGGGAATCTATCCCATATACAGTTACCAAAAATGTATTTTTAGTGCTAGCAATAAGAAAACAAATTTAAAGGAACAAAGTCCTGAGGGCCAGGGGAAATAATGGAAACAGGAAACCTTGGGAAATAGGAGCTTGAGGGAACACTCTGGAATGTTCCAGAGACCTGGGAGGTGAGAGACACTCAGGACTCAAAGAGAGAGACCCTAAATGAATTGCCCTATAGTGGGGAGAGGGAATTTTTAGAGCCCACCTCCAGCAGAAAGACACTTGCCATCCCATAGTCAAAAACTCAGATCCATATTTTTTCCTGTCTGAAAGAATTGCAGGGATGGAAATGGAGAAGAGCTTGAGGAAAAGAAGTTCCAGCAGCAGGCCCAAATTGAGCTTCAGCTCAAAGGGAGGACCCAAGGCCTGACACTGTTACTGAGGCTATGGAGTGCTCACAAAAAGGGACCTATCATGCCTGCCCTCAGAAGACCCAACAAGTGGCTGAAAGAGTCAGATGCAGATATTTGCACCCAACCCATGAACAGAAGCAACTGACCCCTGTTGTTGAATTAGAGAAAACCTGGAATGAGCTGAGAATGTGGGCAACCCTGTAGGAGGACCAGCAGTCTCAATTAATATGACTCCCTGTGTTCTCTCAGACACTCAACCATCAACCAGGAAGCATAGAACAGCTTATATGCCTCCAACACATATACAGTAGAGGACTGTGGGTCTGGGTTCAGTCAGAGAAGATGCACCTGACCCTCAAGAGACTGGAGGCCCCAGGGAGTTTGAGGTCTGATGTGTTGGGGTGGGGTTTTGAGACATCCTTGTGGAGACGGGGTGGCAGGGAGAAGGTATGGGATGGGGGACTGACACTGAGGAGGATAAAATCTGGAGAGTAAAAGAAAAAGAAAATGAAAGAAAAGAATAATAAAAAATAAAACAACTTTTTAAAAAGTTAAATTATGCATATTTCGTGAATTTATTTTAAACTCATTTTAATTAAACCTTATTTTCTTAATTTTAGTTTTTTCAAATAGCTCATTTTCATGTACTGTAACAGTAAAAATGACAAAGTAGTTTGCCAACACAATAGGCATCTTGTAGGCAATTAGTGTCTTTTGTATTGGTGTTAATGCTTACAAAGTGTAAGTGTAATTTCTAGTCAGCTTTTTCTACCATTTATAAATTGCAGAAGTTCTTTTATTTTCACATCAAATTATACTTTCAGCTAGTAGTAGAAATAATTGAAAAGTATATTATATTGTTTTGATTATTTTTCTCATTAATATTGCAATTATTATGCTTAACTTTGTAATAATTTAAAAGCAAACTTTATACATAGTGACATGATTTATGTAACTTCTTGAGTTTGTACAAATAGTCTTTTTTTTTTTTTTTTTTTTTTTTTTTTTTTTTTTTTTTTTTTTTTTTTTTTTTTTTGTTTTTTTTTTTTTTNTTTTTTTTTTTTTTTTTTTTTTTTTTTTTTTTTTTTTTTTATTTTTTTTTTTTTTTTTTTTTTTTTTTTTTTTTTTTTTTTTTTTTTTTGGTTTTTCGAGACAGGGTTTCTCTGTATAGCCCTGGCTGTCCTGGAACTCACTTTGTAGACCAGGCTGGCCTCGAACTCAGACATTCGCCTGCCTCTGCCTCCCGAGTGCTGGGATTAAAGGCGTGCGCCACCACACCCTGCAAATAGTCATTTTTAATTTGTTAATATTAACTAAGCCCCACAGATAGAGAAGTAGTTTATATGAGGACTACTAAGAACACTTGAATGATTCCTCCTAATATCCTATTTTTTTTTCATTTTTATCTCCTTTCATATATATATATATATATATATATATATATATATATATATATATATATATATATACACACACACACACACACAAACACACATTTATTTTTCGAGATAGGGTTTCTCTGTGTAGCCCTGGCTGTCCTGAAACTCACTCTGTAGACCAGTCTGCCCTTGAACTCAGAAATCCGCCTGCCTCTGCCTCCCAAATGCTGTGATTAAAGGCAGGTGCCACCATGCCCAGCGAGTCTCCTTTCATATTTTGACCGCCCCCCCCCCCAAGTTCTTCTTTGAACCTTTGGAAATCAAAGGAAATTGGACAGGTAATATACCCTATATTAACTATGACCTCAGTGTTCTAAATAATAATAACTTAGAGTGCAATATCCAGGAGAATCATTAGATTACAATCTTTTAACTAAAAACTCTACTCAAATATATAAGTATAAATGAAGCTTAATGTTTTTTATAAAGAGCTATTTAATAAATATTTAAACCTTTGATCTCCTATTGTATCTGAGATACTCAAGTAGTCATGTCTAACCACATGTTTCTATACTGAAATATATAGATATAGATATAGATATAGATATAGATATAGAAGTATAATTTACTTTTTTCTATAATTGTCAACCACCACTTTAGAATGTGTATATACTCACACCTGTATTTCTTAAAAACTGGATTTGACATTACATCATATGTCATAATTATTTTGGTTTTATTCCACTAGCTTTCCAGTTTAAATGTATATCACTAGTAGTTAATAATATCCTAACAGATATCAACTAGTTTACCTATATATTAAATAAAAATAAAGATAGAACATAGGACACTAAATAATAATTTGTGTTCCAATAGAGAAATGTATACACAATATTACACATAACTAGAATTGATTCAGATCTACTTTGTACCAGATGATTTACTACATTCTTTATTGGGTTGTAAAGTGAAGAAATAAAATTAATTTAAAAAATAAAGCTCCTATGAACATGAAAAAATAAAGTAAAACTTTTGACTCAATTCATTGAATATCTCCTTTGGAACCAACACATTTTTTCTCAATAACAGTGTTAAACTTGAAGGTACACCTTAATTCTCTAAGATGGACCTTAGTACATCTTAGAAAATTATAATAATTAGTGCTTAATATCACATGGCTGAATAACTGATAACAAATTAATCCCCCTAATGAAAAATTGCAATAATCAACAAAATATGTGAGACAGTTTTTGAGATTTGAACAACTAGCAGTGCAGTATATCTATGAGAAGGAAAGAACAAGGGGAATCCTATAATAGCTGCACCTTTCTACCTAGTAGGTTCTAGTAAAGAGAACACAGTAAAGGAGGGAAGAGATTCAGGTCCATTTAAAGTTAAATCTTTGAGGTTTGTGATTATTTTTCCTCTATGTAACACATATTCTATCTAACACATATATACATGATATCTGCAGGGGCTAAAAGAGGGTGTTTGGTCATCTGTCACTAGAATTAGGGATAATTTTTGTCACCATTTAGTTGTCAGGAATTGATCCTGGGTCTACCATAAGAGCCACAAGTGCTCTTAACTATGGAAACATCTCTTCAGCACCCAAAGTAATTAAATTCATAGATGTACTGCATATTTGAAAGTTAAAATCTGAATATGTTTAGAGGATATTTCTATTAGATTTCCTTTCATTTTCTGTTTGAAAAGTGATTGTGTAACTAGTCTCAATACAAGGATAATTTCTCATATTTTCTCATGTAATTTCTAGATATTCTGAAAATATATCATGCAATCATCATATGCTCACCTAATTAATGACTGGGTTGAGTCAATATACAAGAAAGTATGGTTTTGGATGGCAAGGTGTTGGCTGATTTCCCAGTGTTCTTTCACAGTTTCTGATGAGGTGATGAATGGCAAAGCTTGTACTATGTAATTTTGAAATATATTTCTTTAGGGATTTGAAAGTGGATCAACAGATTAAAGACATTTGTTGAAATATTTCATCCTATTTTGACTACAATGAAGATCAAATGTCATTTTTAAGTTTGCCTAAATACCTTAACCTATTCAAAATAAAGTCAATTAAGTTGACAGTAATAATTATTTACTAATTTTCAAATTTTTATTAGATATTTATATTTCAAATGCTATCCCAAATGTGCCCTATACTCTCGCCTACAACCTGCCCTGCTTCCTTACTTACCTGAAGCTCGCCTCCCTCCACCAGCAAGAAAGTCACGCCACCACCTGGATCTTCTCAGTCAGCTTTATTCTGGATCACCTTGATAGTAGATTCCCAGAACCCTGGACAGCAGCAGAGCTGCTGCTTTTATACTCTCGCAGGGTAGGGGGGGAGTGTGTCATAGTGGTTGTGGATTGGTGCACCAAGCTATACCTCATTTGCATGTGGCCCGTCATTCGTGCCACAAGCCACACCCATTAGCATGTTGCCTGCTCATTGGTGTCACAAGCCATACCTCATTAGCATATTGCCTGTTCGGAAGGGGCTATTGCCTGAGGAGGGCCTGAAGAGGGAGCCGGGTTTTCCAGAGTAACTGCCATTTTGGAGCAACTGCCATTCCTGAGCAACTGCCGTTCCTGAGAAACTGCCATTCCAGAGCAACTGCCATTCCTGAGCAAATGCCATTCAGGAGCAACTGCCATTCAGGAGCAACTGCCATTCCTGAGCAACTGCCATTCAGGAGCAACTGCCATTCAGGAGCAACTGCCATTCCTGAGCAACTGCCGTTCCTGAGCAACTGCTGTTCCTGAGCAACTGCCATTCCTGAGNGGAGCACCTGCCATTCCTGAGCAACTGCCATTCCTGAGCAACTGCCATTCCTGAGCAACTGCCATTCCTGAGCAACTGCCATTCCTGAGCAACTGCCATTCCTGAGCAACTGCCATTCCTGAGCAACTGCTGTTCCTGAGCAACTGCCATTCCTGAGCAACTGCCATTCCTGAGCATCTGCCATTCCGGAGCAACTGCCATTCTGGAGCAACTGCCACTTCCTACATCTCCCCCTTCTTTACTAATTAAAAATGAAGTCCTACAAATCTGGTCAGTGAACACCCCGGCCTGAGGGAGCAGCCTTTGACAAATGACTGATTGGAAATCTAGCTTATGCATTTTGCAACTTTTAAAAGATTTCTGAAATGTGCAGGCTTCTTTTTTATTGAATGGAATAATAAGAAACACATGTGAAGGCATGATACCAAACTTCTATTTATCTCTTCTATACAATAAAAATTACTCATTACTATGGAGGGAAGATATTATTTCCTATTTTTCATGCATAAGCACCCAAAGCAAGCTAAGCTCTTATAGAAATTACATTTTAAAACATCATACAGTTTATAAGGAGAATAATACATCATATTTGTCTGCTATATTATCCATACACACAGTGCTCTTTTCCAAGGTCAACATAACACATATGAACTTTTAATTATTGTGTGAGTGGAATTCAGTCTAGCAGAGAATTTGGTCAATTTAGTGACTCACAAAGATGGGGAAGGGCTCCATTCAAAGTGTTGTCTTGGTCTAACAGGCTGAAGAGCAGTAAGAAATATTTCAGTGTCTAAACCATTCCATGAAAAGTAGAAACACATCTTCTTTGCTTTTTTTGTTTGTGTGGTTTTTGTTTTGTTTTTTGTTTTTTGTTTTTGTTTTTGTTTTTTGTTTTTTTTTTGGTTTTTGTTTTGTTTTGTTTTGTTTTGTTTTTGTTTTTCGAGACAAGGTTTCTCTGTATAGCCCTGGAGGTCCTGGAACTCACTTTTTAGACCAGGCAGGCATCGAACTCTTCTGCCTGCCTCTGCCTCCCAAGTGCTGGGATTAAAGGTGTGTACCACCACACCAAGCACTTATTTTTATTTGAATAATAGAAGTTGCAAAGCTATGCCCAACTTTAAATACTGTGACATAATAACAACTCAACATACTCCTGAATGAAGGTGGACTGAGTGTCAGCAACCTAAGCCTTAAAAGCCTCCCCACATACAAGTTGATAACAAACTGCTTTTATTTTTTAAAAGATAGGCATTAATGTTAGGCTAGAAAATTTTAATAGTCTTGGATGGTGGTATGATCTTACATATAGAAAATTCTGAAGACAAAAACTGTCAGAACAAATTAAAAAAATCAGTGAAGTCTAAAGAAAGATTCGAACATAGAAAAATTAATATTTTTGAACTAACCAGAACCTCCAGAACTCTAGCTCCATTTGTAGCAGAAGATGGCCTAGTCGGGCATCACTGGGAAGAGAGGTCCCCTTGGTACTGCAATTTTTATATGCCCCAATACAGGGGAATGCCAGGGCCTATAAGAGGGAGTGAGTGGGCAGGGGTGCAGGGCGGGGGGAGGGGAGAGGGAACTTTCAGGATAGCATTTGAAATGTAAATTAAGAAAATATCTAATAAAAAATTGAAAGGAAAAAAAAGAAAAATTAATATTTTTGTATCAAACAACTAATCATACATTTTTAAACACTTAAAATATTACTGAAATAATAATTATTTTCTGGCTCAGTTCTTCAGAAAAACAAAAGGTTACCAATATTAACAAATATATGATAGAGAAAATCCTTTAACGTTGGTGGCAAGATAAATTAGTATAGCCATCATAGAAAGTCATGCTGTTTCCTCAAAAGAATTACAAACAGAAATATTGTATAAACTAGTAATCCTGCCACTGAATTTACACCCAAAGAAATAAAATCAGAATATCAAAAATACAACTACATTTTTGATTTGCGATAGTATTAATCACAACTTTTAATATGCATAACCAGTATCATTATATTATTTTATATTTGCAAAAATTATACATAACATGCATGAATGCAAGTATTGTGTGGGGGGTGTTAGAGAGAGAAAGATCGAGAGAAAGAGCAAGAGAGAGCATTTTGTGTGCATTTCTGTGTGTATCTTAAAAGAATTTCACTCTATTAAGCTGACAATGTTCCCCACAAAAACAGTAGACAAAAAACATTCCAGTACAACAAATGAAAAACCTCCTTTTGTATGGTTGAATAAGGGATGAGCCTCCACAGTGGTTATCTAATAAAAAGTCATCAACCCTGAATCTATACATATACAAACAAAAAAAGACTGAGCAGGTTGTATTACTCTGTGTGTGTGTGTGTGTGTGTGTGTGTGTGTGTGTGTGTGTGTGTGTGTGTGTGTTTAACAGTAAATAAAAAAGGTAACAATTTGAGAGTGGTATCATGGGAGTCACTGGAAAGAGAAAGGTAGAAAGTAATGTTATTTTCTCAATTAAAAGTATTAAAAATAAAAATATCATTAGAAATATGCAGATTGATTATGTTCTATTGTCTGTAAACAAGTGAGAAAAAGCAAAAAAGCATATACATTTTCAGAACTGTATATGATAAGCATTCAAATGTTCATTTTAATGACTTGTCTAAAAGCATTTAAATGTAGGTATAAAAGCAAGTATCATTTCATCAAAAATCACACAAATCTTTTATGACTGAATACATGTTCATAAAATGGTGATCATGGGTCCATTTTACCTAAGCCACTAAGGAAAATTTTAGAGTTAGCAAATGTTTTTACCATTCTTTTTTTTTTTTTTTTTATAGTTTTGTTTTTTTTTCCAACTTACTGTGATAGATTATGTCTGCTGTTATGAATCATCTATTATGTATATAACAGGGTTTGGCAAACTGAAAACTATATTTCATGAAGTCACAAGTTAATTGTTCATTGATATTTCTCTTGATCTTTCCCACTTCTGCGTATTTTACAATGGAGGTATTAATCTCTTTTATGCAGATTCCTGTTCTAAGGAAGTTTATATAAAAAGGCCTGTAGAAAAGATAAAAGTACATTAGAATATCTATTCTTGTAAAAATAAGTTATATTAGGCTAATGTATTCCTTTTTCCTTTTCTTTTTTTTGGATATTTTACTTATTTACTTATTTTACTTATTTACATTTCAAATGTTATCCCTTTTTCTGGTTTCCCCTGCCCAGAACCCCCTATTCCCTCTCTCTTCCCCTGGTTCTATGAGTGTGCTTGCCCCCCAACAGACCTACTTCCACCTTACTGCCTTGGCCTTCCCCTACACTGGGGAATTTAGCCTTCACAGAACCAATTGCCTCTCTTCCCATTGATGCCCAACAAGTCCAACCTCTGTGACCAATGCGACTGGAGCAATGTGTCACTCCATGTGTACTCTTTGATTGTTGGTTTAGTCCCTGGAAGCTCTGGCATGTATGTGTGTGTGTGTGGGGGGGTGTTCTGGTTGGTTGATATTGTTCTTCTTCCTATGGGACTGCAAACCCCTTCAGATCCTTCAGTCCTTTTTCTAACTCCTTCACTGGGGACCCTGTGCTCAGTCTATTGGTGGGCTAAGAGCATGTGCCTCTGTTTTTGTCAGGTTCTGGCAGAGACTTTCAGGAGACAGTTATATCAGGCTCCTGTCAGGCTACCATGTATTCTAATAAAAATAACTTACAGTAGGCTGATTTTATGATAGACTTTGAGAAATTTTAATTAGTAAAATTACAAAGGAAAATGTAACAATATGCATCTTGTACAGTATTTAATGGAAAATTCAGGTAGTTATTGTATTTGGACTAAATTAAGGTTCGTTTGTTATTTATGTTGAAAATTAGCATATCTACTTTGATGAATGTTGTCTAAAGTTTAATTTGGCAACATTGAATTTTATCTACTAATAAATCAAAGGAGGAGTCAGTAAATTAGAACCTGGATTATATTTACTTTCTTACATTATTGATAAATACCTAATAAAATCCATAGGTGTGTATTTGGTATCTAATTTGTGTAAAATTAGAAAAAATAGTCTTTATCCACTTCTGTCTCACATCACTGTGGAATGTATTAACTTAGTGACATAATTTCCATTTTATACATTTCTCTTTTTTTAAAAAAAGGATTATGTATCATTTAGTTTGTTACAAAAAAGGTTTTGATAAAGTTTGCACTGTTCTCAGAAAGAATTGATATAAATAAATGTCTTTCAATCACAACTAAATGTACATAGACATTGGATGGAGAGATGGTTCAGTATTTTAGGGCACTGACTGCTGTTCCAAAGGATCTGGGTTCAATTTGCAGCACCTACAAGGCAACTCACAAGCATCTGTAATATAACTCTAGTTCCAGGCTTTCTGATGCTCTCTTCTGGATTCCATTGGCACCAGGCCTACACATGGTACACAGATACTGACACACACACACACACACACACACACACACACACACACACACACACAAGTATACGTATATATGATGTAAGTATATACATATAGGTGTGTGTGTGTGTGTGTGTGTGTGTGTGTGTGTGTGTATGTGTGTACATTTGTGTAGGGAAAGAGGGGGAGAGAGAGAGAGAGAGAGAGAGAGAGAGAGAGAGAGAGAGAGAGAGAGAGAGAGAGAGAAAGAGAAACAGAGAAAAAACAGGAAAACAGAGAGGGAGACAGAGTGGCAAAATGTACATATGCATACAAAGAAGTTATTAAAATTAGAAGTGTTAAATAAAGTATAACTGAAATGTATTTAAATAGCTTATAAGTTTCCTTCAATTGTCAAACTAATAAAGTGTATTTTAAAAATAAGTATATGGAAAAATACAATAATGAGTGATTTTCCTTAGAGATCAGAAGTATTTTTTTAAGTCTCATGATAAAACTGCAAAATATTCTTTTATAGCAAAACTGTGGATGCGTGCTATGCCATAAACAAAATTTATATGGATTATTGTAAACAGGAGAATCACAGATAGAAATATGACATTCTGTGTTTGGGTTCCATGTAGTGAAATGTACTCATTTCTCCTGACTTTTATCCCCTAGGACAAGCAGAGTAGACCATCCCCACAAAAGGACTCTGAGCAGTGGAAAAGAATAGTTTTAAGAAATGATTGGATGCTTCTTGTTGTCATTAGGTTCTTTCTTTTAAAAATAAATCTGTGTACTAAATACTCTGCAGCATAGAATACAATACTTCAAACCAAATAATACAGAACCTTGTATGTGTTAAAACTTCATAGAAAAATATCAATTTTCAGCTAAAAGGCTACTCTTGTTTGGGGACAGGCATCTTATTTGGCCTATTTATCTACCATAACCCTGCCAAATACACTACAACATGGTCCCACACAGAATGTCAGAATAAAACTGAAATAGGAAGGATGGTCCAAATAATTTCCTAAAACTGCTAATAGTAAGTCATGTCACAATCAAAAATATCAACATGCCCATACTGATAATACTTGGTTATTAAAATGATCTAACACATATTTTAAACAAGCCAGTATAAATATGCTGTTGCAAGTTATATAATGCTTAGGGGAAACCAAAAGAACATGATTTTCGCAAGGAAATACAGGATATATAGCAGAAATGAATTTAATTTTATAAATGAATAATGGTGTAAATAAAATGAAAAGGTCACTAGATGAACTTAAGAGTAGAATGTAGGTAGAAACATAAAGCCCCCAAAGGAGAAATGGAGTAAAGTTAAAACACATGGAAACTGCCTTCATCTACGCTAAGGAAGGAGCCTATTAGCAGTGAATGACTCAGACCAGGAGAGATTTCATAGCCTATAACAGACATGTATGAAACAGTAGAAAATTATCAATAAAATTATGGCAGAGAGAAAGTAAGCTTCCAAGGTCTAAGCTAAGGACTGCCTTCTGTCAGCCAGGCTCTGCCATTCACATTTCCACAAGCACTTAAAACATTGCTGCCAGCTAGTGATTGAACTTTCATAATATGCATCTATATGATTCTAGACTCAGAACACCATGTATTACAGTATAAATGACAAATTTTCTATTTGATTTTTAAAAACAGTTTTTAATGATTACAAAAATTCTTTTCATTTCTACATATGTGTGAAGATGTACCATATATGTACAGGTGTCTATGGAGGCCAAAAATTGTTGCAATATGCTCTGGAACTGCAGTTACAGGCAAGTATACATACTAAGAATTGAACATGGGTCCTCTAGAAGAGCAGACATTATTCTTAACCACTGAGGTGTCTGTTTCTTCTGTGGATTTTAGGAGACAATGGTACCTGTGTGTTTCCAGGTAGGAATTTTTTTTGGACCTGATAGATGTGGCCAATGAGCATTCCAGGTGCAATGACATCAGTATACAAATATACTCTTGTACTCAATATACCTAATGATAACACCTATTCAATACATGTTTAAGTTTTATTTCACAAACAACCCTTATAAATAGACTTGCTCCGTCTTTTTGATCAGAATTCCTATTTTGGAGCTTCATTTTTTTTTTTTTTTTTTTTTTTTAATTCTCAAGCTGATATCCTCTGGAATGTACTCTTTTCTGGTAGAGTTTTGTTTAATGTCATAGTTGACAGTTTTGTATATGGATTGCAAGTCACCATTAATGAAAACTCTGCCCCTTTGATTGGATTAGTGGCAAAAGCTTTTCTTTATTACTTACATTAATTCACTACATCTCTGATATTTTTCAATCTCTGATCTTATGTGTTAGTATTTGGCCCTCTTAACTGTGTTGGTTGTACATTAAGCCAAGTTTCCATCACACTGAGAGCACTGCCTTTTAGCAATTGCATTGATTGCCAGACAACAGATTTCCCTAACACCATTTTCTTGCCAGAACATCCACTGGCTGCCCTCCAGTGGACATTGTTGATTACATGGGCAGGCTGCCTGCTTGCTTATCTTTCTGCCTACTGCCTACTGGCAAATTCCCCTAACACCACAATTGCTAATCCAGGCACTTATTAACAACTGCCAGAAACCTCTCATGGTATGTTTCCCATAGATTGATAAAGTCTCTGATTCCTTGGTCTCTTGATTTATCTTCTATGTAATGATGAATGATTTTATGAAAGAATATTTTTGTTTACATTTATGGTATATAGGCTTATTAGATTGAGTTCCTTAAACTGTGTACTCATTACTCTCCCTGCTCTTCCTCTTGCTACAACCCTTTTTAAATATAACTAAAGAAAGCATAACTTATAATTATACTTTCCTACACATATGTAATTCTTTTCTATCTGTGATGCCTGAAGTATATAAACCACTTATCTATAATTTTACATATTATATATAGCCTTCAGGTCTATAATTCTTAGCCAAGGAATCACTATATCTTATTTATATGTATTGTCTTTTAATATGCAAGATCAGTAATGGCTCAATAATTAGATTACCTTCAATATACTTCTCCAATATAAATTACAAACGAATATCTTCAAAACAGGCATGCTTACATTAATGGCAACATATTGGTCCAGGGTATGTATTGAAATGATGCTTAGGGAGATAGTTTGCATCCATTAAATAATTTTGATCATACCATAACACAGTAATCTGTTCTCCAGTATGCTATTAATCATATGTGTTTGATCCTCTTGTACATTATTTCCAACAAGTGAACTTTTTATTCACTTTTTAAGTTATTTATTTGCATTAAATTATCTCTTGTATTTTCTTTGTCTTATGGTATGAAAAGCACAGCTGATTACATCTATGCTACTTGAAATTTGATCTGACTTTTAAGGATTTTGTTGACTTTGATTCCCATAGTCGTATTTGTGATATTTCCCTGTTGAACATATAGTAAATTTTTGAGTGAAAAAAATGTGCTAAGTGCCTTTGTTTCATAAGAGATAGTTATATTTATTACCTACATCTCTTGGAGGCTGTAGAACTTACAATAAATAAATGTGTATCTGCATTTCAAGTAAATGCATAAATTCTAGCTGATATTCTTTAGGACTTCAGAGAAGTATTCTCCACAAATGCCACATAATAGAAACACTATAAGAGGTAATATTTTATTTTGAATGTTTCAGTTTGTATGCTCAAACAGCAGAGTACTTACACTGTAATCATTGCCTTGAGGAAATGCATTTATTTTCATAAAGAATTAGAGACATATATTCAGTTAACTGTTTTATTATTCTTTGGTACCTTTATTCTCCATATACGATGCAGCTTCAGATGTTTATTTCAATCCCTTTTAACTTAATTAAATAGGATATGCTTTTTCCATCTTTCAAAATGCCTCCATACTCTTATAAAATAACATCAGGTCATTTCCTTTAGCTCCCAGCAAATCCTCACTAAAACACTGGCTTGGTTGCCTTTGCATTTTCCCAATCGTTTCACTATTTGTAATTTGCTTACTCTGCAGGAGGAAAAGAAGTAATTTTGCATGTCTTTTTTCTCATGTAATCTTATCAATTGTATTTCTGAAGCAAAATGTACATTTAAGTGTCATGTAGCTTGTATATAAGAAACAAAAACAAATATTTAATTTTCAATACTGTACATATAACAAATTAGTCTCTAAAACCTCTTTACACACCATTGCATTTTTTGCATTATTATACTAGCAGAATTCAAATACCTGAACTTAGCCTAAAGCTTTGAAATGAACATTGATGGGTTAGTGGGTGAAAGGAGGTATGATAAAACAAGGAAGAGATATATTCTTTGTGGAATCCAAATGATACATATATAAGTGTTCATTGTATGAGTCTTTCCATTTTTTTGCCTGAAATTTTCATGATAATCTATGAAAGATATTTATTAAACTTATGATTATGGGAAGGTTTATACATGTTGGTGTACTCTTTACATTTAGGGTGTTTTGTTGTGACTGGTTGATAGATAACAAACAAAAACAACAGTCTCTGTAATTTGTTCTTATTTTCTCCCACCTTATTTACTATCAGTTGAAAATCAAGGTTTTTCCTCTATTAGACAGAAGAACAGTCTCTACTTCCTATTATGTGAAAATTAAATAATAGAATAATTTGAAGGCATTAAAAAAACTGCCATGTGTTAAGATGTGATTAATACTATTACTATTAATGCTATTACTGTTCCTACTCTGCAAGTGTAGCTTACTTTCATTCTACTGTACTATCAACCAAAAGAGTGCCTGAAAACAAGCAGAAAACGCATAGTTTTATTTTAGTATTTGACATTAGTTAAGATTTGAAATATTGGAATAGGATATATACATATCCCACATACAAAATATGTTTTGTATTTTAACTTCTTCATTTCAGGATCAGTGTATTTCTCCCCTGTCTCCTCCCACACCTGATCCTGCCCATTTTTCACTCCCCCACCTCCCTCCCTCCCAGGATCCTCACTCCCTCTACCACCTTTGATTATTTTGTTCCTCCTTCTAAGTGTGGTCTGTGAGTTGAATCTTGGATATACAGAGCTATGGGGCGAATATTCACTTATAAGTAAATATATAGCCTATGAGTTCTTTTGTGACTGGGTTATCTCACTCAAGATGGTATTTTCTAGTTCCATAAACTTGCCTGAGAATTTCATGAAGTAATTGTTTTTAATAGCTAAGTAGTACTTCATTGTGTAAATGCACCACATTTTCTTTACCCATTCATCTTTTGAGGGACATCTGGGTTCTTTCCAATTCCTGTTTATTATAAATAAGGCCACTATAAACATAGTAGAGCATGTGTCCTTGTTATATGTTGGAGCATCTTTTGGGCATATTCCCAGAAGTGGTATAGATAGTTCAGGTGGAACTATTTCCAATTTTCTCAGGAACCACCAGACTGATTTCCAGAGTGATTGTACCAGCTTGAAATACCACCAGCAATAGTGAAGTGTTCCTTTTTCTCCACATCCTCCCCAGAATCTGTTGTCTCCTGAGTTTTTGATTTTAGCCATTCTAATAGGTGAAAGGTGGAATCTCAGGGTCGTTTTCCTTTGCATTTCCCTGATGACTAAGAATGTTGAACATTTCTTTAGGTGCTTCTTGGCCCTTCAAGTTTCCTCAGTTGAGAATTCCTTATCTCGATACCCCACTTTTGAAAGGGTTATATGATTCTCTGAAGTCTAACCTCTTGACATATTTGTATATGTTGGATATTACCCTCTAATGAATGGAAGGTTGGTTAAGATCTTTTCTCAATCTGTAGGTTGCTGTTTTGTCCTATTGACTGTGTCCTTTGCCTTACAGAAGGTTTGAAAATTTTTAGGTCCCATTTGTCAATAGTTGATTTTAGAGCCGGAGCCATTGGTGTTCTGTTGAGGAAATTTTCCTCTGTGCTCATGTGCTTGAGGCTCTTTCCCAATTTCTCTTCTTTTAGATTCAGTGGATCTGGTTTTATGTGGAGGTCCTTGATCCACTTGGATTTGCTTTTTGTACAAGGAGATAAGAATGGATCAATTTACATTCTTCTACATGACAACCACCATTTGAACCATCACCATTTGTTGAATATGCTGCCTTTTTTCCACTGGATGGTTTTGGTTTCTTCATCAAATATCAAGTGACCATAGGTTTGTGGGTTTAATTTTGGGTCTTCACTTCTGTTCCACTGATCTACCTTTCTGCCTCTGTACCAGTACCATGTGGATTTTATTACTATTGCTTTGTAGTACACACCAAAATATTCATTCACCATGATCAAGTAGGCTTCATCCCATGGATGCAGGAATGGTTCAATATATGAAAATCAACCAAAATAATCCATGCTATAAATAAACCCAAAGTAAAAAAGCCACATGATCATAAATTTAAAAATTAAGTATATATGTCACCTATTATTTGGTAACTCTGGCATAGCTATATTCATTTGGGAAAATAGGAATAAGACTACAGTATTAAACACTGTCATTTGCTGTTCATCTAAAGTTATTTTGCAACTAAAGGTTTATCTCAGCTATTTGGCTAACTCTGACATACTTATGCTCATAGTGGAAAATAGAGTAATATTGAATTGTGTCAGTTTAAATTCACTAGTAATAAACCAATAATGCTTCATTGTCAAAGTAACAAAACAAATCAAAGCACTTTTGTTGGATGTCATTTAACCTAGAGTGACAAAACTTTTGAATTCTGTATTTCATTCTCTCTGTGTTTTCCATGATCTTGTGTCCCTCTGGTGTATGAGTAGAATTCTGTGCCTGACTAAATCTGTCTTAAGAATCTGTATATGTGCACACATGTGTGTGCCTGCATGTGTATGTGTGTGTGTGTGTGTTTTGTATGTGAGTTCGTGTGTGTGTGTGTGTGTGTGTGTGTGTGTGTGTGTGTGTGTGTGTATGTGTGTATATACATGTGTGTTCTGTTTTATGGAAAATCATTGCATGGGGAAAGAATGAAGGATAGATTATAGATACCTTTCAGAAATTTACAAGAAATGAAATCACTGACTCCATCTGACCCCAACTTACAAAGGTAACAAACAGTATTGTAAATATTATTCTTTATCAAAAAGTATCTGTAAATTGTTTCCAACATTAATGGTGTGTATTCATTTTATAAGGATTCCTTCTACCTATATTTGCTGTTTGTCCCAGAGGATTATCATATATTTCACACACATATGCATTACTCATGGGTCAGAGGCATAGACAGTACACAACTGAAGGTCAGAGATATGCACTAGCTTAGGCTATAACAATTGATTACATGGAGAATTACAAGGGACATAAGGTGGGTCTTTACACTGTTCAATTAAAAAGAGATTAAACAAAAAAGCTGAATATACAGAAGGTTATCAGTCTTAAGTCTTAGGTGACCTCTCTGTGTATTGATCACTTCAGTTGTAAGGTCCAGCAAAAGCTACCATCTCATAGAATATAAGGGTTATTTTTTATAATAATGTATTGCTAGATAAATAAATCAATTTTGAAGGTGATAAAATTATGTCTTTGTAGTACTCAATTGTGAGTAATTTTTTATCCACTTAATGTTAACTTTATTCCATTTTATTTACATTCTTAGTATGGAAACTTACTGTCTACATACTTGGTATTTAAATTTATTCTCACAAAACAATGTGAGGTAAAGCATATACTTTTATTCATGATAAGAGAATATTTGTTTTTGAAGACAGTAAGACAATTGCCCAAATTTACAGTCTATATTAGAAGGAAAAATGTAATAACAACTTTGTTTTTCTGAGTTCATATGAAGGGTTTTTGACACTATTACAAGTGCCTATGATTGGGTATGCTTAATATATTTAAAAATAAATATGTTGGTAAAATTAACATGCCATTAGGAAGTTTTTCTAAATCTTTTTTTGCATATATATTTTATTAGATATTCTTTCATTTCATTTCAAATGTTATCCCTCCCCACACACTGCTACCGAAACCACCTACTTCCCAGCCCTGGAGTTCCCCTGTACTGGATCAATTCACATTCTTCTGCATGATAACTGCCAGTTGTGCTAGCACCAACTGTTGAAAATGCTGTCTTTTTTCTACTGGAGAGTTTTAGCTACTTTGTCAAAGATCAAATGACCATTGGAGTGTGGGTTCATTTCTGGGTCTTCAATTGTATTCCATTGATCTACCTGTCTGTTGCTGTTCCAGTACCATGCAGTTTTTTATCACAATTGCTCTGTAGTACAGCTTGAGGTCAGGCATGGTGATTCCACCTGAGGTTCTTATATTGTTCAGAATAGTTTTAGTTATCCTAGGATTTTTTTTTTATTCCAGATGAATTTGCAAATTGCCCTTTCTAACTCAGTGAAGAATTGAGTTGGAATTTTGATGTGGATTGCATTGAATCTGTTGATTGCTTTCAGCAAGATAGCTATTTTTGATAGCTATTTTTAGAATATTGATCCTGCCAATCCATGAGCATGGGAGATCTCTCCATCTTCTGATATCCTCTTTGATTTCTTTCTTCAGAGAGTTAAAGTTATTATCATACAGATCTTTCACTTCCTTAGAGTCACACCAAGATATTTTACATTATTTGTGACTATTATGAAATGTGTTGTTTCCCTATTTTCTTTCTCAACCTCTTTATCCTTTGTGTAGTGAAAGGCCACTGATTTGTTTGAGTTAATTTTATATCCAGCTACATCACTGAAGCTGTTTATTAGGTTTAGGTGTTCTCTGGGTGGAATTTTTAGGATCACTTATATATGCTATCATATCATCTGCAAATAGTGATATTTTAATTTCTTCCTTTCCAATTTGTATCCCTGTGACCTCCTTTTGTTGTCTAATTGCTCTGGGTAGGACTTCAAGTACTATATTGAATAGGTAGGGAAAAAGTGGGCAGCCTTGTCTAGTCCCTGATTTTCATGGGATTGCTTCCAACTTCTCTCCATTTAGTTTGATGTTGGCAACTTGTTTGCTGTATGTTGCTTTTATTATGTTTATGTATGTGCCTTGAATTCCTGATATTTCCAAGACTTTTGTCATGAATGGGTGTTGAATTTTTTCAAATTCTTTCTTAGCATGCAATGTGATGTTCATGTGGTTTTTTTGAGTTTGTTCATATAGTGTATTACATTGATGTATTGTTTTTTATTAAACCACCCCTGCATCATTGGAATAAAACCTACTTGATAATGATGTATGATCATTTTGATGTGCTCTTGGATTCATTTAGCAAGAATTTTATTGAGTATTTTTACATAAATATTCATAAGGGATATTGGCCTGAAATTCTATTTCTTTGTTGGGTCTTTATGTGGTTTACTTATCAGAGTAATTGTGGCTGCATAGAATGAATTGGGTAGAGTACCTTCTGTTTCTATTTTGTGGAATAGGTTGATGAAGATTAGAATTAGTTTTTCATTGAAGGGCTGATAGAACTCTGCACTAAATCCATGTGGTCCTGGGCTTTTTTTTTTGGGGGGGGGTAGGAGACTACTGATGATCTCTTCTATTTATTTATGGAATATGATACTGTTTTGACCATTAATCCGATCCTGATTTAACTTTGGTACCTGGTATTTGTCTAGGAAGCTGTCCATTTTGTCCAGGTTTTTCAGTTTTGTTGAACATAGGTTTTTGTAGTAGGATCTGAAGATGTTTTGGATTTCCTCAAGTTCTATTGATACCTCTCCCTTTTCATTTCTGATTTTGTTAATAAGGAAACTGTCCCTCTGCTCTCTAGTTAGTATGGCTAAGGGTTTATCTATCTTATTGATTTTTTTTTCAAATAACCAGCTCCTGGTTTGGTTGAATCTTTGAATAGTTCTTTTTGTTTCCACTTGGTTGATTTCAGGTATGAGTTTGATTATTTCCTTCCATCTGCTCTTCTTCTGTGAATTTGCTTCCTTTTGTTCTAGAGCTTTTATGTCTGCTGTTAAACTGCTACTGTATGCTCTCTCTGGGCTCTTTTTTAAAGGCACTCAGAGCTATGAGTTTTCCTCTTAGGAATGCTTTATTTGTGTCACACAAGTTTGGGTATGTTGTGGCTTCAGTTTCATTAAACACTAATAAGTCTTTATTTATTTTGTCCTTGACCAAAGTATCATTGTGTAGAGTGTTGTTTAGTTTCCACGTGAATGCTGGCTTTCTATTATTTATGATGTTATTAAAGTTCAACCTTAATTTGTGGTGATCTGATAGGATGCATGGGATAATTTTAATATTTTTGTATCTGTAGAGGCCTGTTTTGTGAACAACTATATGGTCAATTTTGGAGAAGGAGCCATGAGGTGCTGAGAAGAAGATATATCCTTTTGTTTTAAGATAAAATGTTCTTTAGATATCTGTTAAATCCATGTATTTCATAACTTCTGTTAGTCTCCATGTGTCTCTGTTTAATTTCTCTTTCCAGAATCTGTTCATTGATGAGAGCGGGGTGTTGAAGTCTCCCATGATTATTGTATAAGGTGCAATGTGTGCCTTGAGCTTTACTATAGCTTCTTGAATGAATGTGGATGCCCTTGCATTTGGAGCCTAGATATTCAGAATTGACAGTTCTTCTTGGAAGATTTTATGTTTGATGAGTTTGAAGTGCCCCTCCTTGTCTTTTTCATTAACTTTTGGTTGGAAGTCAATTTTACTCGATATTAGAATGGATACTCCAGCTTGTTTCTTAGGACCGTTTGCTTGGAAAATTGTTTTCCATCCTTTCACTCTGAGGTAGTGTCTGTCTTTTCTCTGAGGTGTATATCCTGTAAGCAGCAAAATGTTAGGTCCTGTTTATTTATCCAGTCTGTTAGTCTATGTCTTTTTATTTGGGAATTGAATTCACTGATATTAAGAGGTATTAAGGAGAAGAACAAGCTTGTACAACCACTCTGGAAATCACTCTGGCATTTTCTCAGAAAATTGGACATAGTACTACCGGAGGATCCAGCAATACCTCTCCTGGGCATTTACCCAGAAGATGTTCCAACTGGTAATAAGGACATATGCTCCACTATATTCATAGCAGCCTTATTTATAATAGCCAGAAGCTGGAAAGAACCCAGATGTCCCTCAACAGAGGAATGGATAAAGACAATGCGATATATTTACACATTGGAGTACTATTCTGCTATTAAAAAAATGAATTTATGAAATTCTTGGGCAAATGGATGTATTTGGAGGATATAATCCTTAGTGAGGTAACCCAATCACAAAAGAAGTCATTGGATATGCGCTCATTGATTAATGGATATTAGCCCAGAAACTTAGAATACCCAAGATACAATTTGCAAAACACAAGAAAATCCAGAAGGAAGACCAGCATGTGGATACTTCATTCCTCCTGTAAATAGGAAACAAAATACCCATGAAAGGAGTTAGAGACAAAGTTTAAAGCTAAGACGAAAGGATGGACCATACAGAGACTACCCCACCGGGGAATCCTTCCCATAATCAGTCACTAAACTCAGACACTATTGCATAGGACAGCAAGTGTTTACTGAAGGGACCCTGATATAGCTGTCTCGTACAGAAGTGGATGCTCACAGTCATCTATAAGATGGAACACGAGGCCCACAATGGAGAAGCTAGAGATAGAACCCCAGGAGCTGAAGGGGTCTGCAACCCTAGAAGAGGAGCAACAATATGAACTAACCAGAACCCCCAGAACTCATGTCTCTAGCTCCATATGTAGCAGAAGATGGCCTAGTCGGCCATCATTGGGAGGAGAGTCCCTTTGGTATTCCAACCTTTATATGCCCCAATACAGGGGAACGCCAAGGCAAGAAGTGGGAGTGGGTGGGCAGGGGAGCAGGGTGATGGGAGGGGAGAGGGAATTTTCGGGATAGCATTTGAAATGTAAATTAAGAAAATATCTAATAAAAAATTGAAAAAAAAGGAGAAGTAATTGTTGCTTCCTGTCATTTTTGTGGTTAGAGTTGGGATTCTGTTCTTCTGACTGTCTTCTTTTAGGTTGCTGTAGGATTATTTTCTTGCTTTTTCTAGAGTGTACTTTTCTGTCCTTGTTTTGGTGTTTTCCCTTTATTATCTTTTGAAGGGCTGGATCCATGGAAAGATATTGTGTGAATTTGGTTTTGTCATAGAATACTTTGGTTTCTCCATCTATAATAATTGAGAGTTTTGTTGGGGATAGTAGCCTATGCTGGCAATTGTGTTCTCTTAAAGTCTGTATAACATCTGTCCAGGATCTTCTGGCTTTCATAATCTCTTGTGACAAGTCTGGTGTAATTCTAATATGTCTGCTTTTATATGTTACTTGACCTTTTTCCCTTACTGCTTTTAATATTATATCTTTATTTAGTGCATTTGTTGTTCTGATTTTTATGTGTTGGGATGAATTTCTTTTCTGGCCCAGTCTATTTCTAGTTCTGTAGGCTTCTTGTATGTTCATGGACATCTCTTTCTTTGGGTCAGGGAAGTTTTCTTCTATAATTTTGTTGAAGATATTTAATGGCCTTTTACGTTGAAAATCTTCATTTTCACCTATACCTATTATCCATAGGTTTGGTCTTCTTATTGTGTACTGGATTTACTGGATGTTTTGGGTTTGGATCTTTTTGCATTTTGCATTTTCTTTGACTGTTATATCCATGATCTCTATGGAATCTTCCCCACTGAGATTCACTCTTCCATCTCTTGTCTTCTGTTGCTGATGCTCTCATCTATGGTTCCTGATTTCTTTCCTAGGGTTTCTACCTTCAGAGGTGTCTCCCTTTGGACTTTCTTCATTGTTTCTATTTCCATTTTTAGATCTTGGATGGTTTTGTTCAATTCCATCACATATTTGTTTGTGTTTTCCTGTAATTCTTTAAGAGACTTTTGTGTTTCCTCTTTAAGGACTTTTACCTGTTTAGCAGTGTTCTCCTTTATTTCCTTAAGTGCGTTATTAATGCCCTTTGTAAAATCTTCTACCAGTATCATGAGATATGATTTTTAAATCCAAATCTTTCTTTTCACGTGTGTTTGGGTATCCAGGACTCAATGTGTTCTGATGATGCTGAGTAGTCTTGGTTTCTGTTAGTAAGATTCTTATGTTTTCCTTTCGTCATCTGGTAATCTCTGGTGTTAGATGTTCTAGCTGTCTCTGGCTGGAGCTTGTTCCCTCTGTGATTCTTTAGCCTCTGCTACCACTGGTGGGAGTCCAACTCTCTCCTGGGTCTCAGAGGTCAGAGTACTCTCTGCAGGCAAGCTTTCCTCTTGCAGGGAAGATGCACAGAAGTCTGGAGCTCAGATCCACCTCCTGAGTCCTGGGGTCAGAACCCTCCCTGGAGGCTGACTCTCCTCTGGTGGAGAAGGTGCCCAGGGTTCTGGGTCTCAGCTCTGCCTCCTGGCTGAGGATGAATGCCCAAAGGGACCCTGTCCAAGAAGCTCTGTTGCTTCTGCTGCCCACTTGTTCTATTGTGTAGACTGGTCTCAGTGATCCCAAGATCCTGGGTATGCTAGGGCCTGCTGAGTGCATGTCCTTGATGACATGGGGGTGGTGCTGACAAGAAGGAACCCCAGCCACTGTTCATGCAGGTTTCCTTTGTCCCTGTTAATGCAAGCACAAGACCCTCTGGGTTTTTTGGAACAGACGTTGTATTCAACTCACCAGTGATCTCAAGTTCCTGGGTATGGTAGGGTGCCTGAGAGTGTGGAGTCTCCTCTGGAGCACTTGGGACCCTCTGCCGAGTTTGAGCCTAAGATCAGTGAGTAATTTTTAACATCATCATTAATTCATTAATTTAATTTATAATTGATTCATTTGCTTTATATGAATTATTCCCTATATGCTAATAGATGTATTTTTTTCTTTTTAAGTTAAAACTCTTTAAAAATCATTCATAACCCTTGAACATAAATCTTATTGAATTGTCACAAATTGATCTTACTTTTGATATACATATATTATAAAAGGTAAAAGTCATAATTTCATTTTATTAGCCTACCTCTCTTATGCTGTATCTTAAACACCTATAACTATATCTTTAGCAAAGTTAACAGGACCATTATATAACATGACATACACTGTATTTTTCTTACTTTGTTATTTGACATGTATATAATGAATTGTTTGGTATCCGTCTTTAAATATATTTTTTCACATGTTCTTATATATTGAATTTATTGTTGGTACAGCATTTTTCACTTACTTTGTAACCTAATATATATTAAAATATTATGTAAAAATTTTAAAAAGCCAGAGGAAGTTAATTTCAACCATCTCAGTGTGCTGCTATTATCTCACTTTCTTTCAGAATAAATTTCAGGAACATCCATTAAAATACAACTTTTGTTATTTTACTTTAATAGAGAGCCTCCTTGCTGATACAAGAATTAATACTTTTCTCATATTCATTGTGATTTTCCCTTGAATGAGTATAAAAATATATTAGTGTGTTAATTCACCAAAACTATGGTGTCTATCTTAGTTTTATCCCTTCCCTGTCATAAAATAAACAGAAAAAAGAAACTTAATGTAGGAAGGATTTATTTGAGCCACAGCTCCAGATTATAGTCCATCATTATAGAAGACTTAATATAGCAAGATCTTGAAATAATGAGTCCTATTGAATCCACAATCAAAAGCTGACCACAGTGAATTAATGGGTGCTTAGTGGTATTCTGCATCCAGAATTGCTTGCTTAGGGAATGTTGCCACCTACAGTGGGTGTGTCTTCCCATTCCAATTAGTATAACAAGGTAATCTCCCATAAACAGGATCACAGACCACCCTAACCTGAACAATCCTTCATTGAGAACTCTCTTTCTAGGTAAATCAAAATTATGTTAAATTGAATACACTAACCATAACACTACCATAAATATTTAGATCCATACAAAGTCTTAATATGCTATAAAAGTATTTCTCCTTGTTTGTTCTAGGATTACTTGGATTGTATCTTTCATATAAATGTTAAAATAAATGAGCTAATTTCTACATGTTAAAAAGAAAATTAAAGCTTTAATCCCAGCACTTGGAGGCAGAGGCAGGAGGATTTCTGAGTTTGAGGTCAGCCTGGTCTACGAAGTGAATGCCAGGACAGCCAGGGCTACACAGAGAAACCCTGCCTCGAAAAACTGAAAAAAAAAAAAAAAAGCCTACTGAGAATTAATTGTAAATATAATGGATAAAAAGAGCAATTAGCGAAGAACTGGCATTTAGAATTAATTTAGAATCTAATATATGACAAAATACAGTTTCCACAAAGATTCACATATGCTTAACTAAGTCTATTATTAAATCATATATATATATATATATATATATATATATATATATATATATATATGCATTAAATGATTTCTTTGTTGTTTAAGATTGTATTATATCTCAAATAATATTATTTTGCTATTAATTATAAAATTATATTGTAATAGCAAGATATCCCACTTATAGATGCTCTTTCTGTTATATACAAACATTTATTTATGTTTACACTCCCAGACTCTTGTGGTTTCTTCCATTAAAGTTAATGATGACAGATATGATGCACTTAAAGTTTTAGGGAGACTGAATGTGCAGCCACCAAATTACACCATTAAATTTTATGGTGTGTCCTCCTGTTAGATTAGGATACTGCACTGTATATAGCTAGCTGCTTTTAGTACAATACCAGATATCTACCAGAATCGAATACTGTTTATTATTTTTACTAAATTTTGTTTATAGCCATGTCTATTTTAACATCACACCCTTTTTTGTTGTAGTTTTTAGCACCACATCTGACTTTTTTTTTTCTTCTTTGCTGATATTACTACTAAATCATTCTAGTTAATGTATATGGGAATATAAAAATAGAAAAATACTTTAAATAAAATTGTCTGAGTTAGCTCAAGTTACTTTAAGTACATATGTGTTAGTTTTTAGTTACCAGATTTATTATCACACTATTTTATTCAAAAGTTTTAATTTATATTTGTATATTTGGTTGGTAAAAGGTAGAATAAAAAATCTTTAGCTCTTATAAAATAACAAGTTCAAAGAAGACTACATTTTTCCTCAGGTTAGTATTCTCAACTCAAACAGTGTCACATTTGAAATGTTTTCTACAGCCATACTGTTGTTTCAGTTCTTTAAGAAAAACCTGCCTAACTTTGTGATGTATCACAGAAATTTTATTTAAAACAAAGTGAACTTTGCTCTATCAAACACGGTCTTTATTGAAGATTTCACAAATGTGTGGGATCAAAACTTTTGATAGTTTGAAATGGAATATGAATTGTCAGGACCTACCAAAACAAGCTATGCACTATCTACGTAAAAAATAGTCTATATGAAGCACAAAAGCTTGATTTCTCCAAATTTACCCATAAAATAATTCAGTTATTAGATCTGGAATAGGTTTTCTTTATTTTCATAAAACCCATATTTGAAGATATATGCTTTTTGTTTAGGGGGTATCTGCGTACAAATGGCCTTAACCCACTTAATAAAATTACAACTCATAATGGCAAAAGTAAACATCTCTATCAATTTCCAGATATTCCTTCAAAATCGAAACCTCTATGACTTGGGTACTGCTAATTACAGCATGATAGCCACAACTATTTAAAGTCAATCAGGTTTAAGATTTGTGAATAAGATTTTACCAAATATTGTTATATATTTTAGATTATTACAGTTAAAATAATTGATTGGCAGGGTTTGTTATGCATCTGTACTTTTGCCTCTTCATACAAGTATTTACTGAGAAAATAAAAACTTGTTTAATAAGATAAAAGGAAATGCTTACTTAGCTAATAAGATATTCAACTACCGTGTTTCATTTCCCTGATGACTATCTTCACTCAGCATGTCAGCAAGAATCTAAGACAACTGAAAAACCAAAGTAAGAATTTTTATCTCCATCTTTGTAAAGAACCAATAAGTTTGTAGAGAAATGACAGAACAAAACAAAGAGTTGTAGAATTCCAGCAACAGGAATGAGTGAATATAAGTATGGATTGAACACAGTGAGCATTGCTTACAAATTCCTCCAGTACTATCTCTCAGTCCATAAAAGTCTGCAATGTTTTTAAGTAAAGAACAATTAATGTTTCTTGGTTTAAAGGGAAAAAAAAGGCAGACTGATTTCTTGAATCTGCTGCCTCTTAATTTTTCAGCTCAAAATAAATTTATAACTAAAAGACAATTTTTGAGGGAGCACATTTTGATTTTCTTACAACTCCATCAGGAAATAGGAGCCTGAATTAGATAGATCAACATATCACAAGTATTTGATATTCTCAAAATATAAAATAAGTCAAATATTGTATGTTAAAAAGAATGCTTGGAGTTACTGTGCTCAATATAGAAGATAAGGGACTTAAAAAGAAAAGGTAGTGGGAAATGATTTAACATTGTGGAATAAATAAAATGGGAAAATAATTTTCCAATCTATGAATGGGGAAAGGAGAAAACAACAGTTTTTATCTGTGTATACCTTACTCAGTGATATATTTCTTTGTTTTATATTTACTAGATTTCGGTTTTACAGAAACCTGTAAATAATTTCATACAAGTGAGCAATAAGACCAGATTTGCACAGCATTGCTTTATTGTTTAAAGTAAAATATTGCTATGTTTAAAATTTTCTAGAAATTAAGCAAAAGGACAATATTATTGCATGCACGGATGGCTGTTTTGACAAGGTAGGTGGCACAAGTACACAATATAAAAATAAGCAAAGAGACAAAACCCAAACAGTGATAATGTATGAGTTCCAACACAGCAATGTTAAATTTTGAATCACAATTAAAACCAACCAACAAACAAAATGCTGCTCTAAGGGAACCAAGAAGTGTAAGAAGCTGCTTTCTGATGATTTGTTAAATCAGATAAATTACAAAGCTTTATGTATAAAGTCTATAAGCATAAACAAATGGGAAAAAAAGAATATCTAGAAAAGACTTTAAAACTCAAATATCCTGTAATCTCAGGATTTGGCAGAGTAAAAGAATATTTGATTCCATCCTAGGTTATACTGTGAATTCTAGGCTACAGCTTGCTGCTCTGTCTCAAAAGACACAAATCCACCAAGACAGAAGAAAGAATAGAGATATAAGAACTGCAGTAATACTGCATTTATATTCCCCCTCTCTCCATCCCGAACTCTGCTCCCACAACCCGTTCCCCCCCTCACAGAATCCCTCAACCACAACATCTCCCATTCTTCTGTGAGAGACTGAACACCCCCTGAGTAACCCCTCACCTTGGTGCATCAAGACTGTCAGATTAGGCTCTTCTTCCACTGAGACTAGAGAAGGCATCCATGGAGAGTGAGCTGCATGTCTATATATGCAAGTGGCCTAGGTCCAGACCATGTATGCTCTTGGATTGATGGCTCAGTCTCTGAGAGCTCCTAGGGACTAGGATAATTGAGTCTGTTAGTCTTTCCCATACCCTTCTGGGCCACCAATCCTTTCCCAAACTCTTCTGTTAGAGTCCCTGACCTCTGTCTAATGTTTGGCTCTAGATACCTTCATTTGTCTCAATTAGCTGCTGAGAAAAGCTTCTCAGAGAAAAGTTATGCTAGGCTCCCATCTGTAAGTATAACACTGTCATTAATAATGTCAGGGATTTGTGCTTGTCCATGGGGTGGGTTTCAAGTTGGGCCGGTTAATGGATAAATGCTTCTTCAGTCTCTGCTCCATCTTTGTCCCTGAATTTATTTTAGACAGGACACATTTTAGGTCAAAAATTTTGTGGCTATGTTAGGGTTCTTATCCATCCACTGGAAATTCTGCCTGGCCACAAGAGATGGCCTCTTCAGATTCCATGTCCCCACAGTTACGCATCTTGACTAAGGTCACCCGCATTGACTCCTGGGAGCCTCCCCCATTAAAGGTCTCTAAGACTTCCTAGAGATTTCTCCCATATTCTCACCGCTGGTAGCTGTAGAATTTCCTCCTTTCTGCTGGCACTCTGGGCCTCTCTCCTGACTCTATCCAGACTTGAAACTGTCCCCTCCGTAGCCCCACCCCTACTCTCCCACCCATATCCCTACATTCCTCTGCCTCTTATGACTATTTTGTTTCACCTTCTAAGTGTGATTCACTATCCTCACTTGGGCCTTCCACCTTGTACAACATCTTTGGGTCTGTACGGTGTATTATAGGTATTCTTTTAGCTGTGTTAAATCTGTATAAACTTTTTTGGTTCACTTTGTATAGATATTAAACTCTGAAAGGAAGGACTTAATACTTAGATTGTCCTGTGTATTCTGGAAGAAGGAAGCAGCAGTAATCCTGTAGTAATCCAGTATGTATATTAATAAAGTGGATGTTGAAATTAACTGTAATAAAAAAAACATACCCTAAATCTGTACAATAAAATATAAAAGAAATAAGCCTATTGCAGTTATTACAAATGTTATCTAAATATTTATATTTTTAAATTAATTTGCTTGCAATATGTAAATAATTGAGAATCTGATGCACAAAAATTACTGAAAGTGTTTCCGTTACTTTAAATTGTATCTATAGATGCTTTATTTTGTAAATATATATTTCATACACATAATATTTATCATCACAAAACAAATTCATTGTCTCATTGCATAAATTCTGTCTTACAACTGTTACTGTTAATATTAATAGTCGATCTTCTTTTTTTTTTCCTTTTTTTCTTTTTTTTGTTATTTTTTTTCCTTCTTCCTGGTTTCCCCTCAGCAAACTCCCTATCCCATCCTCCTTCCCCATGCCTCTATGAGGGTGCTTCACCACTTACCCTCCTACTCCTGCCTCACTGTCCTAGCACTCCCCTATGCTGGGGCATCTCAGCTTCACAGGATGCAAAATAAGTCCATCCTCTGCTACATATGCAGCTGGAGCCACAGGTTCCTCCACGTGTACTCTTTGTTTTGTGGTTTAGTTCTTGGGAGCTCTGGGGACATCTGGTTGGTAGATACTATTGTTCTTTCCTTAACTCCTCCTTTGGGATCCCCATGCTCAGTCTGATGGTTGGTTGCAAGATTTTTTTTTTCATGTTTGATGTGTCATTATTGTTATCATTTTAGTCATTTTCCTCCACCATCACTATGACAATAGAAGTTTGAATTTTTCATGTTTGGCTTTTCTTTGTCTTTCTTGACATTGATAGATGCTCTTAATTTTATATTTTATTTTAATATTATACATATATATTTTTTTCTCTTGGCTTTCATAAAACTGATGTAACTAATCTTTAATTTGAAAGGAAAAATTATTTTACTTTGTGAATTTTAGTTTCCTTCTTCTTGCTTGATGTTTTTATGACTCAGTAAATTTTTGTTTCTTCACTTCTCTCTTTCTGGATCATAAAAGCAAATTTTCAAATATTAGAATATATGCATCCTGGTTTTTTATCGATACTTTCCTGATACTGAGAATTAGTTCTGTCTAAATAAAGTCATCAGTTCCTTCTTACTTGCATAATTATTATTCATTTCATTTTAATTTAGATTTCTTCCAAAAATTGTCTTTGGATACAAAGGTGATAAAATGTTTGATTCCTTACAATTACCATTTTTCTTGTCCTTACTTTATAATAGACTATATAGGACAGAACTTTCTGCCATAAAATTTCTTGATACGAATACATTTTAGAATTTGTTCCACTGACGTTGAACAGAGAATTAATTTGTATCCAACCATCTCTGTTCCTTGAATTTTTAGTGCCACTCTTTTCAGTTGATTATGATATTAGCCTTTTAATATTGTAATTGCATGAATGTCATAGTATACATCAGTGGTATAGTTAATGCTTATTCAGTCCTCTTTCCAAGTAATGAGACTTATAATTTTGAATAATTATGCTTTTCATTATGCTAAAAGTTTTAAAGTTTACATTGTTTAATAAATTGGAACCTTCCTATTTATCTTAATCTGTTCTAAAGTATACTTTTTTCTATTATTGTTCCTTTAAACATATTCATGTTGTTTCTTTCCTGATTCCATGAGATATTCTCTAGTAAAATTGAAACTCTACTTTCTTTTATTTTTAAAATATTTTTCATTTTCTCTTCTCTTATATATTATATCCTGACTGCAGTTTCCCCTCCCTGCACTCCTATCCATTCCCCCTGTAACCTGTCTTCTACCCCAGATCTTTTCCTGCTCTCTTTCCATTGAGAAAAATGTAGGCCTTTCAGGTATATCAACTGAATATGATGTAACAAATTAGAAGGCACAAACCTTCATAACAATCTTGGCAAGGCAACCAATAGGAGGAAAAAGGTCCCAAGAGCTGGGAAAAAAATTACAGATACCCCCACCCCAATTCCCACTGTTAGGAATCCTAGAAGGCATTAAGTTACACAACCATAACATATATGCAGAGGACCTATGTCACACTCTTACAGGTTTCTTGATTGTCAATTTAGTCTGTGAATCACGATATGAGCCCTGCTGAGTTGATTTTGTTGGCCTTGTTCTCCAGGTGCCTTTCACCCTTGTGGCTTCTATGGTCCTTTCTCATCCTCATCTATAGGGTTTGCCAAACTTCACTTAATATTTAGCTGTGGATTTCTACATTTTCTCCTATCAGTTGCTCGGTGAAACCTCTCTGATGATAGTTGAGCTAGGCATTGATCTATGACAATAGAGGAGTATCATTATGAATCATTTCACTGACTTCTTAAACTCTAATTTCTTAAAATGTAAAACAATATGATACTACTGACTTATGCTTTTAATTTAAAGTTTTATAATATCATTATCATATTTTAGTCTTCTTTCATTCATTGCATCCCTGCTGCTGTTGCCCCTCTCAGCTCCTCACAGTCCCTCTCCCTGACTTTTTCTTTGCCCCCACATCCCCCCTTTATTTCTCGTCAGTAAAGGGCAGGCTTCTTGGGATATCAACCAAACATGGCATATCAAGTTGAAGTAGAACTAGGCACCTCCCCTCATATTAAGGTTGGATGAGGCAACCCAGTAAGAAGAAAGGGTCCCAAGAACAGGCAAAAGAATCAGAGACACAACCTCTTAGAAGTCCCATCAAGTTACACAACCATTACATCCATGAAGAAGACCTACGTCAGACTCCTACAGCCTCCCCAGTTCTCAGTGTTGTTTCTGGAAGCCCCTATGAGCCCTCCTTAGCTGATTCTGTGGACCTTGTTCTCATGGTCATGGTGTCCTTAACCACTCTGGACCCTACACTCTTTCCTCCCTCTCTTTTGTGCAGTCCTCATAATCAGGCAAAAGAGTTAGAGAAAATCTCTGCTCCCACTGTTATACCAATCTATTAAGGTTTTTTTTTTTTTTCACAATATTCCTACTGCTTTGATTTCCATCTTAATTAGGTTGGACCTGGTACCTCTCCCTATATTAATGCTTGATGAGGCAATCCAAAGGGGAGAAAGAAATCCCCAGACCTTAATTAAGTTTAGGAAATCCACTAGCAGAAAGTCAGCAATCCTTTCCCCTTGGTCTGTTCTCCCTCTATAGAATGGAAAGAAAATTTAAAAGTATGATAGTCTTGTTGGTTTCCTCATCTTGAAGTGTTGAGGAGAGGAAATAGCTTTTGGTCATCTAACTCAAATATAGGCATCATTCATTTGACTAAGAAAATACATCTTTTTCTTCCTGAAACCACTTTTTTTATTAATTTATTTTTTATATTCTATATTTTATACCCCTCTGCCATGGATCCACCCTCCAACTGTTCCACATCGCATATATCTTCCCACCCCCTGTCTCCACATGGGTTTCTCAATCCCCTACCCTCCTGAGCTCTAAACTACCTGGGGACTCCAGTCTCTTGAGGGTTAGGTGCATCATCTCTGAATGAACATAAACCTAGAAGTCCTCTACTGTATTGTGTTGGGGGCCTCGTATCAGCTGGTGTATGCTGCCTGGTTGGTGGTCCAAATTTTGAGAGATCTCAGGGGTCCAGATTAATTGAAACTGCTGTTCCCCCTATAGGTTTGCCCTTCTCCTCAGCTTCATTCAGCCTTCCCTAATTCAACAACATGGGCCAGCTGCTTCTGTCCATTGGTTGGGTGCAAATATCTGCATATCTGCATCCGACTCTTTCTGCTGCTTCTTGGGTCTTTAGGAGAGGAGTCATGATAGGTCCTCTTTTGTGAGTTCTCCATAGCCTCTGTAATAGTGTCAGGTGGCCTTACTTGTGATAGCCAGAAGCTGGAAACAACCTAGATGTCCCATGATAGAAGAATGGATACAGAAAATGTGGTTCATTTACACAATGGAATACTACTCAGCTATTAAGAACTAGGACATCCTGACTTTTGTAGGTAAATGGATGGAACTAGAAAATATCATCCTGAGTGAAGTAACTCAGAATCAAAAGGACATGCATGGTATGTACTCACTAGTAAATGGATATTAGCAAACAAACAAACATACAACCTTACAGAATTCCCAGGATACAATTCATAGAACTCATAATGATCAACAAGCTGAAGTGCCTAAATGAGGATACCTCAGCCCCACTTGGGAGAGAGAAGAAAGAGATCACAAGTGGGGAGGGAGGGAGGGACCTGGGAGGGAAAGTGGATGGGGGAGGGAAAGTTGGGGGAGAAGGGAACCTGATCTGGTATTGGGTGACAGAAAATACAATTTTTAAGATCAAATCTTTTAAATATGATCTCAGAATTTAGGAACTGATTACATTTCCTCCCATGTTTAGTCACTAAACACTTCAAATAGTGAAAAGAAATCTTATTCAGTAGCTTCAAACTGTGATCCTTGTCACCTTACACTTTCTTTCTGAATAGTTTGGGCCTCTGCCTCTCTATTGAAAAATCATTGAATTAAACTGCCCCTATGCTATTCATTCATCCTCCTCTTTCTTTTTCCCTCATTTTCTCCCTTGTCTTAGTCAGGGTTTCTATTCCTGCACAAACATCATTACCAAGAAGCAGATGGGGAGGAAAGGGTTTATTCAGCTTACACTTCTTCACCTAGGAAGTCAGGACTTGTACTCAAGCAGGTCAGGAAGCAGGAGCTGATGCAGAGGCCGTGGAGGGATGTTCTTTACTGGCTTGCTTCCCCTGGCTTGCTCAGCCTGCTCTCTTATAGAACCCAAGACTGCCAGCCCAGAGGTGGTCCCACCCACAAGGGGCCTTTCCTCCTTGATCACTAATTGAGAAAATGCCTTACAGTTGGATCTCATGGAGGCATTTCCTCAACTGAAGCTCCTTTCTCTGGGATAACTCCAGCTGTGTCAAGTTGACACAAAACTAGCCAGTACATCCCTCTTTCTAACTCTCCCTGCTTAACTTTCCCTTTGCCTCCCTCCTTCTCTCCCACTCCCTCTCTAAACTGAATCTTAAATCTTCCACAAGGTTTCTGAGTTCTTTAACATTAAGCAGTATCCTTAACCCTTATTTTAATGTTTTGTTTTTGAATGGGGTCTCAATATATTGCTGACTTTGGCCTCGAATATATCATGAAACCGAGGCAAGTCTTGATCTGGTGGTCTTCTTATGTCAGCCTTACAAATAGCTGATATTACGACACTATGCCAGCAAACCTACCCTATTCTGTATTTAAATTTCTATAAGGTATAATTTAAATGATATTTAAAATATTGCAGTTACATGTGTACTTTAGTAAGAATTCATGTTTGCATGGGCACTTTTCAAAGGTGATTTATACCATTTGTAAAACCATATTATGAAATATTCTAAATACAAATAAAATTTTAAGAATTTTTTCACTGAACTTCCAAGTTATGGGTTCTTGGAGTCTACCCTGAAGTTTTTACTATACATTTTACCATACATTACTGCATCTATCCCTTGATTTCCATTAATCTATCTTGTTTTTATGCACTTCACATGTTTTTTGAGAAAATAGTATACTTTTCTTTAAGTGTATCTACTGTAAAATAATTAATGAGCAAAATGTTGTTATTAAGTTTACATATAAGACAATGTACTTATCTTGCATACTTACATACTCGGTTTTTATAGCAACATGCACCTGAGTGACCCAATATTCTTTTATACATACATATATATCAGGTAAGTTCCCCTATGATCTTTTCTTAAACTAATCTCTTGTATAGGCAAGCAAGTACCTTATATTCTTTGTAAATTACTTCTACGTGCTGGTAAATTCTTAAGTCCAGTAGTATAATATATATTATTCTAATTAATATCACTTGAAATATAATGTAGGAAAAATTATGGACTGGTTTTATAAGTCCTCTTTACTAAGGTATACTTTTTGGAAGATGAGTTTTCTTATCCGTGTTTTGGAGTATATCAGTGATGTGTTCCTATTAACTGCTGAGTAGAATGATGTTACCTTGCTAAACAAAGGTCTCTTCACCTTTTTATAAATTGCCACCTGGGATGTTTATCAGAAAAGTAATTAAGATTGAAAGCAAAGCAATAGGAAGATTATGTTGAAAAACTTGAATAGAATGGTAAACAATGGAGCAGAGGTTTTCTGTTTCTCTTTGGCCTGATTATGAGAACTGCACAGAAAAGAGGGAAGAACGTCTGTAGGACCCAGAGGGATCAAAGACACTATGAGAACAAGGCCCACAGAATCAACTAAGCTGTTCATCAGAAACTTCTAGAGCATTTGCTTAAATAGAATAGCCATTTTGTAGCATTTTATATTCCTATTCACTGTATATATGTATATATATATATATATATATATATATATATATATATATATATATATATATATATATGTATATGAATGATTTGGCTGCGTACAATTCCATTAACATTTTGTATTGTTATTGCTTTAATTTTAGCTACTGTCCTGCATGTGTTAGAGTGATAATGTCAGCCATCTCTCTCTCTCTCTCTCTCTCTCTCTCTCTTTTTTTTTTTTTTTTTTTTTTTTTTTTTTTTTTTTTTTTTGATTTTTCAGGACAGGGTTTCTCTGTATAGCCCTGGCTGTCCTGGAACTCACTCTGTACACCAGACTGGCCTTGAACTCAGAAATCCACCTACCTCTGCCTCCCAAGTGCTGGGATTAAAGCCTTGCACCACCACTGACCAGCGTTAGCGGTCACTCTTAAAAGATAGTCATTTCTGAGTTTTAGGTGAACATTACTTTTGTTTCTATACTTTGGAAACTCATTCTGGTGAGCCTTGTTTTTTTACCTGCTGTGCCATTTTCTTTTTTGTTTGGTTGGCGAAGAAGCCATAAATGATAAACAGCCTTGGACCTTCCATACTGACAATGTCCATTGGGGTCCTTTTTCAAAAAAAAAAAAAAAAAAAAAACTTTTGTTAAATTTTCTCAACACAATTCTGTGTTAGCTTTCAGGATTCTTGGCTAGACCAAATCACATTTCATGGTTTTGAGGGGATATGTGTTCTCAGCACATTAATTTAAATCTTCATTTACTTTACTAATGAATGATGTCTATGTTATTTTCCTTACTGTATACTAATTTGGGAGATGGTGAGAGATGTGTATGGACATTTACTTCCTGAATTATCCAGATCATTATAGAGAAATGTTCAAAAGGAAGAGAAATTTAATGCAATCTTCCGGTTTTATTTGTTCAGATTTTATTTTTAATTATATGCATGTGTATGTACCCATGTGTGGTTGTAGGTACATGAGTGATGGTGCTCAAGTACTCCAGAAGCCTCAGTTAGAAATTGAAATTAAAAGTGATAACAAGGCCTCTGATGTAGGTGCTGATAATCAAATTTATCATCTGCAAGAACAGTAAGTGCTCTCAATTACAGAGCCATCTTTTTAGTTCCCAATTTTCAGTTTTCAAATGGTCAAGCACCATTTCAATAGACCCATTAATTCCTAAAACCATTTTATCATTATTTTCTAGTGATGAAAACTGATACATCTGCAATCCATAGCTCATTATTATATTATTAGATTATTATATTATATTATATTATATTATATTATATTAATGAGTTTGGAATAATTTTGTTTTATATTAACCTCTAATTGAAATTTCACTCCAAGTAGGGTTTTCTTATTGAAAATTATAATAAGGAGATTTTCCATGTAGGTGATAGATTGGTCCTAATGCTTTAATTTTTCTCAAAGACAATCAGTTTCCAAGCTGTAACATAGCAAAGATCTTACCAATTCTAATTTATTAAGAACAAGTATTTCTATTCTGGGAAAATAAACCTAAATAAAAGTGAAACATTCTTTTTTTTTTTTTATTTTCATGAGTATAATAAGAAGTTTTGACTAAACGTTAGTCTTGTTACTAAATATTATCATGGTCAGGAAGTTTTTTTTGTTTTGTTTTGTTTTGTTTTGTTTTTTTATTTCTAAAGGTCAGCTCACTTTTTATAGTTATACCTGGATTGTCTACAGCCAATAATGTTCCATGTACAGGCCCTAAAAATACTCTAAAAGATGTCTAAAGTTAGCAGATATAACATACTCATCGTGTAGTAGATGAACTATAGTGACTTCTCATAGTGGTTCAAGAACTTTCACATACCATGTCTATGACAAGGCCTATATATGGAGGTACTAGTAAACCTTGTGCTTGAAAAGATTTCAGGAATATCAGCCACTGAAAAGGAATGATGAAAGAGAAATTAGTGCCATCTCCAGCAAAACGACCAAGATACTTCGCTCAATTTTCCTTAATTAAAAATTTAAATTTCAAAGGGAGATAGTGTGTAAGTAATGGAATCAAAGGATAGTGTTAGGGGTAGCTCTCAACTGTCATTAAAAAAGCTGCAGATTATCTGTCTAGGAGGGTATCCTAAGTTATTGATTAGGGGTGCACATTTGACCTTATATGTTTATTCCTCAATTAGAAACTTAAATAATAACGAATGGCTGAGAAGCACATGAAAAAATGTTCAACATCCTTAATCATCAGGGAAATGCAAATCAAAACAACCCTGAGATTCCACCTCACACCAGTAAGAATGGCTAAGATCAAAAATTCAGGTGACAGCAGATGCTGACGTGGATGTGGAGAAAGGGGAACACTCCTCCATTGTTGGTGGGACTGCAAGCTTGTTCAACCACTCTGGAAATCAGTCTAGCAGTTCCTCAGAAAATTGGACATAGTACTACCGGAAGATCCTGCAATACCTCTACTGGGCATATATCCAGATGTTCCATCTGGTAATAGGGACACATGTTCCACTATGTTCATAGCAGCCTTATTCATAATAGCCAGAAGCTGGAAAGAACCCAGATGTCCCTCAACAGAGGAATGGATACAAAAAATGTGGTACATTTACACAATGGAGTACTACTCAGCTATTAAAAACAATAAATATATGAAATACCTAGGCAAATGGATGGATCTGGAGGCCATCATCCTGAGTGAGGTAACCCAATCACAAAGGAACTCACATAACATGTACTCACTGATATGTGGATATTAGCACAGAATCCTAGACTACCCAAGATACAATTTACTAAACACGTGAAGATCAAGAAGAATGAAGATCAAAATGTGGACACTTCACCCCTTCCTAGAATTAATAACAAAGCACACATTGAAGGAGTTACAGAGATCATGTGTGGAGCTGAATCAAAAGGATGGACCAACCAGTGACTGCGGCAGCCAGGGATCCATCCCACAATCAGCTACCAAACATAGACACTATTGCATATGCCACCAAGATAGTGCTGAAAGGGCCCTGATATAGCTGTCTCGTGGGAGGCTATACCAGTGCCTGGCAAACATGGAAGTGGATGCTGAGTAGATGGAACACAGGACTCCCAAGGAAGGAGCTAGATAAAGTACCCAAGAAGCTGAAGGGGTCTTCAACCCTATAGGTGGAAGAATAACATGAACTAAATAGAACCCCCAGAGCTCATGTCTCTAGCTGCATGTATAGAAGAAGTAGGCCTAGTTGGCCATCATTGGGAAGAGAGGCCCCTTGGTCATGCAGACTTTATATGCCCCAGTACAGGGGAACACCAGGGCCAAGATGTTGGAGTGGATGGGTAGGGGAGCAGGGTGGGGATGGGGGAGGGTAAAGGGAACTTTCTGGATAACATTTGAAATGTAAATGAAGAAAATATTTAATAAAAATTGAAAAAAAACAAGATGTGGTGAAAGCTGGGCGTGGTGGTGCATGCCTTTGATCCCAGCACTTGGGAGGCAGAGGCAGGCAGATTTCTGAGTTCGAGGCCAGCCTAGTCTGCTGGGTGAGTTCTAGGACAGCCAGGGCTACACAGAGAAACCATGTCTTGAAAATCCAAAACCAGAAACAAAACAAAACAAAACAAAACAAACAAACAAAAAAAGATATGGTGAAGGGTGGACAGCTATACTGAACTGTGCCCCAATTCTAGTTTCTGGAAAAAAAAAAAGAAATTTAAATGTAGAAATTTTCAGATTTTAGTCAGTTCTTGGATATATATTTTAGTATTATTTAGTTTCCTTGATTTTACTAGAAAGAATATTTGGACAATTTACAAAACTGATAGACAATACTCTGGTTATTGCTTAAAGTGTGGTTTTCTTGTCTGTATGGAACAGGTTGAATTTCAGAATTACTTTTTTATATGTTGTCTTAACATTATCTATTAGAATTTTTAGTCCCCAAACTCAAGGATGCAAACCTTCCATGCACTATACTCACTATGAATAGGTCATTGTTGTTATTATGCAGATAGTGTATAGCTTTGAATAGACAAATAGCCATCATCTCAGCTCCACTGCTTATTTCCTAGTCTAAGGAATTAGATTACAATGAACAACTGTGACCTGTGATCATGTGCTTGCAATATGATTGTTTCTCTCTCAGTACTGGGCATCACTCTCTGAGAGTCTGAACAGTTCAAACCACAGATCTTTTTGAAAGCATGCTATTTTTATACAGTCTGTTGAACATTTAGAGGGTACCTCCATTATCATACAAGCATATATTACATATCACACGGCCTGCTGAAATGTATTTTTGTCTGCTTTAACAGTAAAACTTCTAGAACAATTTATTACGTGTACAACAAGTTGTATAAATTCAGTGACAACACATATAATCTAAAAATTTCTACAAGAAACATTGTTAATTTTTTTAAAAAGGAACAGGGGCTGGGTAAATTGCACAGTGGGTAAAGCCCTTGCCATGAAAACATGAAGACCTGAGTTTGGATTCATAACATGTACATAAGAAGCCTGTGTGGGACTGTTTTCTGTTACCACAGTTACAGGTCATGAAGAAAGGAGTAATCCAGAGACTCAACTGGTCAGCCAGGCTAGTGAATAAGTAAACTGTATGTTCAATGATGCTTTGTCTAAAAACATAAGGTGGAGAGCAATTAAAGTAAAAAGCACTGGCCTCCACAGGCTCTCCCATACACTAGCTAATCTATGCAGTCCCACAGACCCAAATGGACCCCTACACTTCTGCTTCTGTCTCTGTCTGACTCTCTCTCTCTCTCTCTCTCTCTCTCTCTCTCTCTCTCTCTCTCTCTCAATACACACAAGTGGAATTGAAATATAATCCTTGATATCAAGGGAATAATAGTGATGATTATTGACAAAGACACTCCTAGATTGTGACACATCTCTTTGGTAGAAGTTTCTTTGGTAGAAGTTTCATTGGTAGAATTGACAAGTGTTTCCATTTTTACCAATACACTATGAGTTTAGAAAAGAAAAAGACACATAAAAAATAGTGTCTATCCTATATTTGTGAATTTCATTTTTTAAAATTACTAATATTTTGCTACTTCAGCCCATGATATTGGATACTCTGAACTCTGATTTACTGAGGAATAGCAAGGCTACACTAAGATCAAAATCACCCAAAATAAATCATCGACCTTTAGAACTTTGCCTGGTTTCTTTAGAGAAGATAAAGTGAGATATCAATTTCAACATTCCAATTCAGAGTACTGATGATGAATCCATTAACATATGTAAAGTAACTCTGAAACATGACAGGAGTATTATATTATAAAAGCTGTAGAAGACATTGAGGAAGAAAATAGGAATTTAATGAATGTGTTACTACCTTCCAAAATAATATATAGCTATTTGTATATTAGTGGTTGAGAATGTAGTTCAGTTGATTGCATGCTTATGTACTATGCACAGAGTTCAAGAATCAATACCATATAAACTAATAGAGTTGGTACATATTTTTAAGTTCAGCAAACAGAAGATGGATCTAGTAAGATCAGATCAAGATCATCCTCAGATACATCGTTTGGTGGATATGTATAGTTCAAGCTGTGCATGAAATTTTATCTTAAAACAATAAAAAGCAATGACAACAGAAAACCTTGATCACTTGAGACTAATTACTTTGAACGTGCATAGATACAGAAAAACTATATCTTTGGGAAACATGAATTGGGTCCATCTGGCTACAGAGCACACATTCATGAAAGTGTGAGAGACTGAAGCAAGGCTTAGGGCAAGTAAACAATAAAAACAATAAAAAACAGTTCAAAACTACAAATTTATAAATGGAAATGCAACTTTAAAGTAAAACAGGATAAAATGCATGCTTGTGATAGTCAGGTTTTTTGTTTGTTTTGTCCAAATTGAGGCAGCTAGAATCATCTGGAAAGATTAATTTCAACTGAGTAAAGTCTTCTATTAGATTGTAAGCAAGTCTGTGGGGGCATTTTTTTTTTTTTTTGATTAATGGCTGATTATGTGGGAGGGCACCCTGCCCACTGTAGATGGTATTAAACTCTAACAAAATGCAGGCTGAGGAAGCTGTTAGAAACAAGTTGTCAGCAGTACTCCTCCATTCTGCTTCAGTCCCTGTCTCCAGATTCCTGTTCCAAATTCCCTCCATGATAAACTGTGATTGGGATATGTAAGCCAAATATATTGTTTCCTCCCTAAGTTGCTTTTGGTCATGGTATTTATCACAATAGAAACCAAAATAATACAACGTTTTCTCACTGTATGGACAAGCACTAGTTACAGTGTACCTGGAAACTGAGTTAGTATTCAAATACCTGATAGACAATCTCACATATATTTATAATAAATAAATACTAATATGTTTGAATATATCTATATAAATGGGTATAATTCACACTTCCAATCCTTCCCTTAGCTAGGAACCTGGCAGAGAGGGTGGGATTTTACTCCAAATCCCTTACTGGTCATGCTGTTAGTTGGATAAAGAACTATCAATAATTGTAAAGAGCCCGCAAGAGCAACATTGTCTATCATGCAAGTATATCTACAAATGCCACCAAACATCTGAGGCTAATGCCAGGCTTGATATAAATCATCCTTACCTTATAATAATTAGCATATTGTGCTTGAAAAGAAAAAAAAATATTGTTTGATTTCACTATGATCTCCATCAATTCCAAATTTCAGTCTTTCAATCCCGGGGTATTTAAGAGCAAATTCTTATGCCACCATTATTTCATATTCTGATTACAGCCTAAGGTTTATTCATTTGCTTAGTTTTCATGTACGTTTTCCTGGCCATTCTAAAATAAGCCAACACATTCACAAAATTGTTTTTGCATCATTTTATGCATAGGAAAAACACATTAGAAATACTTTTTCCATTGGCATTCTGCAGATTTTCAATTTTCTGATTTACTTCTTGATTTACTTCAATATTTCCAGAAGAAAGAGAGCATGGATTAAATACTATGACATATTCTGTGGAACATTATTTTTTCACATTTCCTTTACAGATATTTTGTCTGAATATAATTTGAAATAACTCCTCTGAGAATTTTTATTTTATTCTAGCTTCCTTTGTTGAGATTAAGATGTTATATACTCGCCTATAGGAAAAAAATCACCATTTTCTTTTTATTTTAATTTAATTTTATTTCTAATTTATTTTTTACACTCAATATTCTGTTGCCGCTCCCCACCCATCCACCGTCCAAATGCTCCACATCACACACTTCTTCCCCACCCCACAAGAAGGGCCCCATGCTCCACCCTACCTGACCTCTATATTCCTAGGGCCTCCAGTCTCTTGAGGGTTAGGTACATCATCTCTGAATGAATACAGACCAAGAAGTCCTCTGCTGTATGTGTTTTGGGGGCCTCATATCAGCTGGTGTATGATGCCTGTTTGGTGGTCCAGTGTTTGATAGATAACCGGGGCTCAGAATAATTGAGACTGCTGGTGCTCCTATAGGATCACTCTTTTTTTTTTTTTTTTTTAACTTTTTCCGATTTTTAATTAGGTATTTTCTTTATTTACATTTCAAATGTTATTCCGAAAGTCCCCTATACACTCCCCCCACTCTGCTCCCCTACCCATCCACTCCCACTTCTTGACCCTGGTGTTCCCCTGTACTGGGGCATATAAAGTTTGCAAGACCAAGGGGCCTCTTATGCCAATGTTACATATGCATCTAGAGACAGGAGCTCTGGGGGTACTGGTTAGTTCCTATTGTAGTTCTACCTATAGGGTTGCAGACCCATTCAGCTCCATGGGTACTTTCTCTAGCTCTTCCATTGAGGGCCCTGTGCTACATCCAATAGCTGACTGAGCATCCACTTCTGTGTTTGCCAGGCACTGGCATAGCCTCACAAGATCACCCTTCTGTTCAACTTCTTTCAGCCTTTCCCTAATTCAGCAACAGGGGTATAGCTGTGTCTTCAGGTAGCTCTATTTCCAATTTTCTGAGGAACTTCCAGATTGATTTCCAGAGTGCTTGTACCAGTTTGCAATCCCACCAGCAATGGAGGAGAGTTCCTCTTTCTCCACATCCTCTCCAACATGTGATGTCACCTGAGGTTTTGAACTTAGCCATTCTGATTAGTGTAAGGTGGAATCTCAGAGTTGTTTTGATTGGCATTTCTCTAATAACTAAGGACTTTGAACATTTCCTTAGGTGTTTCTCGGCCATTTGAAATTCCTCAGTTGTGAATTGTTGGTTTAGTTCTAGACCCCATTTTTTTTTAATTGGGTTGTTTGGTTTTTTGGAGATAAACTTACTGAGTTCATTATATATTTTGGATATTAGCCCTCTAACAGATGTGAGGTTAGTGAAGATTTTTTGCCCCCCCCCCCATGCTTTTTTGCCATGCTTTGCCTTACAGAAGCTTTCCAGTTTCATGAGGTCCCATTTATCAATTCTTGATCTTAGAACATGAACCATTGTAGTTCTGTTTAGGAACTTTCCCTTTGTGCCAATGAGTTCAAAGCTCTTTTCCCCTTTCTCTTCTATTAGAATCAGTGTATCTGGTTTTATGTTGAGGTCCAGGTCCTTGATCCACTTGGACTTGAGCTTTATACAAGGTGAAAAATATGGGTCTATTTTCTTTCTTCTACATACAGAAATCTAGTTAGACCAGCACCATGTATTGAAAATGCTTTCTTTTTTTCCATTGTATATATTTGGCATCTATTTCAAAGATCAAGTGACCATAAATAGACCCAACCAAGAAAGAGAACTTCAGTCCAATCTTACTTATGAATATCTATGCAAAAATACTCATTAAAATTCTTGCAAACTGAATCCAAGAACACATCATAAACATCATTCACCATGGTAAAATAGGCTTCATCCCAGGAAAAATTACCATTTTCACACACAAAAAAAATTCTCTACAAGCCAATTTCATTTGTGTTGTCAAATTTCTTTGGCTATTATCATCAGAAAATAATAATTAATATTACTGACTATATATACCATTTATTTACTCATAACTCATAAGAGAATTCTTTTACATACCTTTAATCCTGTTAATCATAATTTCTGTTTTAGTCACAAACCCATGCTTTTCTAACTCATTATTTATTAATTAAAATTATATAAACTAGGATCATCATTTTATAGCTATGTTATGACTCATTCTGATTTCTTTTATTTATTCAGTTTGGCTTTTGAAGTTGTTAGGTTTTCCATCTATAAACCAGTAAAATTAACATTAAAATGTCTTGCACATTCAAAAATAAAATATGGCCAGTAGATAATAGTTACCAAGTCTGATAACTTTTGTGCCTGGAACCAGCATGTGAGAAGAAAATAAACAAAGCAACACAAAAATCCCACAAGTGTCCTCTACTCTTTACACACCTCTGTGTTTGTTCATGTTTGCTTACAAATTCTTCTTTTGCCCAGATTACAAAAAAATTAATTTTTCTGAGTACCATAGATTTCTAGATATAGGAGAATTATATTACATTGTATTATTTATATTGTCTACTGGAATATAAACGTGGTAAATAATTTAATCTTATATTAGTAATGAATAAGCTGGAAACTACCAAAATGGTCATTTTGAGAATGCTGATAGGTTGATCTTCATCTATGCCAGTCTACATTTATTGTGATACTTATATTTAGTGTTTATTTTACTACGTTTTTACTACTAGAACAAAAATATATGTGATTCTTTCAGAGACTCACCAAATATGCATAGATTCTTAGCCAACATGCAGCTTTTTTTTTCAAAAGCCCAAGCCAAGCCCAGAGTATCTCTCTAGGCTAGCAGATGAGGATGCTACTTCTCCAGCACCACTTTTGCCTGTATTCAGCCATGCTTCCTGCCATGATGATAATGATCTAAACTTAAATTGAAAGCAATCTCTCAAATTATTTATTAAAAGTAGTCATGGTAATGATGTTTCTTCATAGCAAAAGAACAGTGACTAAAACAAAGTTAGTGCCAGAGTAAGACATTACTGTGACAGGTCTGACCATACTGTTTGTTGGAAGAATATAGAAAACTTTGGGACTTTGAATCAGAAAGATCGAGTCAACATTATATCTTGGTTTTAATGGGCCATATGAGTAGTAACATGGAAGGCAGTGGTGCTAAGAGCAATGTAGATTATGACTGCCCAGCTCAAGATGTTTCAGAGGGAAGAATATTGCTAAGGGGCTTAGAGATTGTTAATGTGTACAGTTTGAGAAGTAAAAAGAACACCAGAAAATGTAGTGGAGCTAAACCCAATGCTAAGTTAGATAAAAAATGTTCAAAGAGAATCCTAATGCTAAATAGGATAAAAGAAATGGTGACCACAGGGCAATAGCCCACTCAGCTAAACTTAACATTGTTGAAAAAATGAATTAAAAGAAAAGACTAGGTAGTGTTGAAAACAAAAGGCTGTTGCAAGTGTAATTGAAGGATGGGGCCAAGTTTCAGCCCCAGAAAGCACAAGAATTTGGCAGCTTCAGACATGTGGTTCTTGATTTAGAGTCAAAAATAGCAGAAAGAAGTTATGGAAGCCTCCTCCACAGCTGAGGAAAGCTGCTGAGGCCAGAAATATGTCAAGAGTGTCCCTGCTTACTAGAGATGCCATTACACGACCCTTTGGAACCTGGATTAATTGGAGACTATAAAGGTTGGAAGTGCCATAGTCTTGGGATACCAGCCAAGAAAAGTTGCTAACAGGGAGTAGAACCAGCCCAAGAGAGAGAAGTGAGTTGCAGTCAACAAAGCTGATAGGAGTTCGTGACCTGAAGAATCCTTTGACATGGGATATGAGGATGCAGATTTTAGAATTTGCCCAATTGGTTTTCTGTCTTGCTTAGGTCCAATATGTCCTCATTATGTTTCTTTTACCCCATTTGTAATGGTAATGCATATTCTGTGCCATTGTATTTTAGAAGTATGTGATCTGCTTTTTGAATTTAATTTTATAGGGGAATACATTTAATAAAATACCATGAGGTTTGGAACAGAATTTTAACTTTGAACTTTGGAGTTTTAAACAGTGTTAAGACTGTGATACACTATGAGGTCTTTTGAAATTAGACTGCATGCATTTTTGCCTAATGGTATGACTAAAAGCCTTTACAGGTCAGGGAGTGGTTTAAATATAATGGCCACCATAAACTCTCAAGCTAAGGATCAGGATGTAGCTCTCAACTAAAACTTTCTTTGGTCCTGATGTCTTTTTACAATGTTAGTCAATCATTAAGTGAGCTATATATCTAGACATGAAGAATTCTTGAACTACAAAATTATGCAATATTTCCAGGAAAGTTTTAACTGAGGAAAGAAAACTCAAATATGTTTGGCACCATCACATAGATCAGGGACCTGGATTGAATGAAGAAGAAGGAGAGCTGAATACAAAACTTCATCTCACTCTGCTTCTTCACTATCAAGAGGGAGGGGATTGGCTCTACTATTAAAGTTATTAGGCCAAAATAAGTTCTTGAAGAAGCACTTAGCATCAGAATCATTTTCTAATAAAGTAATAAAACAGAAATTGACAACAGAGAAACCAGTCTGTAATACCGTAATAACAAAAACCTCCCAATATTGAATAAGGTATTCTAAAGGTGGGATACTGGTCCCACAAAGTTATTTAAAGTTGGCAAGATAGAAACGGGAATTTATTTTCTAAAACTTGTTGGTAAGAATGACATTGAATACCTTAATGCTTTCATATGAGGTATCCATTAAAGAGGACATGATTGTCTATTAGTACCATTCTAGGAACTGAGCCAGGACAGGTGGTAAAAAATCCTTCAGCCTTTCCGGAGTTCTGATTATTATGTTACAGCACCCATTATGTACAGCCCAAAGGATTTTCCAACCAATGATGTGTGGTATGTGTCACAAAATTGAGGCATCAAGGATGACTCAAAGGACTTAGGCCTGGGAAGAAAGGGCGTGCTAATTAAAAGGACAAGGGAATTATGCGAGGATTTTTTGAGGAATATTTCAGAATTTAATTTCAGTCATGTTGTATGTGAGATGTCAGTTATACATCTGAGTAGTTATGTCAAGCTGACAGTTGGATATACAAGTTTTCAAAAACTTAAGGTTCCTTTAGTAACAACTCTCAGCATCTCACCTTTATTTTCCAAGTTATTATGCTGTTTTATTCTGTTTGCTAGTGACCTTTGACAATCTTTTGAAACCACTTTTTTTTTTATGTAATCAAAACTACCTGAGTATTGGATCAAGAAAATTTTGGAAAACTAAGAAAAGCCTTTTTTTCTGGGTTTTTGTTGTTGTTTTCTTGTTTCCACACTCGAGTAACAACTTAAATATTCATTATTCTTATGAGATGAATGAATATTTTTATATACAATCATCTTTTTTTATTCATAATGACTATTGACTTAGTTAGGGTTTTTAGTTTTGGAAAGAGACCCCATGACAACTGCAACTCTTAATTGGGGCTGGCTTAAAGTTCACATGTTTAGTCCTTTCGTGTCATGGTGGCAAGCATGGCAGTATTCAGGCAGATACTGTAGAAGGAGACAAGAGTTATACAGCTAGAACAGCAGGCAGCAGGGAGAAAATCTCACACTTGACGTGTCTTGCTCAACTCCAGTCAGGGACCTGGCCCCTAGTGACACACTTCCTCCAACCAGGGCCCACCTACTCCAATAAAACCACATCTCCTAATAGTGTCACTCCCTATGAGCCTATCAGGCGCCTTTTTGTTTCAAACCACTAGAACTGTTTTTATAGGCTCTCCTTATTTCTGTACTATCTGCTCAGAGAAAACACAACTTAGCTACTGTTTATTGGTTTATCAATCTAATCATAGTCAGTAGTAAAAAATCTCCCTATACCTAAAGATTAAAACCTCTTAACTGGAACTAAATGACTACACTACCATGTTTAGTTTAGCATCCATCTCTCTTACTGTGATACTTTGTTAAACTATATAACAGAAACTTATCAAAGTTTATGTATCAAATATCTTAATATCTAATTATATATCTAGTATATAAAGATGAATAAAATTATATCACATTGATTCTATATAGTGAAGAAAAATGAGTCAAAAAGGGTAGTACCACAGTAGGTTCAATTTAAGAAAACCATAGTAACCAGGATGATTATATGGGCAGAAAGAGAAATCTATTCTTATATCTAATTTTTTATTCATAAAATTGTTATTGAAAATTTGTATGGCTTTAGGTTACATAAATTCTTTGATCTTTCTCTGTATCACTAGCAAGGGAATAAGGGTACATGCTCTCATATATTTCTATTGTTGAACTGAACAGTAATAACCTCAAATCTCCCAAGTTTATAGACAAAGAATTCAAGGCTTCAATTTCACTTTATTTTTCATCATGGATATTGATTTCTCTGGGAAATGAAGAGATGTCATACTGCAGTCCTTTGTGCTTTATTGACCAAATAAACAATAATTGATCAAGGGAAGTTGTTTACTACTCCTTAGTTATATTACTGCAAATAGATTTTTGTAAAGCTGCTTCTGTGATGGCTGATTTCAATTACAGATATTAAAAAATAGAGTTACTTTAAGACCCATGCCATGGGCCAGCATCAATTCCTGATGCTATTGATACTCTGTTATGTTTGCATATAGGATCATGTGAACGGCTCCACCCAGCATCTGACTCAGACAGATGCAGACACCCACAGGCAAACAATGGATGGAGCTTGTGGACTCTTGTGGAGGAATAGGAGAAAGGATCGTAGGCCCAAAGAGGATAGGAACTCCACAGGAAGACCAACAGAATCAATTAATCTGATCCCTTGGTGGTATCAGAGTCTGAACATAAAACAAAGAAGATACATGGGCTGTACCTAGGCCTCCCCTCACATATGTAACATGTTCAGCTTGGTCTTCATGTGGGTCCTGAACAACTGGAAGTGGGGCTGTTATAAAACCTGGTGCCTGTATGCAGGATACGTCCTTCTAGCTGGGCTGCCTTGTCTTGCTTCAATGGGAGAGGAAGTACCTTGCCTTGCAGAGACAGAAGAGCCAGGGTAGGGAGATACCAGGGCAGGGGGGTCAGTTGGGTGAGCATCTGCTCAAAAGAGAAAAAAAGGGGTTGGGATGGGTGACCTCGAAGAAGGCAGTAAGTACACTGGAAAATGAATTGAATAAGGAAAAAACAAATTAATTAAATTAAAAAAACAGTTACTTATGTGCAAATAATTATTGTAGATTTATATGATTTATCAGACTGTCTTTGGCCAAATAAAGCCTCTAGTGAATTTTATAGTACTTTATGAGGAACTTAGTAAATAAGCACATGTCTAATTAAAATAGTCATGACAATTTAATTCATTCCATTGAATCCTTCAACTTTTTCTAACTGCACTGAAAATTTTACAAGTAAAGAAAGTTTATTTTATATTTATGATTAAGTTCTAAATTAAACTTACTGTTAAATCCTTACTCTAGAAATATAAAATTGTGTTTTTTTTTTCAGGTGTGTGATCATTTACATTCCAACTGAGAAATGGACTCAAACTTAATGCATTTGTCTTCTATGTTTTCAACTTTCACATTTATTATATAATATTTCAGTGTACCTATTATAATAATGAGTATATTTTATAGTGTTTTGATATGCTAAATTAATCATTCTTAGAAAAAAAAAGCAACTTACTGTTAACACATTTTGAAAGAGGAATACTGTTAGACATAAAATACAGACAAACATGCCTTTATGATTTTCATTGGAATATTAGTAGACAGAATGTAAATGATTTGTTAATTTGCAACTTGTCTATATATTTATCTTCTGAAAGCTGCATTATATGCAAAAATAGAGATACTATAAGAAACACCTGAAAAGTTAGTTCATTGTTTAAGAGAACTGCTCTTTCAGAGGATAACAAGTTTGCTTCTCAGCACCCACACTGAGTGTCTCTCAACTGCTTATAATTGCAGCTCCAAAGAAATCCAGTGCATTGTCTGGCTTTTTTGCACCAATAACCCAAGATATAGCAATTATGTAAGTGATATCAAACTTGTACACAGCACCTTCTAGCACATGAACTCATCTGTAAGAGTTTGACATCACATTATCAATTCCTTATTTCTTGATTAAAACAAAAGAGCAAAAAATAAATAAACAAAAAACCAAACAACTCCTACAAGTTGTCCTCTCTGATATGACTTCCACAAATGTAGTGTGGCTTGTGTGTGTGTGTGTGTGTGTGTGTGTGTGTGTGTGTACATGCATGGGAGGAAGAATAATTTAAAAATTAAAAGTAGTGACTTTTAGAAATAACTAATTTTTCATCATTGTAACAGTAAAATTACATGTAAATAATAGCATTCTATAAAATATTGTAATTTATATTTTGTTGTCAGTACCAGGTAATGTAATATTTACATTTATGTATGTGTTTTGAAATGTGTATTTGTGTGTATGTGTGTTCATGTGGATATGTTCACATATACATATATATATGAAATGTGTATTTGTGTGTATGTGTGTTCATGTGGATATGTTCACATATACATATATATGCATGTAGAGGTCAGATGTCAACATTGGATGTCTCTTTTTATTCATTTTCCACCTTGTTTTTGATGATCCCTGCATCAAATAAACTCACACATATAATTAAAGTTTAATCCCAAATATTTTTTAAAAGTCAACAAATACATTTAGAAGTCAATACACACATATATGCAAGCATAAATAAGCATATCATATGCACTAATAAAAATCAAATGACATTAACCATTAAAACTTAAGTCTTCTATATCATATCACTGCAATAATTCTTAATTCATTTAATAAAATGTATAGTTGTTTTTATATTTTCTGTATACAACTTTATCACAGAGTATTCCATATTACTGTATGAATCTTTCTGACTCTTACTGTTTACTATGAGTATACAAAGGTTTCTTTTATTTTCTTCTTTTTCTTTATTCTATTTTATTTTATTGTTTTATTTATTTTCATCCCATATGTTTTCTCCCCTCCTGGTACATGCTCCCAGAGTTCTTCACCACCCTCACCTCCCCTTCACCCCTAAGAGGATGCTCCCCTTTTCCCTGGGGCATCAAATCTCTAGAAGATTAGGTGCATCCAATCCCACTGAGGCCAGACAAGGCAGTCTTCTGTTACATAGGTGCGGGTGCCTTAGACTGGCCAGTGTGCATGCTCTTTGGTTGGTGGCTTAGTCTCTGGGAGCTTCCAAGCTTCCAGGTTGGTCTTCCTATCCAGTTGCCAGCTCCTTCAGCTAACTCTTCCATGCAGGTCACAGTCTTTATTCCAATTGGGTAGCTTTAATTATCTGCATTTATCTCAGTCAGCTGCTGTTAGAGAGTCTCAGAGTACAGTCATACTAAGCTCTGTCTAGGAGCATAAAATTTCATCAATAATATTGTCAGGGTTTGGTGCTTGCCCATAGGAGAGATCCTAAGTTGGGCCGGTCACTCAATGGCCTTTTCGTCAGTCTCAGCTCCATTTTTGTCCCTGCATTTCTTTTTGACAGGAAAAATTCTGGGTCAAAATTTTGAGACTTGGTTAGGGACCTTTTCCCTCTACCTAGGGTCATATCTATCTACAAGAGGTGGTCTGTTCAGGTCTTGTTTCCCCACTGTTGGGTATTTCAGCTAAGGCCTTCATTGAGTCCTGGGAGCCTTTCACATCCCAGGTCTCTCATGGTAGGGGTAGAACTTACCCATACCACCCACCCCTGGAAGCTGTATATTATCATTCATTCTCATGGCTCTCTGGGCTTCTCTCCTTTTTCCTCCTATACCTGATCCTGCACCCCCTCCAATGTCCTCTCCCCTTCCCTTCTCCCACTCAGGTACCTCCCTCCCTCTGCCTCCCATGGGTAACTTGTTCCCCCTTCTGAGTACAACTGAAGCATCCTCACTGGGCCTTCCTTCTTGTTTAACTTCTTAGGATCTGTGGGTTATATAATGGTTATTCTGTACTTTTTGACTAATATCCACTTATCAGTGAGTACATACCATGCATGTCATTTGGGTCTAGGTTACCTCACTCAGTAGGTTTTTAGTTCCATCTATTGGCCTGCAAAACACATGATATCCTCAGTTTCAATAGCTGAACAGTATTCCATTGTATAAATGAGCCACATATTCTGTATCCATTCTTTGATTGAAGGACATCTGCCTTGCTTCCAGTTTCTGCCTATTGCAAATAAGGCAGCTATGAACATAGTGACATACATGTCCTTGTACTATGGTGGAGTACCTTGTGGGTATAAGCTCAGAACAGTACATCTGGGTCTCCAGCTACAACTATTAGGAATTTTCTGAGGAATTGCCAGATTGATTTCCAGAGTGTTTGTACAATTTTACAATTCTACTGGCAATGGAGAAATGAAGATCCAAATATAAACCCACACACTTATGGTTACCTGACCTTTGATAAAGAAACTAAAACCATACTGTAGTAAAAAAGAAAGTATTTTCAACAAATAGTGCTGGTTCAACTGGAGGTCTGCTTATAGAAGAATGTAAATTGATCCATTCTTATCTCCTTGTATAAAGCTCAAGTTCAAGTGGATCAAGGACCTCAACATAATACCAGATACACTGAAACTTATAGAGAAGAAAGTAGGGAAGACCTTTGAGTACATGGGCACAATGGAAAATTTCCTGAACAGAACACCAATGGCTTATGCTCTAAGATCAACAATCAACAAATGCCACCTGATAAAATTGAAAAGCTTCTGTAAGGCAAGGACACTGTCAATAGGAAAAAACAGCAATCCACTGATTGGGAAAAGACCTTTAACTACTATCCATCTAATAGAGGTCGAGTATCCAAAATATACAAAAAAAAAAAAAAAAAAAAAAAAAAAAACCCTCAAGAACTTATTATTATTCTTTAATCTTTTCCTACAGTCCAGTCTTTATCCCCCACCCGGTCTGGTTTCTTACTGTTCTTCATCCCATACCTCTTCCCCTTCTCCAAGAAGATTCCCTTCTACCCCAGCAGATCTCCCCATATCCTGGAGTCTCAAATCTCTTGAGGCTTAGGTGCATCTTCTCTCACTGAGGCCAGACCAGGCAGTCCTCTGCTGTATATGTGGCAAGGGCCTCATATTAGCTGGTGTATGTTGCCCAATTGGTTGCTCCATGTCTAAGAGATCTTGGGGGTCCAATTTAATTGAGACTGCTGGTCTTCCAATGGAATTTCCCTCCTCCTCCGCTTCTTCCAACCTTTCCCTAATTCAAACCAAGGAGTCTCTAACTTCTACCCATTGGTTGGGTATATCTGCATCTGATTCTATCAGCTGCCATGCTAGGTTACTGTGTGTAAGCACACCATAGCATCAGTAATGTTCTGTGCATTTAGTGCTTTGACTATTATGTGGCAGGAGAATTTTCTTTTATGCTCCAATAAATTTGATGTTCTATGGGCTTATCGTATGTTCATGGGCATCTCTTTCTTTAAGTGAGGGAAGTTTTCTTCTATGATTTTGTTAAAGATGTTTTCTGGCTGTTTGACCTGGAAATCCCTCTTCTATTCCTATTATTCTTAGATTTGGTATTTTCATTGTGTCCGAAATTTCCTGGATGTTTTGGGTTAGAAACTTTTTATACTTGGCATTTCCTTTAACTGGTGTCTTCCTTACCACTTGAGGCCTCAAATTGCTTGAGGGTTAGGTGCATCTTCTCTCACTGAGGCCAGGTGAGACAGTCCTCTGATGTATGTCACGGGCCACATATCAGCTCATGTGTGCTCCCTGGTTGATGCCTCAGTATCTGATAGTTCTCAGGAGTCCAGGATAGTTGAGATTTCTGGTCTCCCTATGGGGTTTCCCTCCTCCTTAGCATCTTCCAGCCTTTCACTAATTCAACCAAAGTGGTCCCTGGCTTCTGTCCATTGGTTGGATGTAAATATATGCATCTGAATCTTTCAGTTACTTGTTGGGCCTCTTGGAGTGCAGCCATTGCTAGGCTCCTGTCTGTAAGCACATCATAGCATCAGTAATTGTGTCAACCCTTAGAGCAAGCATCTCTTTGAGCTGGATACCAATTTGTTCCAGTCACTGGACCTCCTTTTCCTCAGTTTCTTCTCTATTTTTGTTCCTGAAGTTCTTTTAGACAAGAAAGATTCTGGGTCAGAGTTTTTGAATGTGGAATGGCCACCATATCCCTCTACTTGATGCTTTGTCTTTTTCCTGGAGATGGACTCTACAAGTTCCCTCTCCAAACTGTTGGGCATTTCTTCTAAGGTCCCTCTGAGTCCTGAATGTCTCTAACCACCCAGGTCTCTGGTATATCCTAGATGATTCCCCAACCTCCTACCTCCCCATGCTGCCAGTTTCAATTCTTTCTACTGTACCTCAGGGCTTCACTCCTGTCTCCCCCAACCCCCTCCCGAAATGCCTAATCATGATTCCCTTTACCTTTCCATGCCCCTTCTCCCATCCAGATCACTCCCTCTGCCCCCTCCGATTGTTTCTTCTCCCTCCCAAGTGTGTTTGAGGCATCTTCAGTTGGGTCCTTCCACTTGTTTACCTTCTTGAGTTCTATAGATTTGATTAGAGATATTCTGGGGATTTTTTGGCTCATATCCACTTATTAGTAAGCACATACCATGCATGTTCTTTTGAATCTGAATTACCTCAGTCAGGATGACATTTTGCAGCTCTATTCATTTGCCTTCAGAACTCATGATGTCTTCTTTCTTAATAGCTGAGTAGTATTCCATTGTGTAAAAGAACCACATTTTCTCTATCCATTTGTACTGGCTGGTTTTGTGTGTCAACTTGACACAGGCTGGAGATATCACAGAGAAAGTAGCCTCCCTTGAGGAAATGTCTCCATGAGATCCAGCTATAAGGCATTTTCTCAATTAATAATCAAGGGTGGGAGGACCCGTTTTGGGTGTTGCCATCCCTGGGCTGGAAGTCTTGGTTTCTATAAGAAAGCAAGCTGAGCAACCCAGGGGAAGCAAGTTAGTAAGTACCATTCCTCCATGGCCTCTGCATCAGCTCATGCTTCCTGACTTATTTCAGTTCCAGTCCTGACTTCCTTTGGTAATGAATAGCAATGTGGAAATATAAGCTGAAAAAAACCCTTTCCTCCTCAACTTGCTACTTGGTCATGATGTTTTTGCAGGTATAGAATCCATGCCTATGACACCTTTCTTCCATTGAGGGACATCTGGGTCATTTCCAGCTTCTGGCTGTCAAAAATAAGTCTGCCATGAACATAGTGAAAAACGTGCCCCTGTGGCATGGTAGCTCATCTTTTGCATATATGACAAAGAGTGATATAATTGGGATCTTCAGGTAGATCTTTTTCCAATTTTCTGAGGAACCTCCAGATTGATTTCTAGAGTGGTTAGAACAGTCTGCAGTCACACCAGCAATGGAGGAGTGTTCCACTTCTTACACATCCTCAGGAGCATCTTCTCTTACCTTAGTTATTTTTTTAATCTATCTATCTATCTATCTATCTATCTATCTATCTATCTATCTATCTATCTATCTATCTATCTATCTATCTATCTATCTGTGTATATTTTATCTTAGCCATTCGGTTGGTGTCTGGTGGAATCTCAGAGTCGTTTTGATTTACATTTCCCTAATGACTAAGGACTTTGAACATTTATTTAAGTGCTTCTTAGCCATTGGCAACTCCTCTGTTGTAAATTCTGTTTAGTTCTATACCCCATTTTTTGACTGCGTTGTTTGACTTTAAGGAGGTTATATTCTTGAGCTATTTATATATTTTGGATATTAGCCTTCTATGGGATGTGGAGTTAGTCAAGATTTTTTTTCCCAATCTGTAGGTTACCAATTTGGCCTATTGACTATGTCCTTCGCCTTACAAAAGAAAGAGACTTCAGGCCAATCTTGCTATGAATATCGATGCAAAAATATGAATTGAAATATATAATTTAGTGACATAAATACATGTTTGTTACTTTTATCATTGTGGTGATAAGGTATGGCATAAAAGCAGCTGAAGAATGAAAGGTTGTTTTGTTTTTCTGAGTTTGTGGATACATTTTGTAATGGAAGGGATAACATGGAGGCTTAAGTAAGAAGTGATTATTCTTGATGTGCAAACCATCAAGAAGCAGAATGAGAATAAATTTAATGTTTACCTCCCTTTATACTTTTTATTTAGTCCAGATCCTCAGTACTTGTGATGATGTCACAAACATTTAGATTAAGTTTTCCTTCTTCAGTTGAACATTCCTGAAAATATTGCATAGGATTTGTTGTTTAAGAATTCTTCATATCTGGATATATAGCCCACTGAAGTCCAGGTCAAGGGCTATAGCTCAATGACAGAATGCTTGACTAGTATATGCATGATCCAAAGTTTAATTTCTCATAGTGCAAAGACAAAGGCACAGATACAGATTATAATATAACTGAGTTTATAGTTTTATTTACTAAGTAAAGATAATTCATATTAAAATTGTTTAATGATTAACATTTAAAGCAGAATATTTATAATATGCAGAATATTTAAGGGGTTCAAGTATTGTTGTATTTTTTGTTAATGAAAAGCCTTCAAATCTGTTAATATTATTCCTATGATTGCTAGAGTATGAATCAAATATATTCAGAACACTAAATTGTGTATGAGTATAGTTGTGCAATCAGTTTCTTTTAGCTTTTATAGATGTGCTGTATAAAAGCCTACTAGAATAAGAATAGATCATCTTTATAAGAAAATATTTCCAAGAAAATACTATGCTCTCAAGGAAATGAATTTATATAGTAAAATTATTTTCACTGTAACTATTCTTTATAATATTTAATAACAATACATATGCATAGGTGATATTGAAAATTTACTATTGAAGATATTTGCATAAGTTTATGTTTCTTTCCTCAAGATACATAATAATTCTTATGCCGTAGAAAATATTTGAGATTTTAAAGTGGAGAAACACACTAGATAGCACTGTCTTAGTTTGGTTTCTATTGCGATTATGAGACTCCATGGCCTGAGCAACTTATAGAAGAAAAAAAAAATAATTAATGACTTACAGTATCAAAGTGAGTCTATGGCCATCATGTAAGAAAATATGGTAATAATCAGGCAGACATGGTGCTGGAGCAACATCTGAGAGTTCCTATCCTCTTCCACAAATAGGAGGCATGGATAAATAATGGAGGAAGGGAGAGGAAAAGTACTAACTGGGAAACATTATGTTTTGAATCCTCAAATCACATGCCCAATGACATATGACCTCATAAGACCACACCAACTTATCTTCAACTGTTGACCAAACATGCAAATATATGAGTGCTTGGGAGTCATTTTTATTCATACCAGTACAATCATCTTAACTAAGTAGTCAAGATTAGTGTCATCATTCACAAAGAATATTCACATCAAGAGTACTATAGCATGATTCACTAACAGCTCACTTTCATCTTTATAGTATAGTTGGCCAAATATCCATAATCATAATTCATTATGAATGAATTCTATACTAATTTGAATTGAGGAGCACTAAAAACCTAACTGGATAGTATTTTTTGTATGTGCCGGGACTATGTCACTTTCCTAGAACCATTAAGAGCACTAAGTTCATCCTGGGATCCTAGAATGGATTTAAAAGCTAAAGACATTAATGCCTTACACCTTGTAGTGACTATCTCTGGTTGTCAACTTGACTATATTTGGAATGAACTACAATCCAGAATTGGAAGGTTCACCATTGACCCTAACCTGGAGGCTGGAAAATAGAAGTTTCTGGTCTGGATCTTGGTATGGAGATCTTGAAGCATAGTGGCTATGGATTCCAAAAGATTAAGACAGGGAGATCTCTGAGTTCAAGGTCATCTGGGATTAAAGGTGTGATGGCACACACCTTTAATCTGGGCTACTCCTTCTGCTAGAGATCATATAAGGACATTGGAAGAAGGGAGAGAAGCTCTCACTCCTTTGCCTGCTTGCCGTGTGGGACTGAGCAACTGCTAGATCCTTGGACCTCCATTCACAGCTACTACTAAACAATTGTTGGGAATTGGACTGCAGACTGTAAGCCATCAATAAATTTCTTTACTATATAGAGACTATCTATATGTTCTGTGACTCTAGAGAACCCTAAGACACACCTATTTATCAATTTGGGGATGAGGTATACATTTCAGAAAATAACTTGTGGAAGGCAGTTCTATCCTTCAAGTATGTGAGTCCCAAGTGTCAAACTAAGGCACCTTTACCTACTGTGTTACCTAATTTCACCAAGAAAATTATTGCTTGTACAGATAAATGCAAATGGGTTTGTGAGGCTTTGTCTAAATTGCCAATAAATAATGAATATTTATCACAAGGTCCATAAATTTATATAAGTAGAATGTATATTTTGTTATAAATACTTTACTTTTAAGTTATTTTTGTTTTATTTCTTTTATATTAAGGTTTTTTTCATAGAGCACTCATACACATAATTTACAAAAATATATCATGTTGTTTGGTCTTTGTATATTACCCTCAACTAACTCTCTCTCTCTCTCTCTCTCTCTCTTTCTTCCTCTGCCCCTCCCTCTCTTCCTTCCTTGTGGTATAAAGTACAATATATAAGAGGCTTTACAAGCCTCACAGGAAAATCTCCACTTGATTGCTTTCCATATATTTAATAATTTAAAGGAATGAATTTTATTTTGTGGTAATAAATAAAATATTGATAATATTACAATTCTACTGAAAGAAGGATAAATCTGTTATTTGAAACCTCTAGCTTAAGCAATGGGAGTGGTATTTTTCTCCAGAGAAGTACATAACATTCATCAGTTCAGAGTCAAATAGTCAGTTTTAAAAACAAGTATACAAGTAGTATTAAATAGATAAGACAAGTTATATTTAGATATATATACATATACATACACACACATATATAAGTGTGTATACACACACACACACACACACACACACACATATATATATATATATATATATATATATATATATATATATATATATACACACACACACACACACACACACACACACACACACACACACACACATATACATATAAGCACACAAGCACACAATAACAGTGAAAAAAAGGTGTCTGTAAATTTGAAGAAGTTCAGGGAGTGATTTATGGAAGGGCTTGAAGGGAAAAAGCTGGAGAGAAATTATTATCCTAAAAGTAGAAGAGAAAAATGTATGTTTTATCATTCTTTGAATTAGTACTAAATAAATATCAAGAAATAATATTTGGAATAAATTAAGCCTAAATAGCATTATATTTAACTAGAATTAGTTTTAAATAGGAACATATTGTCAAAATCAGGATAAAATAGGGTATCATTTGTCTCAATAAGTAAATATTAGATAAACAAATTCATTATTGTTAAGCTATTAATGGTCCTATAATCATATAATCAGATCAACTCCAACTCATTTTTTATTATTATTCTATACTCTTTTTTACAGTCCAGTCGTTATCCCCCTCCCAGTCAACCATCTGACTGTTCCTCATCCCTTACCTCCGCCTCTTTCTCCAAGAGGATGCCCCCACTATCCACTCCTACTCCACTAGACCTCCCTAGTCCCTGGGGCTTCAAGTCTCTCACTAAGGCCAGACCAGGCAGTCCTCTGCTATATATGGGTCAGGGGCCTCATATCAGGTGGTGTATGATGCCTGGTTGGTGGTTCACTGTCTGAGAGATCTTGGGGCATCCAGGTTAGTTGAAACTGCTGGCTTTCCAATAGGGTTGCCCTCCTCCCTAGTGTCTTCCAGTTTTTTCCTAATTCAGCCTCAGGGATCAACAGCTTCTGTCTATTGGTTGGGTGTAAATACCCACATCTGACTCTTTCATCTGCTTGTTGGGCCTCTCAGAGGGCAGCCATGCTAGGCTCCTGTCTCTAAGCATACCATAATATCAGTAGTAGTGACAGCCCTTGGATCATCCTTTGAGCTGGATCCCAATTTGGCCCTGCTACTAGATAATGAAGGGAAGGTTAGTAAGTCAAACTCTCTTAGTTATTGTTCTATTGTTGTGAAGAGACACCATGCACTAGGAAACTTGTAAAAGAAAGCACTTAATATGGGGTTGTTTACAGTTTCAGAGAGTAAGTCCATGATGATCTGGCTGAGGGCATGGTGGCAGGCAGGAAGGCACGCCAACAGTAGCAGTTACTGCTAGCTTACATCTGAGCAACCAGCAGGAAGCAGAGTGAGCGATGGGGGGTGGCATTTTTATTCAAACCACCATACAGACCTAGATTCTAGTGAAGAATGAGCTTAGACATATTCAGATTTTGTTTAAAATAATGACTCTAATCTTCTTACACAGAGTAACTCAAATAAAATAAATCATATCTAGAGAAATGCCATAATAGTTCAGTAGAAATAGCTTCAATAACATGTCATACAGCCAATTTCAATCATTTTCCTCCTGTAAGTGACTTTCATAGTAGCAAATGATTTAAATATCAAAATTTGTTTTCTAGCTCTAAACTGCAATGACAATTTTAAATATTGAGTTCTTTGAAATTAAAATACTTTCTGTACTAAATTAAAAAGAAATTTATTCAAATCAATTTATTTACTAAATTCAAATTGAGAATATTAATAACTGAATGAATTTATACAAAACTGCAGTAGCTATCAAAATGGACAATGTTTTCTTCAGTAAACCATTTATCTAAAAGTTCTTTAAATGAGTTCTCAAGTGTAAGACATTTTCTATGCCAAGTTTTCTAAATACAATGCTGCAATTTTGTATTTTTCCTCTAGTAGAACATAGTGTACATCTTTTGGTTATTGTTGTTTATTTGCTCTTGTTAGTTTGTATTCTATAAAGCCTATGTAAATATTCTAATGCAATGGTTCTCAACCTATGGGTCACAGCCTCTTTGGTGGTTGCATGTCAGAAAACAGATAAAATCCGAAGGGTAAAAATAAAAAAAAAAAATATTGAAGAATCAGATCCATATATACCATGAACTATATTAAAAAATATTATACTTTTAAGTTAATGGTTTCTGTAGGTCTGTTTGTTTAATGGTCCTAATCCTTTCTGCTGTTCATACAATTTAGTCTTAAGTTTACTCTTATCCTTTTATCAGTGTGTACATAGAATGCATGTTCTTTTTGGCATGGGTTACCTCATTCAGGATAATGTTTTCTAGTTCCATCCATTTGCCTGCAAAATTCATGATGTCCTCAATTTTAATAGCTGAATAGTATTCCATTCTGTAAATGAACTTCATTTTCTGAATCCATTCTTCTGTTAAGGGACATCTGTTGCGCGGTCACACGTCTCTGACCAGCAGAGACAGTGGGAAAAAACAACATGGGACACCAAGGTGGTTTCAGAGCAGCTTGCCTTCGAAGCTTCTGCTTTATTCTGCTTCTCTCTCTCTCTCTCTCTCTCTCTCTCTCTCTCTCTCTCTCTCTCTCTCTCTCAGGTTTCACACAGCTGTATCCGTTCACTCACTCACTCTAGTCTTTCCTATGCTGGTGCTGCTCTCCTCATCTGCTGCTCTCTGGCCTAACCCTGCAGGTGCTCTCCTAAGCTGCTTTCTCACACTGGTCCAGTCTTCTCATCTGGTCTCTCATCTGGTCTCTTTATGCTATACTGGACTCTGGTCTCTGGCCTACCTCATCTGGGGCTGTCCTCAATTTATACTTCCATGCACTCATGCCACCTTACACCACCCAATCATAGATGCACACATCCAAGGCAGCATGCAGGATTGGCTGATAGAATGGTATCTTGAGATGTTACGCTAATTTCTCCAAGGAGTTACATGCCATGTGCTGCTTAGTTACATGTGCTGCTTTTACTGCGCATGACTGAGACTGGGATAAACAATCAAGGTCATGGGGCTTAGCATAGAGCCAGGCACCATCTTTGAGCCATGGGGCTGTGCCCACTCCCCACAGACATCCTCATTCTTTCCAGCTTCTGGCTATTACAAATAAGGCTGCTAAAAACATAGTGGAGCATATGTCCTTGTGGCAAGGTAGGGCACCTTTTGGGTATATGGCTGGGGTAGTATAGCTGCATCTTCAGGTATAACTATTTGCAATTTTCTGAGGAATTTCTAGACTGATTTCCAGAGTGATTTTACCAGTTTCCAATTCCACCAGCAACAGAGGGGTGTTCTTTCTCATCATCCTCCCCAGCATGACTATCACTTGAGTTTTGATCTGATTGGAGTAAGGTGGAATCTCGGGGTCATTTTTCTAATGACTAAGGATGTTGAACATTTCTTTAAATGCTTCTAGGCCATTCAAGATTTCTCTATTGAGAATTCTCTTTTTAGTTCTGGAGACTATTTTTAATTTTGTCATTTGATTTCTTGGAGTCTAACTGCTTAGGTTCCTTATATATTTGGGATACTAGCCTTCTATTGGATATAGGATCAGTAAAAATCTTTCCCCATGCTTTAGGTTGCCATTTTGTCCTATTGACAGTGTCCTTTGTCTTATAGGAGCTATACAGTTTCATTAGGTACGATTTGTCAATTGTTGATCTTAGAGCCTGAGCCATTGCTCTTCTGTTCAGAAAAAATTTCCCCTGTGCCAATGCATTTGAGGATCTTTCCCATTTTGTCTTCTATTAGATTCAGTGTATCTGTTTTTATGTGGTGGTCCTTGATGCACTTGGACATGAGTTTTAGACAATAATGTGATGAGTGTGGATCAATTTGAATTCTTCTACATGCAGACCACCAGTAAACCAGTACCATTTGTTGAAGATGCTTTCTTTTTAACACTACATGATTTTGGCTTCTTTGTTAAAGGTCAAGTGTCTATAGCTATGTGGGTTTATATCTGGGCCTTAACTTCTACTCCAGGGATAGACCTGTCTGTCTCTTATGTACCAATACCATAAGGTTTTTATCTCTATTGCTCTATGGTGCAGTTTGAGTTTAGATATTGTAATTTTCCTAGAATTTGTATTATTGTTGATTGTTTTAACTATCCTGGGTTTTTTGTTTTGTTTTGTTTTGTTTTTCATATGAAGTTGTGAATTGCTCTTTCCATGTCTGTGAAGTGTTGTGTTTGAATTTTGATGGGGATTGCATTGAATCTGTAGATTGCTTTTGGTAGGATGGCAATTTTTACTATGTTAATTCTACCCACCCATGAGCATGGAAGATCTTTCCATCTTCTGAAGTTGTCTTCAATTTTTTTTCATTAGAGACTTGAAATTCTTGTTGTACACATCTTTCACTTGATTACACTGAGTTTCTCCAAGGTATTTTATAATAGTGTGGATACCTCAAACTCACTTAGAAGAGGGAACAAAATAAACAGAAGAGGCAAAGTGAGGGAGGGACCTGGGTGGGAATGGCAAGAGTGAGGGAAAAAGTGGAGGAGGAGCAGGTATTTGGAGAGACAAGAGAGAAGCCCAGGGGACCAGGAGAATGAATGGAAATATGCAGCATTGTGGGTGGGACGGGGGATCCTCTAGAAATTCCCAGACCTGGGATATGAGAGTCTCTCAGGACCCCATGGAGATGTCATTAGCTGAAATGTGCAATATTGTGGAGATGGAACCTGAAAAGAAATTTGAATGGCAGAGCCTGGCTGACAGAAGGCAGTCCTTAGCTTAGACCTTGGAAGCTTACTTTCTCTCTGCCATAATTTTATTGATAATTTTATACTGTTTCATACATGTCTGTTATAGGCTATGAAATCTCTCCTGGTCTGAGTCATTCACTGCTAATAGGCTCCTTCCTTAGCGTAGATGAAGGCAGTTTCCATGTGTTTTAACTTTACTCCATTTCTCCTTTGGGGGCTTTATGTTTCTACCTATATTCTACTCTTAAGTTCATCTAGTGACCTTTTCATTTTATTTACACCATTATTCATTTATAAAATTAAATTCATTTCTGCTATATATCCTGTATTTCCTTGCGAAAATCATGTTCTTTTGGTTTCCCCTAAGCATTATATAACTTGCAACAGCATTTTTATACTGGCTTGTTTAAAATATGTNTGACTTACTATTAGCAGTTTTAGGAAATTATTTGGACCATCCTTCCTATTTCAGTTTTATTCTGACATTCTGTGTGGGACCATGTTGTAGTGTATTTGGCAGGGTTATGGTAGATAAATAGGCCAAATAAGATGCCTGTCCCCAAACAAGAGTAGCCTTTTAGCTGAAAATTGATATTTTTCTATGAAGTTTTAACACAGACAAGGTTCTGTATTATTTGGTTTGAAGTATTGTATTCTATGCTGCAGAGTATTTAGTACACAGATTTATTTTTAAAAGAAAGAACCTAATGACAACAAGAAGCATCCAATCATTTCTTAAAACTATTCTTTTCCACTGCTCAGAGTCCTTTTGTGGGGATGGTCTACTCTGCTTGTCCTAGGAGATAAAAGTCAGGAGAAATGAGTACATTTCACTACATGGAACCCAAACACAGAATGTCATATTTCTATCTGGGATTCTCTTGTTTACAGTAATCCATATAAATTTTGTTTATGGCATAGCACGTATCCACAGTTTTGCTATAAAAGAATATTTTGCAGTTTTATCTTGAGATTTAAAAAAATACTTCTGATCTCTAAGGAAAATCACTCATTATTGTATTTTTCCATATTCTTATTTTTAAAATACACTTTATTAGTTTGACAATTGACTGAAACCTACAAGCTATTTAAATACATTTCAGTTATACTTTATTTAACACTTCTAATTTTAATAACTTCTTTGTATGCATATGTACATTTTGCCACTCTGTCTCCCTCTCTGTTTTCCTGTTTTTCTCTGTTTCTCTTTCTCTCTCTCTCTCTCTCTCTCTCTCTCTCTCTCTCTCTCTCTCTACACACATGTACACACACACACACACACACACACACCTATATGTATATACTTACATCATATATACATATACGTGTGTGTGTGTGTGTGTGTGTGTGTGTGTGTGTGTGTGTTTGTGTCAGTGTCTGTGTACCATGTGTAGGCCTGGTGCCAATGGAATCCAGAAGAGAGCATCAGAAAGCCTGGAACTAGAGTTATATTACAGAAGCTTGTGAGTTGCCTTGTAGGTGCTGGAAATTGAACCCGGATCCTTTGGAACAGCAGTCAGTGCCCTAAAATACTGAACCATCTCTCCATCCAATGTCTATGTACATTTAGTTATGATTGAAAGACATTTATTTATATCAATTCTTTCTGAGAACAGTGCAAACTTTATCAAAACCTCTTTTGTAACAAACTAAATGACACATGATCCTTTTTTTAAAAAAAGAGAAATGTATAAAATGGAAATTATGTCACTAAGTTAATACATTCCACAGTGATGTGAGACAGAAGTGGATAAAGACTGTTTTTTCTAATTTTACACAAATTAGATACCAAATACATACCTATGGATTTTATTAGGTATTTATCAATAATGTAAGAAAGTAAATATAATCCAGGTTCTAATTTACTGACTCCTCCTTTGATTTATGAGTAGATAAAATACAATGTTGCCAAATTAAACTTTAGACAACATTCATCAAAGTAGATATGCTAATTTTCAATATAAATAACAAATGAACCTTAATTTAGTCCAAATAAAATAACTACCTGAATTTTCTATTAAATACTGTACAAGATGCATATTGTTACATTTTCCTTTGTAATTTTACTAATTAAAATTTCTCAAAGTCTATCATAAAATCAGCCTACTGTAAGTTATTTTTATTAGAATACATGGTAGCCTGACAGGAGCCTGATATAACTGTCTCCTGAAAGTCTCTGCCAGAGCCTGACAAAAACAGAGGCACATGCTCTTAGCCCACCATTAGACTGAGCACAGGATCCCCAGTGAAGGAGTTAGAGAAAGGACTGAAGGATCTGAAGGGGTTTGCAGTCCCATAGGAAGAAGAACAATATCAACCAACCAGAACACCCCCCCTCCACACACACACACACACACACACACACACACACACACACACACACACACACACTCCAGAGCTTCGAGGGACTAAACAACCAATCAAAGAGTACACATGGAGTGACCCATGGCTCCAGCCTCATTGGTCGCATAGGATGGCCTTGTTGGGCATCAATGGGAAGAGAGGCCGTTGGTCCTGTGAAGGCTAAATTCCCCAGTGTAGGGGAAGGCCAAGGCAGTAAGGTGGAAGTAGGTGGTTTGGAGGGCAAGCACCCTCATGGAAGCAGGGGAAGGGAGAGGGGATAGGGGGTTCTGGGCAGGGGAAACCAGAAAAAGGGATAACATTTGAAATGTAAATAAGTAAAATAAGTAAATAAGTAAAATATCCAAAAATATAAAGGTAAAAGGAATACATTAGCCTAATATAACTTATTTTTACAAGAATAGATATTCTAATGTACTTTTATCTTTTCTACAGGCCTTTTAATATAAACTTCCTTAGAACAGGAATCTGCATAAAAAGAGATTAATACCTCCATTGAAAATATGCAGAAGTGGGAAAGATCTAGAGAAATATCAATGAACAATTAACTTGTGACTTCATGAAATATAGTTTTCAGGTTTCCAAACTCTGTTATATATATAATAGATGATTCATAACAGCAGACATAATCTATCACAGTAAGTTGGAAAAAAAACTAAACTATATATATATATATATATATATATATATATATATATATATATAAAAGAATGGTAAAAACATTTGCTAACTCTAAAATTTTCCTTAGTGGCTTAGGTAAAATGGACCCATGATCACCATTTTATGAACATGTATTCAGTCATAAAAGATTTGTGTGATTTTCGATGAAATGATACTTGCTTTTATACCTACATTTAAATGCTTTTAGACAAGTCATTGAAATGATCATTTGAATGCTTATCATATACAGTTCTGAAAATGTATATGCTTTTTTGCTCTTTCTCACTTGTTTCAGACAATAGAACATAATCAATCTGCATATTTCTAATCATATTTTTTATTTTTAATACTTTTAATTGAGAAAATAACATTACTTTCTGCCTTTCTCTTTCCAGTGACTCCCATGATACCACTCTCAAATTGTTACCTTTTTTATTTACTGTTACAAACGCACAAACACACACACACACACACACACACACACACACACACACACACACACAGAGTAATACAACCTGCTCAGTTTTTTTTGTTTGTATATGTATAGATTCAGAGTTGATGACTTTTTATTAGATAACCAATGTGAAGGCTCATCCCTTATTCAACCATACAAAAGGAGGTTTTTTATTTGTTGTACTGGAATGTTTTTTGTCTACTGTTTTTGTGGGGAACATTGTCAGCTTAATAGAGTAAAATTCTTTTAAGATACACACAGAAATGCACACAAAATGGTCTCTCTCGCTCTTTCTCTTGATCTTTCTCTCTCTAACACCCCCCACACACATACTTGCATTCATGCATGTTATGTATAATTTTTGCAAATATAAAATAATATAATGATACTGGTTATGCATATTAAAAGTTGTGATTAATAATACTATAGCAAATCAAAAATGTAGTTGTATTTTTGATATACTGATTTTATTTCTTTGGGTATAAATTCAGTGGCAGGATTACTAGTTTATACAATATTTCTGTTTGTAATTCTTTTGAGGAAACAGCATGACTTTCTATGATGGCTATACTAATTTATCTTGCCACCAACGTTAAAGGATTTTCTCCATCATATATTTGTCAATATTGGTAACCTTTTGTTTTTCTGAAGAACTAAGCCAGAAAATAATTATTATTTCAGTAATATTTTAAGTGTTTAAAAATGTATGATTAGTTGTTTAATACACAAAATATTAATTTTTTCTTTCAATTTTTTATTAGATATTTTCATAATTTACATTTCAAATGCTATCCTGAAAGTTCCCTCTCCCCTCCCCCTACCTTGCACCCCTGCCCACTCACTCCAACTTATAGGCCCTAGCGTTCCCCTCTATTGGGGCATATAAAGATTGCAATACCAAGGGGACCTCTCTTCCCAGTGATGCCCGACTAGGCCATCTTCTGCTACAAATGGAGCTAGAGTTCTGGAGGTTCTGGTTAGTTCAAAAATATTAATTTTTCTATGTTCGAATCTTTCTTTAGACTTCACTGACTTTTTTTATTTGTTCTGACAGTTTTTGTCTTCAGAGTTTTCTATATGTACGATCATACCACCATCCAAGACTATTGAAATTTTCTAGCCTAACATTAATGCCTATCTTTTAAAAAATAAAAGCAGTTTGTTATCAACTTGTATGTGGGGAGGCTTTTAAGGCTTAGGTTGCTGACACTCAGTCCACCTTCATTCAGGAGTATGTTGAGTTGTTATTATGTCACAGTATTTAAAGTTGGGCATAGCTTTGCAACTTCTATTATTCAAATAAAAATAAGTGCTGGGTGTGGTGGTACACACCTTAAATCCCAGCACTTGGGAGGCAGAGGCAGGCAGAAGAGTTCGATGCTTGCCTGGTCTACAAAGTGAGTCCCAGGACAGCCAGGGCTATACAGAGAAACCATGTCTCGAAAAACAAAACAAAACAAAACAAAACCAAAACCAAAAACAAAAAACAACAAAACAAAACAAAACAAAACAAAAGAAAAAAACAAAAAACAAAAAACAACAGCAAAAAAAACCCAACCAAACAAAAAAGCAACGAAGATGTTTTTATACTTTACATGGAATGGTTTAGACACTGAAATATTTCTTGCTGCTCTTCAGCCTGTTAGACCAAGAAAACACTTTGAATGGAGCCCTTCCCCATCTTTGTGAGTCACTAAATTGACCAAATGCTCTGCTAGACTGAATTCCACTCACACAATAATTAAAAGTTCATATGTGTTATGTAGACCTTGGAAATGAGCACTGTGTGTGTGGATAATATAGCAGACAAATATGATGTATTCTTCTCCTTATAAACTGTATGATGTTTTAAAATGCAATTTCCATAAGAGCTTAGCTTGCTTTGGGTGTTTATGCATGAAAAATAGGAAATAATATCTTCCCTCCACAGTAATGAGTAAAGTTTATTGTATAGAAGAGATAAATAGAAGTTTGGTATCATGCCTTCACATGTGTTTCTTATTATTCCATTCAATAAAAAAGAAGCCTGCACTCTTCAGAAATCTTTTAAGAGTTGCAAAATGCATAAGCTAGATTTCCAATCAGTCATTTGTCAAAGGCTGCTCCCTCAGGCCGGGGTGTTCGCTGACCAGATTTGTAGGACTTCAATTTTAATTAAAAAAGAAGGGTGAGATGTAGGAAGAGGTAGTTGCTCCAGAATGGCATTTGCTGTGGGATGGCAGTTGCTCAGGAACAGCAGTTGCTCAGGAATGGCTGTTGCTCAGGAATGGCATTTGCTCAGGAATGGCATTTGCTCAGGAACCTTAGTTGCTCAGGAACGGCAGCTGCTCAGGAACAGCAGTTGCTCAGGAATGGCAGTTGCTCCAAAATGGCAGTTGCTCCAAAATGGCAGTTGCTCCAAAATGGCAGTTGCTCTGGAAAACACGGGCTCCCTCTTCAGGCCCTCCTTAGGCAATAGCCCCTTCTCAACAGGCAATATGCTAATGAGGTATGGCTTGTGGCACCAATGAACAGGCAATATGCTAATGGTTGTGGCTTGTGGCACCAATGAACGGGCCACATGCAAATGAGGTATAGCTTGGTGCACCAATCCGCAACCACTATGACACCCTTCCCCCTTACCCTGGGAGAGTATAAAAGCAGCAGCTCTGTTGCTGTCCAGGGTTCTGGGAATCTACTATCAAGGTGCTCCAGAATAAAGCTGACTGAGAAGATCCAGGTGGTGGCGTGACTTTCTTGCTGGTGGAGGGAGGCAAGTCACAGGTAGGTAGGGAAGCAGGGCAGGTTGTTGGCGAGAGTATAGGGTACTTTTGGGATAGCATTTCAAATATAAATATCTAATAAAAATTTGAAAATAAATAATTATTACTGTCAACTTAATTGACTTTATTTTGAATAGGTTAAGGTATTTAGGCAAACTTAAAAATGACATTTGATCTTCATTGTAGTCAAAATAGGCTGAAATATTTCAACAAATGTCTTTAATCTGTTGATCCACTTTCAAATCCCTAAAGAAATATATTTCAAAATTACATAGTACAAGCTTTGCCATTCATCACCTCATCAGAAACTGTAAAAGAACACTGGGAAATCAGCCAACACCTTCTGGGCATCGTAAAACCATACTTTCTTGTATATTGACTCAACCCAGTCATTAATTAGGTGAGCATATGATGATTGCATGATATATTTTCAGAATATCTAGAAATTACATGAGAAAATATGAGAAATTATCCTTGTATTGAGACTAGTTACACAAACACTTTTCAAACAGAAAATGAAAGGAAATCTAATAGAAATATCCTCTAAACATATTCAGATTTTAACTTTCAAATATGCAGTACATCTATGAATTTAATTACTTTGGGTGCTGAAGAGATGTTTCCATAGTTAAGAGCACTGTGGCTCTTATGGTAGACCCAGGATCAATTCCTGACAACTAAATGGTGACAAAAATCATCCCTAATTCTAGTGACAGATGACCAAACACCCTCTTTTTGCCCCTGCAGATATCATGTATATATATGTTAGATAGAATATGTGTTACATAGAGGAAAAATATTCACAAACCTCAAAGATTTAACTTTAAATGGACCTGAATCTCTTCCCTCCTTTACTGTGTTCCCTTTACTAGAACCTACTAGGTAGAAAGGTGCAGCTATTATAGGATTCCCCTTGTTCTTTCCTTCTCATAGATATACTGCACTGCTAGTTGTTCAAATCTCAAAAACTGTCTCACATATTTTGTTGATTATTGCAATTTTTCATTAGGGGGATTAATTTGTTATCAGTTATTCAGCCATGTGATATTAAGCACTAATTATTATAATTTTCTAAGATGTACTAAGGTCCATCTTAGAGAATTAAGGTGTACCTTCAAGTTTAACACTGTTATTGAGAAAAAATTTGTTGGTTCCAAAGGAGATATTCAATGAATTGAGTCAAAAGTTTTACTTTATTTTTTAAATTAATTTTATTTCTTCACTTTACAACCCAATAAAGAATGTAGTAAATCATCTGGTACAAAGTAGATCTGAATCAATTCTAATTATGTGTAATATTGTGTATACATTTCTCTATTGGAACACAAATTATTATTTAGTGTCCTATGTTCTATCTTTACTTTTATTTAATATATAGGTAAACTAGTTGATATCTGTTAGGATATTATTAACTACTAGTGATATACATTTAAACTGGAAAGCTAGTGGAATAAAACCAAAATAATTATGACATACGATGTAATGTCAATTCCAGTTTTTAAGAAATACAGGTGTGATTATATACACTTTCTAAAGTGGCTGCCCACTTTCTCCCTACCTATTCAATATAGTACTTGAAGTCCTAGCCAGAGCGATTCGACAACAAAAGGAGGTCAAGGGGATACAAATTGGAAAGGAAGAACTCAAATTATCGCTATTTGCAGATGACATGATAGTATATATAAGTGACCCCAAAAACTCCACCAGAGAACTCCTAAACCTGATAAACAGCNAGTACCCCCTGGGCTCGTGTCTCTAGCTGCATATATAGAAGAGGATGGCCTAGTTGGCCATCAGTGGGAAGAGAGGCCCCTTGGTTATGCAGACTTTATTTGCCCCAATACAGGGGAACGCCAGGGCCAGGGGGTGGGAGCGGGTGGGTAGGGTAGCAGGGCCGGGAGGGGGGAGGATATAGGGAACTTTCTGGATAACTCCTGAAATGTAAATGAAGAAAATATCTAATAAAAGTTGAAAAAAAAAAAAAGAAAAAAATAAATTATTCTTCTATATCTATATCTATATCTATATCTATATCTATATCTATATATTTCAGTATAGAAACATGTGGTTAGACATGACTACTTGAGTATCTCAGAGACAATAGGAGCTCTAAGGTTTAAATATTTATTAAATATCTCTTTATAAAAATCATTAAGCTTCACTTATACTTATATATTTGAGTAGAGTTTTTAGTTAAAAGATTGTAATCTAATGATTCTCCTGGATATTGCACTCTGAGTTATTATCATTTAGAACACTGAGGTCATAGTTAACACAGGGTATATTGCCTGTCCAATTTCTTTTGATTTCCAAAGTTTCAAATAAGAACTTGGGTGGGGGGTCAAAATATGAAAGGAGACTCGCTGGGCATGGTGGCACATGCCTTTAATCACAGCATTTGGGAGGCAGAGGCAGGCGGATTTCTGAGTTCAAGGGCAGACTGGTCTACAGAGTGAGTTTCAGGACAGCCAGGGCTACACAGAGAAAACTTGTCTCAAAAAATAAATGTGTTTGCGTGTGTGTGTGTGTGTGTGTGTGTGTGTGTGTGTGTGTGTGTGTGTATATATATATATATATATATATATATATATATATATATATATGAAAGGAGATAAAAATGAAAAAAAATAGGATATTAAGAGGAATCATTCAAGTGTTCTTAGTAGTCCTCATATAAACTACTTCTCTATCTGTGGGGCTTAGTTAATATTAACAAATTAAAAATGACTATTTGTACAATCTCAAGAAGTTACATAAATCATGTCACTATGTATTTATAAAGTTTGCTTTTAAATTATTACAAAGTTAAGCCTAATAATTGTAATATTAATGAGAAAAATAATCAAAACAAAACAATATACTTTTCAATTATTTCTACTACTAGCTGAAAGTATAATTTGATGTGAAAATAAAAGAAAATTATAAATAGTAGAAAAAGCTTACTAGAAATTACACTTACACTTTGTAAGCATTACCACCAATACAAAAGACACTAATTGCCTACAAGATGCCTATTGTGTTTGCAAACTACTTTGTCATTTTTACGGTTACAGAACATGAACATGAGCTATTTGAAAAAAATAAAATTAAGAAAATAAGTTTTAATTGAAATGAGTTTAAAATAAATTCACAAAATATGCATCATTTAACTTTTTAAAAAGTTGTTTTATTTTTTATTATTCTTTTCTTTCATTTTCTTTTTTTTTTACTCTCCAAATTTTATCTTCCTCAGTGTCAGTCTCCCATCCCATACCTTCTCCCTGCCACCCCGTCTCCACAAGAATGTCTCAAAACCCCACCCCAACACATCAGACCTCAAACTCCCTGGGGCCTCCAGTCTCTTGAGGGTCAGGTGCATCTTCTCTGACTGAACCCAGACCCACAGTCCTCTACTGTATATGTGTTGGAGGCATATAAGCTGTTCCATGCTTCCTGGTTGATGGTTGAGTGTCTGAGAGAACACAGGGAGTCATATTAATTGAGACTGCTGGTCCTCCTACAGGGTTGCCCACATTCTCAGCTCATTCCAGGTTTTCTCTAATTCAACAACAGGGGTCAGTTGCTTCTGTTCATGGGTTGGGTGCAAATATCTGCATCTGACTCTTTCAGCCGCTTGTTGGGTCTTCTGAGGGCAGGCATGATAGGACCCTTTTTGTGAGCACTCCATAGCCTCAGTAAAGTGTCAGGCCTTGGGTCCTCCCTTTGAGCTGAAGCTCAATTTGGGCCTGCTGCTGGAACTTCTTTTCCTCAATCTCTTCTCCATTTCCATCCCTGCAATTCTTTCGGACAGGAAAAAAATATGGATCTGAGTTTTTGACTATGGGATGGCAAGTGTCTTTCTTCTGGAGGTGGGCTCTAAAAATTCCCTCTCCCCACTATAGGGCAATTCATTTAGGGTCTCTCTCTTTGAGTCCTGAGAGTCTCTCACATCCCAGATCTCTGGAACATTCCAGAGTGTTCCCTCAAGCTCCTATCTCCCAAGGTTTCCTGTTTAAATTATTTCCCCTGGCCCTCAGGACTTTTGTCCTTTAAGTTTGTTTTCTTATTGCTAGCACTAAAAATACATTTTTGGTAACTGTATATGGGATAGATTCCCAGGTGAAACAGTCACTGGATAGTTTTTTTTTTGTTTTTTTTTTTTTTGTTTTTTTTATTTCACTTTCTGCTCCAAGCTATGTCTCTATATCTCCTGCCATGGGTAATTTGATCCCCCTTCTTTGAAGGACTGAAGCACCTACACTGTGGTTTTCCTTCTTCTTGAGCTTCATGTTGTCTGTGAATTGTATCTTAGGTATTCTGAACTTCTGGGCTAATATCCACCTTTGAGTGAGTGCATATCATGTGTGTTCTTTTGGGATTAGGTTAGTTCACTAGGGATGATATTTTCTAGTTCTATTCACCTGTGTAAGAATTTAATGAATTCATTGTTTCTAATAGCTGTGTAGTTTTCCATTGTGTAAATGTACGTCATTTTCTGGATCCATTCCTCTGTTGAGGGACATCTGGGTTCTTTCCAGCTTCTGGTTATTATAAAGAAGGCTGCTATGAACATGGTGGAACATGTGTTCTTATTACCTTTTGGAGCATCTTCTGGCTATATGTGCAGGAGTGGTATATCTGGGTCCTCACGTAGCACTATGTCCAATTTTCTGAGGAACCTCCAAACTGATTTCCAGAGTGGTTGTTCTAGCTTGCAATCCCACCAACAATGGTGTAGTGTTCCTCTTTCACCACATCCTTGCCATCATCTGCTGTCACCTGAATTTTTGATATTAAGCATTCTGACTGTTTTGAGGTTAAATCTCAGGATTGTTTTGATTTGCATTTCCCTGATGACTACAGATGTTGAACATTTCTTTAGGTGCCTCACAGCCATTTGATATTCCTCAGCTGAGAATTCTTTGTTTAGATCCATACCCCATTTTTATAGGGCTGTTTGGTTTTCTGGAGTCTACCTTCATGATATATATATATATATTCCCTTTATTGGACGAAGGGTTGGTAAAGATCTTTTCCCAATCTGTTAGTTCCCATTTTGTCCTATTGACAGTGTCCTTAGCTTTACAGAAGTTTTGCAGACTTATGAGGTACCATTTTTCAATTCTTAATCTTATAGCATAAGCTCTTGTTGTTCTGTGATACCTGGGGATCCATCCCAAATACAGTTACCAAATCCAGACACTATTGTGGATGCTAACAAGTGCCTACTGACAGGATCTTGATATAACTGTCTCCTGAGAGGATCTGCCAGTACCTAACAAATACAGAAATGGATGCTTACAGCCAACCATTGGACTGAACACTGGGTCCCCAATGAAGGATTTAGAGAAAGCACCCAAGGAGCTGAAGGGGTTTGCAGCCTCATATGAGGAGCAACAGTATGAACCAACCAGTACTCCCAGCACTCCCAGGGAGTAAACCACCAGGCAAAGAATACACAAAGAGGGATGCATGGCTCCAGCTGCATATGTAGCAGACATGGCCTTGTGGGGCATCAATGAGGGTAGAGGCCCTTTGTCTTTTATAGATTTGATGCCCCAGTGTAGTGGAATACCAGGAGAGGGGAGCAGGAGTATGTGGGTTAGTGAGCAGGGGGCAGGATGATGGAATAGGGGGTTTCTGGGGAAAATGAGAAAAAGGGATAAAAATTCAAAATGTAAATAAAGAAAATAACTAATAAAAATATATTTTGTCACCAAAAGCATTTGTAAAGGTAACTGAATAACAGCAAAATAAATTATATACTAAATATGCATTAACATATCCTTATGATAATAAAGCTTAACTAAATAATCAGGGCATTCCTATATATAAAAATTCTGGTTTTTTTTTTTTATTTTTTATTCCTTGTTCAATTTATTTACATTTCAAATGTTATCCCCCTTCCCAGTTTTGTTTCCCCTCCAGGAGCCCCTATCCCCTTCTCCTTCTCCCTCTTTCTATGAAGGTGCTCTCCTCTTTCCCACCCTCCCACCTACTCTGCCTCAGTGCCCTAGCTCTCTCCTCTCCTGGGTCATCAAGCCTCCACATGACCAAGTTGTCCCTTTCTCAGTGATGCCAGATGAGGTAATCCTCTGCTTCATATCTAGCTGGAGCAATGGGTCCCTCTATGTGTACTCTTTGGTTGGTGGTTTAGTTCCTTGAAACTTTGGGGGTTTTGGTTGGTTGATAATGTTGTTCTTCCTATGTGGTTGCAAACCCATTCAACTCCTAAAGTCCTTGTCCTAACTTCACCATTGGGATCCCATTATAATTCAGAGTGAAAATTTGCAAATGGGGGCTGGATTGATTACACAGTTTTTATGAGCACTTGCTCCTCATTCCAGTTGAGTTCCAAGCACCAAAGTTTAGCACCTTAGAACAGCCTGCAACTCTAGATCCAGGGGATTCACATGGCCTTCTCACCTCCCTCAGCAACTGTACACATGTTGCAAACATTTTAATTCTGCATCTGCTACTGACCCAATAAAATTGTACAGAGTATTAGAGTATAGTAATAATTACTGTGGTAATTATTATATCAAATAACCAAGAGAGGCATTAATAAGCTTTAAGGGCTATCCATGTCAATAAAAATGTTAAAGCGGAGCCCAGTGGACGCAGCTAGGGACACCCCAGGACTTTAAGATCGCATCTGGGTTATGCGTGAGTGCAGTGCAGAGGTGGTGTTGGGAGCAGTGGGTCAGCAGTTGCCTCCAGGGGCAGGATCCGAGAACTCCGCCCCACCGGAGGCTGGACCTCTCCCAGCCAGAGCACCCGCCACCCCGCCATCTTTCCTCTGAGCCCAGTGGACACAGCTAGGGACACCCCAGGACTTTAAGATCATATCAGGATTACACGTGAGTGCAGTGCAGAGGTGGTGTTGGGAGCACTGGGTGGGCAGTTGCCCCCAGGGGTAGGATCCGAGAACTCCGCCCCACCGGAGGCTGGGCCTCTCCCAGCCATAGCACTCGCCACCCTGCCATCTTTCCTCTGAGCCCAGCAACTCCAGGACTTTAAGACCACATCAGGAGCTCAGGGCCGGGGCCTCAGGCTCTGTGCACTCTCTTAGGCTCTTTTGGGACTCCCCAAGCTATCTCTGGAAGTGAGGTGAGCAGGGGAACACAGCCTATGTTCCAGCCCAATCTCCTGGAACTTGAGACATCAGCCAGGAGATTGATAAGGGCCCAGGGCAAAATAGCTGGTCCTTTCTGGTCTGCACCAATGCCAGGTCTCCTCGGGCAGAGATGGCAGGAGGAAAGCGAAAGAACAGAAGCAACAGAATCCAAGGGTACTTGGCATCACCAGATCCAAACTCAGCCATCACATAAAGTCCTAGATACAACAGCCCACCAGAAAAGCAGGACATGGATATAAAATCATTGGTCATGATGATGATGGAGGACTATAAGAAGGAAATACAGGAAAACACAGATAAACAACTAGAAGCATTTAAAGAGGAGCAACTGCTTTAGTGCTTTAGTGCAGTAGCTGGATATAGAATTAACTCAAACAAATTGATGGCCTTTCTCTATACAAAGGATGAACTGGCTGAGAAAGAGATCAGGGAACCATCACCCTTCACAATAGTCACTAACAATATAAAATATCTTGGAGTGACTCTTACGAAGGAAGTGAAAGATTTGTATGACAAGATGAAGTTCAGAGACTTCTTTCTTTAACTCCTTCTAGAGTCTTCTACCTTCCTAGAGGGTACGAGTACCTAACCGTCTTAGTTATATCATTTTTACCGATAGCACGGTTTTCGATACTACAGATTCAATGCAATCCCCATCAAAATTCCAACTCAATTCTTCAAGGATCTAGAAAAGACAATTAGCAAGTTCATCTGGAAAAACAAAAAACCGAGACTAGGGAAAACTCTTCTCAACAATAAAAGAACCTCTGGTGGAATCACCATGCCTGACCTCAAGCTGTACTACAGAGCAATCGTAACCAAAACTGCATGGTACTGGTACAGCAACAGACTGGTAGATCAATGGAATAGGATCGAAGACCCAGAAATGAATCCACACACCTATGCTCACCTGATCTTTGACAAGGGAGCTAAAACTATCCAGTGGAAAAAAAAGACAGCGTTTTCAACAAATGGTGCTGGCACAACTGGCAGCTATCAAGTAGAAAACTGGGATTTGATCCATTCTTATCTCCTTGTACTAAGGTCAAGTCTAAGTGGTTGAAGGACCTCCACATAAAACCAGAGACACTGAAACTTATAGAGGAGAAAGTGGGGAAATGCCTTGATGATATGGGCACTGGGGAAAAATTCCTGAACAAAACAGCAAAGGCTTGTGCTGTAAGATCAAGAATTGACAAATGGGACTTCATAAAGTTGCAAAGCTTCTGTAAGACAAAAGATACTGTCAACAGGACAAAAGGGCCACCAACGGACTGGGAAAGGATCTTTACCAATCCTAAATCAGATAGGGGACTGATATCCAATATATATAGAGAACTCAAGAAGGTAGACACCAGAAAATCAAATATCCCCATTAAAAAGTGGGGCACAGAGTTAAACAAAGAATTCTCAACTGAGGAATACAGAATGGCTGAGAAGCACTTGAAAAAATGCTCAACATCCTTAATCATCAGGGAAATGCAGATCAAAACAACCCTGAGATTTCACCTCACACCAGTAAGAATGGCTAAGATCAAAAATTCAGGTGACAAGAGTTGCTGGCGTGGATGTGGAGAAAGGGGAACACTCCTCCATTGTTGGTGGGAATGCAAGCTGGTTCAATCCCTCTGGAAATCAGTCTGGCGGTTCCTCAGAAAATTGGACATAGTACTACCAGAAGATCCTGCAATACCTCTACTGGGCATATATCCAGAAGATATTCCATCTGGTAACAAGGACACATGTTCTACTATGTTCATAGCAGCCTTATTCATAATAGCCAGAAACTGGAAAGAACCCAGATGTCCCTCAACAGAGGAATTGATACAAAAAATTTGGTATATTTACACAATGGAGTACTACTCATCTATTAAAAACAATAAATATATGAAATTCCTAGGCAAACGGATGGATCTGGAGGCCATCATCCTGAGTGAAGTAACCCATTCACAAAAGAACTCACATAACATGTACTCACTGATATGTGGATATTAACCCAGAAACCTAGACTACCCAAGATACAATTTACTACACATATGATACTCAAGAAGAAGGAAGATCAAAATGTGGACACATCACCCCTTCCTAGAATTAAGAAGAAAGCACACATTGAAAGAGTTAAAGGGAGCATTTGTGCAGCTCAATCCAAAGGATGGACCCAACGACTGCAGCTGCCAGGGATCCATCCCACAATCAGTCACCAAACATAGACACTATAGCATATGCCAGCAAGATGGTGCTGAAAGGGCCTGGATATAGCTGTCTCGGGGAAAATATACCAATGCCTGGCAAACATGGAGGTGGAAGCTCACGGTCAGCTATTAGATGGAACACAGGGTTCCCAAGGAAGAAGGAGCTAGAGAAAGTACCCAAGGAGCTGAAGGGGTCTTCAACCCTATAGGTGGAAGAATAACCATGAACTAACTAGTACCCCCTGGGCTCGTGTCTCTNAGTTGGCCATCAGTGGGAAGAGAGGCCCCTTGGTTATGCAGACTTTATATGCCCCAATACAGGGGAACGCTGGGGCCAAGGGGTGGGAGCGGGTGGGTAGGGGAGCAGGGCCGGGAGGGGGGAGGATATAGGGAACTTTCTGGATAACACTTGAAATGTAAATGAAGAAAATATCTAATAAAAGTTGAAAAAAAATGTTAAAGATTTTTTAAATTTAAAACTGGAAGAAAATTATGTAGACATAAACAAAATATAGGTTAAATGAAACTGTTGCCTTTGCAAATCTAGAATATTAAAACATCTCTTTATCCATCCAAGTGAAAAAGTGATATAAGATTCTTTGATCAGATTACGAGGAAATGGATTTAAATTAAGATATTGGGTACTTTAGCTATACAACTGGCCCATAGCATAACATGGGAAAACTCTGGAAGAAGCAATGCATGTCTAATCTTTACTAAAAAAATCAGTAATCTGACTATCCAGAATACATTTGCCAAATGCTACAGGTCAATGACAGTGACTGCCATGAAAAGGAGAAACTTCCAGATTCAAACAGACTAAGCACATTTGGATATTGAAATGAGGCTACTCTGCCTCAACATAGCTTATATAATATTGGCAAATGAATAAGGATGACATCTGAGTACAATATCACAAAGATATCAGGAGTAATTAAATTTTATCAAGAAACCAGTATACTTAGGAAGACAAATTCCAAAGATGTCCAAGGGAGGATTTTCTTCCCCTTTCAGATTGAAAAAGAGAAACTATATGTCAGAAGTGAAGGCAGGCAAGAATGCACTTTAATTCCAAAGGTGGAGAATTCCTTGACTTCTAGGTATGGTCCTCAGCAACTGAAATACAGTAAAGGCCTGAGAGAGAAAGTTTACTTTTCTTAATTTATTTTCTCTATTCAGGATAAAACAAACTGTTTCATTGTGGTAGTGTTTTGCCAGGTGATTTTGTCTTTTCAACAGGATTTTTAGAAAATATGCCTTATATCCACTATGAAACTTAAAGCAAAGTCAAAGTAAGTGTTACAGGCAAGAGACATGGAAACCCACAGTGAGCTCATGAGACCTCAAAAGTAGTTAGATTACAGGACTGCTTTGAAGAGAGAGACACAAGATCTTTAAGGCAGAATAAAAATTATCCTTTTGACGTTTACTTGGCACACAGGTCAAAAGTAATTTCAAAAAAGATGTGGCAAGGAATTAGCATATATTTTGAAAAAAGAATTTGTTACCCAAATGGGTTGTATCAGTCGTGCCATTAAAGTAGTGCTGCACTTTATTTAAATTTACTGAAAAACTGTTCTTTCCCTCTATGTGGCATCAGCATGAACTTAAATGCAAAATGTCTGTGACAAGATTCATACCATGGTCCTCAGATCCATTTATAGCACACAAACTCGCTTGACAGTCTAGAACATTACTGCATTCTAGGGCAACTGGGAGCTTTAGTTCACTAAAGCATTTGTGGATTGGAATGTGTAGGATTCTGACAATGCATTACAATACTACACCAGTGTCATTACAGAGTGGAACTAGGAAGACTTTCTTTTTTCAGGAATGAACATAAAAACATGTTTGAGGTCTGTTTTGAGGAAGATATCCATCCATGTATGTGAAGTATATAAAATAAAGAAAACAGGCACAATGATCATTTTACAGAGACTAATGTGGTGGTTTCAGTAAGTGTGGGCCATGAGAGTGGCACTATTAGGACGTGTGGCCTTGTTGAGATAGGTGTGACCTTGTTGGAGGATATGTGTCACTATAAAGGTGGGCTTTGAGGTCTCTGAGTGCTCAAACTCTGCTTAATACAGAAGAAAGTACCTCTCTGGATGCCTTTGGATAGATATAGAACTCTCACCTACTACTCTAGACCTATGTTTGTCTGAACATTGGCATGTTTCCTGCTGTGGGACATAAAACCATGCCGGGAAGTTTGGTAAGGTAGAGCAGGTAGAGACCCGGAGACTCCATGGGCACACACCAGAGGCTTACAACTCCCAGTTCCCTGCCATACTTCTGAAAGGAACATGTGCCATGCTTCTCACATAAAAAGTAAAATGAGTCCTATGAGATTTCCCATGCCCAGAGTGGTGTCTTCCTTACAGCCATGTGGCTGTCCTGGCCACACTGTGGGATAAGAGCAGTCAAACTGTGTTCTGCCTTCCCAAGTAACTGTGTGCTGCCTTGGGGAGGGCTTGGGCCTATAACCCTCCATCTCACCATAATGAGAATCAACTAACCCTCTGAAAGTGTAAGCTATCTCGAATTGAATGTTAAGAGTTGTCTTAGCCATGAAGTCTCTTCCCAGCAATAAAACCCTAATTAAGTCAACTACAATATATAGGATTGTGACTATGAGTACCTTTAGTGAAAATTTTTGACATCGATACTTAACAAAGCATAAATTTAAGCAGTAAATATTCCATGGAAATTTATTTATAAAATTGAATGTGAGCCGGGTAGTGGTAGAACATGCCTTTATTCTCAGCACTGGGGAGGCAGAGGCAGGCAGATTTCTGAGTTTGAAGCCAGCCTGGTCTACAAAGTGAGTTCCAAGACAGCCAGGGCTATACAGAGAAACCTTCTCTCGAAAAACAATAATAATAATAATAATAATAATAATTAATAAAATTGAATGTGGCCAAGTGATACAAGTTGGAAAGGTATGTCAACATATCACTATGGTGAGGCAGTCTCTGGATGGTCATTCCTTCAGTCTTGGCTCCATACTTAATTAATGCATTGTTTTTACTTTACTTAAATACAGGTATTTTCATGTTCAATGAAGTTATTAAATATTAATTGACATTGATAATATATATGTTTATCTATTTGAATTTTTTAATATTTAAGAGCATATATATATATATATATATATATATATATATATATATATATATATACATTTTCTAAAGATTTAATTACTGCAGCTGTAGCTCAGTCATTCAGTTACTGAATAAATAATTTCACAAGGCCTGTGAGATTTTATGTTTATTTAATGATAAAAATCATTTGGAGAAAATTCATCTATACAATGAAAGAATATTGTATTAAAACTTGCTTTAACATTTTGTATTTACAAGTTTATAGATCTATTTTTATAAGCTTTATGAGTGACATATAAAGTTGATTACTAAGGAATATAATAAGCACTATTGAAATATTATTCAAAAGCAAAAAATTAGTTTTCAAACTATTAGCAATATAGTGAACCTGAAATATACTACAATACAGAAAATGATTCCAGTCCAACTATTAGATTTACATTATGCCCCAGTACAGGGGAACACCAGGGCCATTATGTGGGAGGGAGTGGGTAGGGGAGCGGGGCGGGGATGCGGGAGGGTAAGGGGAAATTTCTGGATAACTTTTGAAATGTAAATGAAGAAAATATCTAATAAAGAGAAAAAAAAATTAAAAAAAATGGTACCTCATAGCATAAGATTTTAACACTCAAAATAATGCCCCAAATTTGATAAATGTTTTCATTTCAGAGAGGAAGTGGAAATATAGTAATATCATCATATGTGTTGTTAGTAAAATGGCTTAATAAACTGGTCCAGAAGAGTAGATGGCATTGTTACATACCTTAGACAAACTGCAGTTTCAGATATGTAAACAAAGATCTGTAAAATATGTATCAGTGTTTGCAACTGAGTTTGAAAATGTATGTTATGAAACCTAATTGTATACAAAATTGGTTTATGGAAAAGCTGTAATATGGGAAAAGAAAGATAAATAAATTTGTATTCTTTTGTTTTGAAAAAAAGATTTTAATAGAATAATACATTAATAATGTGTATATTTTATAGGCTTTTAAGTTAATAAATTCATTAACGTTTGTTATTTTATAATTATTTGAATGATCACATTATTATAGTAATGTTTACATAATATTTTAGACATCACCTCATTAATTTACTTTCCTTCTCATAGTGCATATTACTGCATTGGCTTCAAATAACAAAAATATATATATATATATTATGTCATTATTAGGACAAATGTTCATATATATATATATATATATATATATATATATATATATATATATATATACATATAATTATTATTTATATGCCAGTATATTATATTACATTATATATATGCCAGTATAGGTTTATATTATATATATGCCAGTATAAAACTAATGCAATGTAATATATATTAAGAGAGTATATTTCTACATTACCCTAAATTTAATATATTTTCATAATTAAAATAAGTAAGACTTCATTATTGTTGAACATATTATATATTTTAAAGGTTTTAATAAAATTCAACCTTTGCATAGATAGTTATAGCAACCAGCAACCAATTCGTATTGAACTATATATAAAAGTGTATTTTAAAATCAAATGCATTTATTCTAGGTTTTTATTTACCTTTTCACCACTATTGTTGTTTATGAACTAGTACTCTGAATAATAGATTTTATATTCATATTGATTTTTTTCTATTAATACTGTACATTAATATAAGTTAATTAATTTTTATCATGTTAACTTGAGAACATAATACATTAATGTTATATATGTAAATCATTTATTTACTAAAGTATTTTAAACAGTATAGTTCTTATACATATTATTTATTTTAAATATATTGAAAATATTTTTCAAATGATACAGAACAACTTGATCAACTGAATAAAGACATTAATCACTCCCATCATATATTCACAGAAAACTACCACATAGTTCTGGTGTTCTTCTTGTAATGCATATTGGATATTATTTCATGTGCAATATGTACAGTTATGCTTACAGTGATGAGAAGATTTAACACTTCATTTCCATAATGCAAGATCTATTAGTAAGAAAACTAATGATTTGATTTTGAGTTGCTTACATGTAAATAAGTATTATAGCTCAATTGTGTAATCAAATAGCACGTACTAGTTCTTTCTTTTTTTTTTTTTTTTTTTTTTTTTTTTTTTTTTTTTTTTTTTTTTTTTTTTTTTTTTTT